>JAHWFO010013848.1:3122556-3187774 GCA_023313115.1 Rhysida immarginata
GTCGCGTCCACCCAATTGACGTCCACCCAATTGTCGCGTCCACCGAATTGTCGTTCACCCAACTGTCGTCCACCGAATTGTCAACCACCCAATTGTCGGGCTCCCTTCTGGATCCAATTCTTCGTTCTGGACTTTTTACCTACCACTTCCTCTTTTTCACACTATTCACTTCAATACATTTCTTATTCTGCCATAGATTCTTGCTTCTCTAATTCCAGTTCCTTGTTAGTATTTTTTTGGATTTGGCGATTACCGATCATTTTCCGATGTTTACAATTCTTAATTTATCGACCCCTAATATCACTGGTAATAATTGTTCTTCTTCAAGAGCATTTACTCCCAATAGAAGTGCAATTTTACAATTCTACCTTGTCTTAACCGATTGTAATTCTGTCTTACCTAGTTCTACTGATACCAATTCACTATTTGCGTCTTTCCTTTCTCATTTCCAACTCGGTTATGATCGATACTTTCCTTTAAAATCCTGCTTCTACGTTTCTTCTAAAACTTATGTTCATAAGCCTTTGATAACCTCTGCTATATTATTACTTTTTAAAAAGAAAAATGCCTATTATAGAAAATTTCGTAGAAGCCCTTCTCTCAATATGTTTAACAAATTCAAACGTTTCTCTAATCATGTGAAATTTATAATCAATAAATCCAAACAGTCATCTTTTGAATCTCTGTTCTCACGCCTACAATCCAGTAAAGAAAAATGGCGTTAATTAACTGATCTATCGCATGGACCCAAAGTTCCTCATTCTCCTTATCCGCAACCGGATAAGGTCACTTCTTCTTCTTTGTCTGATTTTCTTAATGCTCTTTTGCCCCCTTCTTCTAATATTCCTTCCTTATCCAATTTTAACTATTCATTTCAAGTTTCCAATTCTTCTTTTAGCTTTTACGTCACTCCAACTACTCGAGAAGAGGTTTCTGATATTATTGGCCAACTAAGATCTTCTCCCGTTCCCGATCCCCTCGGGTTTCGCTCTGATATTATTATTAGCCTCAAACACTCCATTGCTCATCCTCTGGCTATTATTTTTAATTCTTCCATTAGCACTGGTGTTGAAATTATCCCGAGTGGTTCCCGTTTTTAAGAAAGGTGATGACTCCAGTCAATATGGAAACTATCGTCCCATCACAGCTTTGCCAATATTTTCTAAAATATTTGAAAAGCTTTTTTATATTAGGTTTTCTCACTTTATCTACGACCATAATTTTCTTAATCCATGCCAACAAGGGCTTACTCCAAATCGGAATGCAGTGGCGCAGCTGGGGGGGGGGGGGGGGCAAGGGAGTACATTTTTCCTCGGGCGCAGCATTTACGGGACGCCAAATTGATGTTACATAATTACGAATCAATTTCAGAATCAAATGTTTCCCCATCTTAAATGCACGTCACGTTTCATTCAGAAATGTAACATTTGGACCACGTTTGCCCCCCCCCCCTAGCTACGCCACTGTCGGAATGTTGAAACGGCTTGCCATGATCTACTTGAATTCCTTTCCTCTGAGATGACAATGAATAAATATGTTACTTCAATATTTATTGATTTCTCCAAAGCTTTTGATACAGTCCCTATCCATCTGTTACTGTACAAACTTAATGCTTTTTATGGAATTCGTGATTTGCCACTTTCTTGGCTCTCTGATCTACTATCAAATCGTAGATACTACCTTTCCCATCTCGGGAAAAACTCGTAAGCTAAGACAATGGTGTAGTGAAAACTTACTAGTGGTTAATATTGATAAAACAAAGGTAATGTTTTTCCATCAGAAGAAGAATAAACGAAATATATCTATGTTGCCACCAATATACTACGGACACTCTACTATCTCTACTACCACAATTTTCATATACCTGGGTCTTACCCTATCATCAGATCTGTCTTGGGATGCCCATATTGATAAATTGTTGATTAAACTTAATAAAAAACCAGGGTATTATCTCAAGACTTCATTATCTTCGTTCTAACATTTTGCTTTTGCTTTATTATTCCTGGATTCATTCTGTTTTATGTTATGGTGTATTGTTCTGGGGTTCTACTTCATCGACTAATCTTACAAGAATATTAAAATTACAAAACATGGTTTCTCCGGACCCTTTTACACCTTCCCCGATCTTCTCCAGCGTCTCATTATTTTTCTTCTTTACGTATCCTTACAATTTATCAAATTTACTTCTTATCTTTATGTTCGTTCATTTATAAAACCTCCAGTTTGATATTAGAGTTACCGGCCCCTATTACGATTCGACGTAACCTTGATAGTCATAATTAAGGCTGCGTGCGAGTCGAATAATTTCAAGAAAACTTCGATTTGAACTATTCGAACATGCTATCAAATCTGCATTAAAACAATTCGAAATGAATTGATCTGTTTCTCGAGTCATTCGAGCCTTTATCGAATTCATTTGAACTAGCATTGAAGTTTGGCTGCTGTAACGAATTGTGTGATTCATTCAATTAATTTGTATACAACAGCTTTTGAATACCTTATTCGAAACCTATTCGAATGGCCTTTGAATATTCCTTTCGAAACCATTTGAACATATTTCTTTTGAACATACCTTAGTTTTCTTCACTTTTCTCAACATATTTGTTGTAATGTTTCCGTATGAAAGATCTAGATGATGAATTTGGTTCCATTTCTAGCACTATTGTTCTAACGTTAAAGTTAACGCTGCAGTCGTACGCGTACGAGTGGTTCTGAAATCTTTGAATTTCAATTAGGTATTTTAATTAATTGAAACTGCATTTACATGTCCCCGAAGATTTCTAATGGATTAGTACGCCATAAACACCGAAATGAGCTATTATTTGTAAGTAGTTGTAAGCTTATTTTCGGATGTATTCGAAGGTTTCGAATGGTATCGTTCAGATAAACCAATTCGAGCTTACATGAGTGATCAGCCTCCTTGAATCGAATTAATCGAATGGATTTGATTTCAATTCAAGTGTTTTTGAACTTTTCCCGAATCCATTTAAAATTATATTTGTTTCGTTTGAAGCAGAATTTGTGGTTTTCAAATGAATTAGTCTGCACCCTTATTCGACTCGAGTTAACACTCGTACGCAGCCTTAGTCATAAATATAACACTCGCGTAGCAAATGAGATACGACCTCCTGTCTCTTTGCTTAATTACCGAAACCGATGAGTCTCACACGTCGATATAAAATGCTGGGCTTTTCTGCCTTTGGAAATTCGTACACTAGCTCCTTATTTTCGTTTCCGGATAATATTACGTAACTTTTGTTTTCAGCATATTCCAACAAATACGAAGACTTTCCATTAGGATTTCTCTCTTTGTTAGTACTTAGGCATATTCAATCTGACTCTTCCCTTCACTGATAAGTTAATTGTTTTGATGCGCTCTGGTAATCGTTTGTTACTTTAATATTTAGTTTTTCTAGTCAGTATTTCTCATTGACTTCTAAGTTTTAGTTAATTTCATATCATTATATCAATAATTAAGTCAAATTAATCGATCTTTTATTTATCGACCTGGTGGTTCAATGTTTTTTTTTTACTAATGTTTTGTATGTTTGTTTAATTATTTATAGTTTACTAACCCTTTGTTCATTTTATTTTATTACTGTATTGTGCCCACCTGGCCTAACTTGTCGGTTTTCACCATACTGGCCTCGTTGGGCACTATTGTAATTTTTTGTAACCTTTTCCTCTAACCCGCAAATAAATAAAAAAAAAAATAAAAATTAAAATAAAATTTTATACAATAAAATAATAAGTACTTTGTATTGTTTCTCTTTGTTAACTCGTAATGAAAGATTCAAGAAATTTACTGTGTGGTTTGCTAATTAAACAAGTTATCTTTAATAATATTTAAGCAAAACACATCAATGAAATGAAGGCATAAAATTTGAAGAGATTTCAAAACTATCATTTGTTTTCTTACAATTGACTAGAATAAGTGACTACAATAATTTATTGGATAAGTGACTACTATAATTTATTTGTTTTCTTACAAGTGACTAGAATAAGTGACTACTATAATTTATTGGATCCAATCCAAATGACGAAAATGAGCCCCAAAGCATCATGACACAGCATTTTCCGAACATAATAGTGGAACGTCTCCGGTACGTTTTCCACGTTTGTTTTGAATGTGTGTCAGTATCTATAAAAATAAACGAACTTTGTAACAGGGTTTTGACATCAACACTACACAGTCAGCCATGAAACGTTCTCCGTGTATCCTCATCCAAACTCGACCATATGATTGACATAGTGTATACCGACATTAGTCGCTCTATAAGACATGTTTCTATTGTTCCATGGTCCAGTTTCGATGAGCTTGTACACTATTTTAAATGTCGCTTTGCATTGATGTGGGGCTTACGAGCACGGCCATGGAAATCTAGGATGATTGCACTAGTGGTACTTGAAGTGGCATTGAGATTCCCACTTGACAAATAGAAAATTATCAAATTCAAGAGGTTGATATTCTGGTTCGAAACTTCGGAGATTATTTTTTTGTTCGAACGAGTCCTAAATGTCAGTGAGTCCTAGAATTATTCTGTTAATTGTACAAACAATTGTAGCTATTTGATGAAAAAAAACCTTGCTGACAAAGATGGTCAGGAAATGGAACTTCATCCAATTCTCGGAGATTCTCTCGACCGAGGAATGAAGGTTCATTGCTGTATTTGTCTGACAGCACTTAAAGATAAACGGGGTATTTGCAGAATGACAAATCTCGCGTACAGGCTTGTTGGAATTCACTGAAGTCTGTTCAGCGACCTAGACTGCCCCAATATGAATCATAAAAGAGACCAATAAGGATATTTCTATGTATAATATAGACATGCAAATTAGAGTACGTAACATTGTTTTGGAGGGGTGTCCGGAAACTGTTAATCACATCGTGAATTATCTCATTCTCATATTATCTTTCTTATGTTGTGTAACAGCAAAACAAGACTTACTGTAGCTTTCATCTCTTCCCATTTGACCGGAATTGAAGGCGTGAGAGCTTTCAAGCTATAATAAATAAATGACTAATATTTTTAATAATTAATTCATGACTACAAATAGTGACAATGCGCTGCAATTCGTAATATAAAATTAGCATTATCTTCGCGATAGGGAAGAATAATGTTTATTAGATTTGAGCAAAAAAAAATTATTAAAATTGATTTCCACACTAAGAAATGTTAATATCAACTTCGAAAATTTGGAAAATTACTCCGGAATTAGGAAAATTTAGAAAATAATTTTTTAAAAATATTAAAACTCCTTTGCTGTCGGAGATCTCTTTCTTCAAGTTGTATAATTTTTGTAATAACATATAAAATTTAATAGATATTTTATAACTTTTCACAAAATTCCTGTTAACAAATGCTCTTATGTCATAATATACATTTCTTCATTACACTCTTATTTTTATTCATTTCATTGTTGTCTCTTTTCTTTAAAAGTAAGTTTATTTAAATTACTATTTTGTATTCTCTTCTAAGGTAATGTATTGGGCTTATTATGATGTGCTGCTTACGATATCTAAAATTAAAATTCAGAGGATTACTTTAGAATTCTTTGAAATTATATACGCATCCGTTTAGGGACTTAATATTTTGAATCCCGTTTTGACACATAATCTAAGAGGGAGATGGTAAAGATATTATTTTCATGAAATGAATGAAACAGTCAATGACTTGGTAGAGATGAATCCCTTTAAGTGCCGGTGAAAAGCATCTCATCCTCTCGAACATTATCTGGAAACACACTGCACTTGTAAGTGCTTAATGTTTGGTTGAGACAGCATTTAGCCTCAAAAGAAAAATAACGTGTTGCTACTTTAATGGAACACACATTTTATTTGCGATGAACATCTGAAATCCATTGGAGTTCGAGATATACGGTTTGAATAGTTACTTTTGTAGTCAATAATTCAAAAAGGGGGTTATAATTACGTGGAGAAAGAAAATGGACATTTTATATAACGCAGCTTAAAATAATGTGCATATTAAGTGAACAATTCCCTTAACAATGAAATGCCATAATGTCTCATATAGTAAACATTATGTGATCAGAAACAGAATGATAAGATTTCATTAATTTAACTTCATTAAGCATATTTCTTTCTTTATAAATTGCTTTCCTTCTTCAACTAGGCTTTAATGAAAGTTTAAATTTCATAAACGTACTTGATTATACTTCACAAAATGGTGATAACTTATGACAGAATTATTTATTAATCAGTGAAACGAAAAAAAAATCAATTCTTTATTAATTTACGTAAATCAAATGAAATGCCTTTGTTATGAACAAACATAATTACACCATAAAACGATAGTTAGGGCTCTTCAGAAATTCCACATAACGTAATAGAAAAATATTTCCATTACAACGAATCAAGCATCCAAATTATAATCTAGTTTGGCCATATACAGAACAGCATGATCATTTGATAGGGATGTTAAATGGACATTTTCTTTACATAACACCAAAGGAAAAATTCACAAGGAGTCAAATCAGGTTACCTTGGTAACCACTTCTGCAGATCAGTCGCCATTTTTAGCGTTGCAAATTTTTTTTTAGCGGTTTTGGAACTAACTTTTCCTTTTTGCTCTGGAAAAATTCCCCATCATGTAATTAAGGCATTCCCAAAATTTCTTAACGAGCAGCTATGGACCAATTTGTCCGTTATACCCGAGATTAAAAATAAAAGTAAAATCGACTAAAAAAATTATTTATTTGTAAAATATGACAATACAGCTGTATGCTTTTTGCATTAAACTTTTGCAAGCAGTTGTTGCAACATGTGCTTCAATGTCATCAATTTTACTTAAAATGGAATCGGGAACTTTTTTCGATTTATTGTTTTAAGTTGAAATTGCTGACAAAGCTTTTCACTTCATTTTCATCATAAGACAAAGAATCATCAAGATTTAAGTCTTGACGCTGCATCACATTCCAAAATATCTGCATCAGTTAATTCGTGAGCCATTTGATTCAATATAGGAATGAAAAACATTTTATTTTTTCTTTATCTTTGATGAAAGTTGACAAAGTCGATCGAGATAGTACAAACTTTTCGGCAGCAAAACTTATCTTTTCACCATTCTCTACGCATTCTAAAACTTCGAGTTTAAAATCAGTGATAAATTGTTTTCTTATACTAAACATATTTGTCCAGATAAGTGGGATTTTGGGATTCAGATAGAATGAAAGCCCGTTTCTTGTGGGTTATTTATTACTACTGCTGAAAGCACGTGATCACAGGGTGTATCAGGTTCGATGGTCATAAAGTACTTAGCGTTGTTCTCCGCAAAATTCTAAGCATAATTTTTCTTATCCATTTTTTAAAATTCTCAAAAAAAAATGCTTGAAATCGTTATCCAAAGTTTGGCTATTATGACGTAATTACAAGCCTTCTGACGTAATTCATCCATGCCGTAATGAATTGATATTTTAAATTAACGAAAATTCATAGCTAAAAATCATCATAGCTGCTAAACTGACTCAATGCTGATAGGAAATATCGTAAATAGTCAAGAATAATTAGGACTCATTACGTCAGAAGGCTTAGAATTACGTCATAATAGCTAAACTTTGGATAACGATTTCAAGCATTTTTTTTGAAAATTGATAAGGAAAATCATGCTTAGAATTTTGCGGAGAACAACGCTAGGTACTTTGGGACCATCGAACTTGATACACCCTGTATATAAACTTAGGTGGGCCGTCCTTATAAGAACACAGTTATCACGAACTCCTCGATATAAGGAATTATTTTTGAAATCCCGATAAATCGTAACTGATTTAATGTAAAAAATAAACAAAACAAAACAAAAAACCTTGTTATAACGAATTTCAATATAACGAACTCATTATAAAGTACAAAAATTTTTGGTTCTGCAATAATCGTAACTGTTCGTTGTAACGAACTCACAAAATTCGGAAAGAGAGAAATCATTTTTCGCGCTACCAGTGATCACGTGCTTTCAGTAGTAGTAATAAATAACCCACAAGAAACGGGCTTTCATTCTATCTGAATCCCAAAATCCCACTTATCTGGACAAATATGATTAGTATAAGAAAACAATTTATCACTGCTTTTAAACTCGAAGTTTTAGAATGCGTAGAGAATGGTGAAAAGATAAGTTTTGCTGCCGAAAAGTTTGTACTATCTCGATCGACTTTGTCAACTTTCATCAAAGATAAAGAAAAAATAAAATGTTTTTCATTCCTATATTGAATCAAATGGCTCACGAATTAACTGATGCAGATATTTCGGAATGTGATGCAAAGTCAAGACTTAAATCTTGATGATTCTTTGTCTGATGAAGAAAATGAAGTGAAAAGCTTTGTCAGCAATTTCAACTTAAAACAATCAATCGAAAAAAGTTCCCGATTCCATTTTAAGTAAAATTGATGACATTGAAGCACATGTTGCAACAACTGCTTGCAAAAGTTTAATGCAAAAAGCATACAGCTGTATTGTCATATTTTACAAATAAATAATTTTTTTAGTCGATTTTACTTTTATTTTTAATCTCGGGTATAACGGACAAATTTTTTTGGTCCATAGCTGCTCGTTAAGAAATTTTGGGAATGCCTTAATTACATGATGGGAAATTTTTCCAGAGCAAAAAGGAAAAGTTAGTTCCAAAACCGCTAAAAAAAAATATTTGCAACGCTAAAAATGGCGACTGATCTGCAGAAGTGGTTACCAAGGTAACCTGATTTGACTCCTTGTGAATTTTTCCTTTGGTATTATGTAAAGAAAATGTCCATTTAACATCCCTATCAAATGATCATGCTGTTCTGTATATGGCACAAACTGGATTATAGTTTGGATGCTTGATTCGTTGTAATGGAAATAAAACTTTATGGTTTTTCTTTCTATTAGTGCCTTGCACAGTCCTCTATCAAAAAATATTCAATTCGCAAAGTCTGATAAAGGCAAATTGTGATGGACAGCGACTCGGAACCGACCTAGCTTGTGGAATGCTCACGTTTCGATGATCACTTCGTTTAGACGATTGGAAAAAAGCCACTTGGTAGATGGCTGAGCGCATTTATGCTGATTACTATTAGAAGCTGTGCACTATAAAAATGTCCAAATAGTATGGAAAAAGGAGGATCTGATGTTTATATTTTGGTACTAGATGTCGCAAGACACTTATCACCATCTCATCAAATCGACAAATTGATCACCGTTTGTGCAGGCTAAAGGTCTTATATCTTAAGGGGAGGTGGTCATAATGTAATGGCCCTTCGATACATTTCTTATATTTTCACCATTGCATACTTCAGTGGCAATCTCATATATACTATCCATAAACGAGTTATATGAATAATTTTTATTTAAATTATTAAATTACAGAAGAACAATTTGTGTTTACTTAACATTGGCATTCACAAATAACACCTTTTTCATTCTAGATATTCAACACAAATTTAGGTACGATTAAGAGTGCTTATGGATCTCTGCAATAGAGAAATGTTCGATAATTTATATTTTTAAAATGACAATAAATATTATTCTCTATTACGTTATGTGGAATTTCTGAAGAGCCCTAACTATCGTTTTATGGTGTAATTATGTTTGTTCATAACAAAGGCATTTCATTTGATTTACGTAAATTAATAAAGAATTGATTTTTTTTCGTTTCACTGATTAATAAATAATTAAAAAAAAAACATTAAAGAGTACTTGACTTTACATAGGCATTTATATTATCATAGAATGGAATGTTTTGGCCGCGTTAAGCTGTAGCAACGATAATCCAGAGCTCTCGGAATATATTGCTAACGTGGGATCTTAAAAGAAAAAAAAGTGGAGAGGATTCAACGTCTTTGTTCTAGCGGAAGGGGAGGCCTTATTGCCCTCTTCATCCACTAATATTACTTCCGAATCCTCTTTTAATACCAACAGCGGAACCCAGATAGAATGACGGTCAAGCGAATTCCCCCTTTATTTTTTTTTTAGACAGAGAGACAAAAAAATAATCAATGGTCGGCATTTCGCGCGAACATGAAAACGTAAAGTTCATAATCTATAGTTCCTCCCTCCCTTTTGCCATCTTTCACTTAATCGTATGTGGATTTGCAAGATGGGATTTCCAATTCAGATGAACAACAATGACGATGATGATAGCAATGTCGGTGGATCGGTTCAATTAATCCCGGAGAAAGAGGGAAGCGAACTATGTGCTCATTCCATTCTATACGTCAAGGGTGATGTCATTCGTTCACCCAATTCGCCTACCAAAAAATCAATGTTTTCCCAAAAATACGGTAACATCCTTCGCATACTGACACACAAAAAAAATCCGATTTTGAGAGAGAAAAAAAAAAAAAAGACGTTAAAGTAACTTTTTTTTTTTCGTGAAACTTTCAGATCTGCTATGATCATATCGATTGGGAATTTTTTTTTACTTAAAATGAACTTTCATTGGACGGAGTCACACGAAGATTTTTGCTCAATGTCCACTCACTCATGCATAAACTACAATAAGGGATAAATTCATTCAAGAGCTTTCCAGACAAGTGCTATAAAGTTTAATGCATCATGAGGAAATAATTATCGATTCCATGAATTCACAGGCAGATGTTTATGAAATAAAAAAAGTTTTCGTGTATTTTTCCACCTTTAAGGAACGAGTATTGATTACTGATTTCCTAAAATAGATCCACTCTAAAGACAAAAGCTTAGAGTGATAAGTGAATCGTATGAAAATGAGGATACCGAATAACGATCTCTTGACTTTAATTCTAACTAGTATCATTTATTTTTTTTCTCTTGTTGATGTTGATTGCTTCTTTCTTTTTATAAATTAAAGCATTGTCTTCTTGACTGATTAGTTTTTTTAAGTTTTTATTTTTTTTTATTTTTTACGAGAACTCATCAGTGAAATGAAACTTTTAATGTGAATCAATCTTTTGTTCCCTGAACAAATTATGAGTCTTATGTTTTTCTTCAAAAGAAAAGAACTCATTACTTTCTCAGTGGAGATCTCATTTAGCTTAACAGCAGCACAAAAGTCAGATAAATAACGCTGTCACAAAACAATAAAAGGAAAAAAAATTCCATTATCTAGCATTTCTTAAAAAAGTCCCAAAACAACGAGCCCTCGTGAAATTAGTTGCGAGATGAGGTAGAACACAGTTTCATTTAAGGACATTGTTGATTACTTGTAGAAGTATATTACAAAATATATTTACTTTAACATATTCAGTAAAATTTGATAATCACAACTGGATTTCGCTGACTTGAAAGTTAAATAGAAACAAATAGTGAAGGAAGCTCAGATATGCGTGCCATTTTCGCGCATTTTTTTCCGCAAACTAAACATTGATCGGGACTATACTAAGAAAGTTTTCCGTTGCTTGTTTAAATGAAATAGAGTGATATTTACCAACAAAAAAAAAAGAAGGCCGATACAGTCTCGAAGGACAACCTGATCGACGCGTGTTTTGGCCTGATGACCGTAAGACTGACATTCACAGAATGCGTGCGTCATCTGTAAATATGGATTAAAGAGACTTCGTTCTCTCACTTATACCAGCCATAGCAAATACAAATACTATAAAAGAGAAGCAAAGCAGTAAACATGCCAGTCAGAAAATTATAAAAAATAGAAACATTTTTAGAACGGTGTTTTAGGGAGAATACGAGCTTTTTAGATTTTTTTTTTTTTAAAGTTCCTTCTAATTTTATTCCCCCTTGCTGTTGAGTAAATACATTATGTATGATGTTTTAAGGGATTTTTATAATAGAGTAAAAACATACACGAGGAAAAAAATTACGATTCTGTAATCTCTATGTATAACTTTGTATGAGGATATATGCCATTCATTTCATAATTCGAAACTGCAGGTGAGAAAGAGATGCTATTTTCTAGAGTTTTCAAAATTCTTCATGGATTTGTCCTTTCTTTTTATAATCTCAAGAAAATGCGAGCAATTGTCATCAGGAGCAATTTCTTTATCAAAATGAAACGACGATCTACAATGGAAATCTAGAATTTTATATGTTTTATTAAATAGAGCCGACAATGGATTATTTGGAAACACTGATAACTGAAATTGTAAAAACAGTTTATTATTTTTATATTTTAAAAACTGAATCGTTGTGATAAATGTTAGATTTAAAACTGAAAGTAATTTCTGATTAATTAGAGCGATTTCATAATATCATGCTTATTCGTAGTCTCTAATCATTTAAACCCATCCCATTCAAAATACCTTTAAGACATAAAATGGCCAAATATGAACAATAAATTATAATTTCTACTTTACTGTGAAAATGTTTCCTTCTCTTTTGACTATTTGTTGATTGACTTCATCCCCAATTAAGTTGTGATTTTATATTGAGCAAATGAAATGACTATCAACTGTTTTTGTTAGTTTACGATACTGGTACTTTAAAAGATTTCCCTCTACACGAGTGAAACTTCAGTGAAATATACCGCAGAATATTTTTTACATTCATATTTTTAAAACATGAATATTTTATACCTTCAACTCATCGACAAAACGCTAAAGTAACATGTTAATGTACGTTAAAGAAGACGATACAGAGTAGCCATCGATTATTTATTTATAGACAAATCTTTACAATGCACTGAATAATTCTTGCAGAAACGGCCCATTTTATTATGATCAGAAATAGATTATAAATAGACAACAATAAAAATTAGTCCCCTTAACAGTGGTGAAATTAATACCAAAAGAAACATCGTCATAAAAGAGAATGAAACATAATTAAGATAAATATAAGACCAAAATATTATGAGAGCTTGTATGTATTTCATCTATTGCTGCGATTATGACTGCTATTATTTTCCTCTTCTTTCGATTGAAATATTTTCAAATCAGAATAAGTTTAGAACACAAAATTTCGAAGAAACGTCTGATTTTCAAAGATGGCGAATTATTAGGCATCTGAGGGTGACTGTCCCATCGACAAATAGCTAGAATTTCTAAATATGCATTTCTACTTTCAACAGAAGAATAAGACTTCATCAATATTTACATTTTTCTGAGATACTGAACTTCTGAAATCTAATGTTTATAACAGCGAGTCAAAACAAGCATAACGATTAGAGAAATTTATTGGAGAAAATTGAAAGTAAAAATCATTGCACTCAATTCAAAATGTTGATATCTCAGTTTCGATTTAATCATGGATTAGCAATATGTCCCGCCGAGTCACGAACTGACCCTACTATATGAGGGTGCTAGTTCTAATCATGCTATTCGAAGATATTGAGCACGACCATTTTAGGAATTAGAAGATATTCAGCACTATTTAAAAGTTTAGGAAGTAGCGGAAAACCTTCAAATAAGCTCATAAGCAGCAGTAAACAATCTTCCTCAATTTGATTATTATAGTCATGCAGTCAGTCTATAGAAGTTTCGCTTCATTAATAGGAAGAATGAAACAAGATGAGTACGCTGTATTTCGGCAGAGCATAATATTTTCCGACGAGTCAACAGTTTCCAAGAAGTATGGATCTGGAGATTACCTGGTTAAGAATATAATGCCAACAGTCAAATATAGCGTAGTTACCTGTTATAGTCTAGGAGATAACTGGGAAAATGGACGATCAAATTATCAGTGGAGTCAGTACGTCTAAAGTAAATAGAAAGGGTCATAGAGTAGCAAAATGGTAGCGTTTAATAAACCTATGCGCTTCGAAAGATAAATTTCATCATCAGAGTAGTGAACGACTACATGTACAACCAAGTCATCGACAATCGAACAGTGAAGTGTACATTTGTTCAGATGGGACGTAAGCGGTGCTTAGACGATTCTCACCCTTCCGGAAAAAATTCCACATGAAATACACTGAAATAGGCAAGAAGCCTGACTAACCTAAAGAGGTCTTCCATATTATGAAAAAAAAAACAAAAAATAAAATTGACGATTGTCAGAAGAGTGGGAGGGGGAGGGTAGTATTACATCTTCCAATAATCCGGGAAGGAAACGTTGCCAATGTCTTTGAAGTTGACATCAAGAATATGCCTCGGTTTTCTATACCTTGTATGCCACTTCATTTGCATCCGGTTTTTCAGTATTCCAGCCACCAGGTCAGATCCGAGTGGATGTAATGATTTTTTACGGTGCTTCTTTCAAGCTAGGCAATGGTTCTCAGGGTAACAATCTGGAACGACTGAGTTCACTCCATCTGCTTCAACATATAGTCGCCCACGCAGGCATACCATAGAGGAGGATGGTCCGAATGACGATTCCAGGACGCTGTTTCTACCCAGGAGAGCTATAATACTGTACTTAGTCCTCTTTGCTTTGTTCAGAGCAAAAGTTACCTGACGATTCCAGAAGAGTCTTGAGTCGATGATAACGCCAAGATATTTGTAGTTGTCTACCTAGTCCAGTCCTTGAACTTCTTCAAGGCGTTCTGCAGCCGAGTGATAACGTGAGATGGCTGGTGCGCCCATGACATGATGACAGTATCATCAGCATAGAAATAAATTATACTTCTCGGGTTTTGGGAAATCGTGCACCAAATAATTAAAGAGAACGGGCCCGAGGACAGAACCATATGGGACACCGGCCTTTACCTTGCGGGGCGTGGAGAAGGTTTCGCCAACTTTGGCTTGATAGAACCTGTTGCTGAGAAAGGATATCACCATCATAACCAAATCAGAAGGGAACCAGTCTCTAATCATCTTGTAGATTAGCCCTTCGTGTCACACCTGAACGAAAGCTTTGCTGAAATCAAGAAAAACCACGCCATAATACCTGTAAAGGTTTAATGGGGTGCTCAGATCTTCAACGAGCCTGCATATCTGCATCTGACACGAGTGGGCGGCTCGAAAGCCAAACTGTTCTTCCCGCATTAAACCATTGGTGAGACAGTAGTCTTTGAACCTGGTGAGGATCGTGTTAGAGTTCTCCAAGACTTTAGACATCGACGGGAGTAGGTTGATAGGTCGGTAGCTCGCGAGAATTGCAGGATTTTGTCCCTGCTTGGGGATTCTTAACACAATAGACTGCTTCCAAGCAGTCGAAAATAGAAACACTTCCAACTGTCGCTTATGATATTCGAGATTTCGCTAATGATGTTCTTTGGGAGATTCTTTAAGGCGTTATTATTTACCTTGTCTCTTCCTGGAGCCTTCCTCTTTTTCAGATTTCTTATGATGGTAGTGATTTCTCCGGCCTCGATGATGATCTTAGTTGTAGTCTGGGACATGAGCTGACTCTCGGGATTATTGTTATCAGGGGTAACAAACTGCATCTCTAGGGAATCTGCAATTTTTTGAGCTTTATCCTGATTAGTTTGGACGTAATTACCTTGAGGGGTGCGAAGTGGAGGAAGTGTATCATTCTTCTTCTAACCATGTTCCAAATGGAATTGTCGCGAGCCGACAAGCTTTGGAGCTTGCATTTCATCTAGCGTTGCGAAGTTCTTTTACTTCTTCTTGAACTCTTCCCACTAACCTGTTGTATTTAGTTTTTAACCAAGGCAAACGATAGCGCTGCCAAAGCCTACGGGTCTCATTTCTGTCTGCAATCAAGCGTTCGATTCCTGGAGTGAGCAATTCGATGAACGGGCTAGTTTACCAGTGGATAGGCACTAGCTTCAGTGGCACTGTTTATTCGCTTAGTGATGTCTTCAACACGTCGATCAATGTCATCCATACTGTTTGCCCCTTGGAAATGACATTGATCGACGTGTTGAATAGCTTCCAGTCTTGCTGATGCTTCACTTCTTCTCTGAAAATGATGTCGACATTGTCGAAGTTCAGCGCCACAGGCTTGTGATCAGAAGAAACATCATCCATCGTGAAGATGTTGTATGGCTTGAAGAAACCCTTTATTAGTGAAATGTCAAGAACATCACTAGTAGGGGAATGGTCACAGTAGTAGGTGTCCTCCATAAGCCCAGTAGGGATGTCATCTTTACCTTGTATATACATCATGCAGATTCCCTAGAGATGCAGTTGTAGTTCTTTAAAGTACGATATAGCGAACATCGAAGATCCTGGATCAATGGCGACGGTAGATCGGCTTTTTAGGATACCTTATAAAGAAGAAGCACCCATTCGGAATCATACACGAAGTCATGTCCGTTTTGAAATTCGAACGAGACCACAAGAGGATAGCGACAAGACCACTCATGCACGAGGCACTGCAGATCAGGAAGTACTTAAATACTGATAGCGACAAGATCCTCAACAACCAGACGAACTTCGAAAGAAACCCAGTGCTGGACGCCGTTAACAACATCATGAAGAAGCACAAGATAACCCCAAGAAATTAAGAACCAAAATCGGACGAAAATCCCACGCAATTATGAATTAAATTTCGAAGGTTCAGACTCTCCGCTTAAAAGAGCCTTCAACTATAAGAGCCATTTAATTCATTTATAAAACTTCCTCAATCTGTATTATTTTTTCTCATTTGTTAGCATGTAAGTCTCTCTGTAAACCACCAATCAGCATGAACCAGATGTCTCTCATTCCTTAAGAGCATCGCTATACAAATGTCCGCGGTGGTTCAGTCGTAAAAACAACGTGGTCCGAACATGGGACCGAATTTGAACGATAACTGAGATATGAACAGAAATAAAAATGCCGCCACCAAGATCAACAAGTTAATAACTCAGGTTCTGTAAAGCCTAGATTAATGAAATTTGAAGGAATAACAGGGTACTGTGTATATCGTTAAAATTTGATCGAATTCCAACAAGAAGTTTCCGAGTTACTCATTCAACATCATAACACATGTTCACTTGTGAGTACTAACCAGCACCTGTTACAATTTTGACTGCGTAATCGGAAACTTCTCGTTGGAATTCGATCAAATTTTAACGATATATACAGTTTTATGTACCCTGTTATTCCTCCAAATTTCATTAATCTAGGCTTTACAGAACCTGAGTTATTAATTGTTGATCTTGGTGGCGGAATTTTTATTTCTGTTCATATCTCAGTTATCGTTCAAGTTTTATTCCCAAGTTCATATGAACTTTTTGTGTTTATCTTGAACTCTATAATACCTACTTAAATTGTTCTACACACGATTTAAATCACCCTGTATTATTGAAAGTATAGACGCAATCCGACCTTGAAGCGGAGGTGAATTTCGATCCTGTGACTTTTAGAAGATCATAAAAAGAGTGGATGAAGGAATTTAATTCTGAAAAAACTATAATAATATAGAAAGGTATCTGGTGTGTAGGTCGGGAATCCCATTTCTTAAAGCATCAGTAACACGAGTTTCCAACAAGTTTCTGATGGTTTTAATAAACGAAAGATTTCCAACTGCGAGCCTTTTCGAACGAGATGTCTCTCATTCCTTAAGAGCCTTGCTATACAAATATCCGCGGCGGTTCAGTCGTAAAAACAACGTGGTCTTTGGTTCGATCCTAGGTCACGAAACATTTCCTTTCGTTTTGCAATCTTACTATAATGAATTGGTTGGTTTGTTAGCATTTTGGGCTCGTCGACTTAAGCCATTTGCACTCCTTTCACGGGACAAACACAAATACCCACATCTAGGGCAAGATTCAAACCCGTGATTCGATAGACTCGACGAGTGGAAACTTACACTCCACCCTTCTTGGCCGTTAGACTAATTTAAAAAAATGCAACGAGATTCAGGATTCATACTTGTAAAATCACATTTAAAATGCTGTCTAAATCTTTACTGTCCATTCAGCGTTTAAGTTAATTAACAATTGTTATTGTAGTAGATTATAGTAAATAATTTTATTTTCCTGTGATTTTTTTATTTATATACAAATTATATATATATTTTAATATCTACCTGTGTTAATCAGTGGGAAATGAATTGGTATAAGAAATTCAACGATCGTTTATTACACTAGCGGAAAAAAAAATCCCAACACCACGAAGGACTTGTGCTAGATGAATGAAATTTAGAGAGTATATTCAGCTATGGTATTTATTCAATTGATTCAAGTTTCAAGGTTACAACTTATAGGGGGCGCCACCCTGTACATGGTGAAAAGCACGGACTTTAGTACCCGCTGTAGTCGCCGCGCTGGTCTATGCAGGCCTGCACACGTGCATGCATACGGTCGTAGAGATGCCGAATGCCATTTTGTGGTATGGCATTCCATGCCTGTTGTACCTGGATGATCAGATCAGCGACAGTTGTTGCTGGTTTTGGAAGAGCCCTGACATGGCGTCCGACCATGTCCCAGACGTTCTCGATGGGCACGTTGCGTTGCAGCGGCGGTGTGGGGTCGAGCGTTATCCTGTTGGATCAGCCCCCCTGGCATACCAGCCATGAATGGCAGCACATTGGGTTCAACAACCATCCGAATGTAAACATTTGCCGTCATGGTGACTCGGATAACCACCAGGGGGGTCCTGCTGTCGTAGGAAATCCCTCCCCATACCATAACGCCAGGGGTGGGGCCAGTATGCCGACGACGGATACAGCTCGGTAACAGGACTTCCCCACTCCTCCTCCTGACCCTTGTGCGACCATCACTCTGACCCAGACAGAAACGACTGTCATACGTGAAGACCACAGACCTCCATTCTGCCCTCCAAGTCGCTCTGGCTTGACACCGCTGAAGACGTGCCGCACGGTGTTGAGGGGTAAGAGGCAAACATGCCACAGGGCGCCTGAAGTGGAGGTTCCTGGCCAGGAGACGGTTCCGAATTGTGCGTGAAGTGACGTTGGATGCCACAGCAGCCCGAATGTCCGCTGCAGATGCTGTCCGATTTGCCACAGCCATCCTAGAGATGCGCTGGTCAATCCTATCTCCAGTGGCCAGGGGTCGTCCAGATCCTGGTTTCCTGGTAATCCTGCTTTCCCTGGACCATTGCTGCCAACAGTTGTACACAGTGGCAACATCTCGACCCATGCGTTCTGCAATAGCACGGAACGAAAGTCCACCCCCTCGAAGGCCCACTACACGTCCTCGTTCGAATTGGGTTAACTGCCCATATTCACGTCACAGTTGCCTTCGAGGCATGTTTTACGTACTCTATCAAGTCCACAAGCGTCTGAAGTGACACAGACGCGCGTCTGATCTCCCTTATATCTGTCATTGGAATGTCTCATTTGCATGTACAGGGTGGCGCTGGTGGCGCCCCCCTATAAGTTGTAACCTTGAAACTTGAATCAATTGAATAAATACCATAGTTGAATATACTGTCCAAATTTCATTCATCTAACACAAGTCCTTCGTGGTGTTGGGTTTTTTTTTCCGCCAGTGTATGTTTTCATGAGACCGATACAAGGAAAAATGAACTGATGCTATTTCCAAGATAAACAATCCATATGTTACAATTAAAGTTTAATATAATGTCAAAATCAATCAAACTATTCTGGTTTTCAAAAGATCAGTTCGTGAAAATTTAACAAGATATCCGCGTACAAAGACCACTGATGAAAGAGCTCAGTGAACTTTCATGGAATAATATTCGGGCAATTAAAACCATAATTCATGCATTTCATCACTAATTAAGGGTTTCATTCAGTTCTTGCTCAAAAAGCTTTAGTATTCGTAGAGCAGTTAATAGGCCGTCGCTTGCTTCTCTATTTCAATAAAACTCAGTGGTATATGAAATTGTATCTAATAAAATTTTTTAATAATTTCTATCCTAGATAACATTTTATCGAAGTTTTCCGTCATTTACTATGCCGCAATACCGAACTACTCCTTTCAAAATGCCATCGAGGCAGACCTTACCATTGTGTTATCTCCCCTTCACTCCTTTCAGAAGAATCACCTCCATTTAAAGTTTCTTTCTTGGCGCTGTCTCATTGTTCGTGCTCCCCTTCAACCCCACCTTGTCAACAGCACGCACGGACTGAAAGAGTTAAGGCTCCCGAATGTTCTCCTCTCCATTCATTTGCGTGAAGCAACTTCCAAATGGCAAAAATGCTGGCATGAGGCGTAAAAGGCGACCGTCGAAGCGAGAGAAAGCCAAGACGGTGTCGCTAATCAATCGTCGTCCGCATGGAAAAAAGGCCGACGCCGCCACGCTTCTTCTATGCACGCACGCGTGCGCTCACCGCGCCCGCTTCATTGTCAGCCAGTTAACACCGTCTTAGTGGTGGAAGAAAAAGAAAGCGAGCCCGCCATTGTTTTACGAGGGCACATTTTCAAGAGGAAAGGCAGACACGACGGTGGACCACAGAAATAGCTGCAAACAGAAACTCGTGCGAATAGTGCTGTTTTCTTGAGCAGAAATCGGTGAACGTGAACAGGAAATCCTCTCCAATCCCAAATTCAGGAAATTATGACAGAAGTTTCTTACTTCAGGTAGAATATATCTGTAATAAAATGGTTTATTAAATTATTTGCTTCTTTTGAATTTCGTTGAATTTTACCACATGTTTCTAGTTTATCAGCTGCTTAAGCTTATCAAATTGGCTGTTTATGCATAACAACTTCCGAAATCAATTTACACTTGATTGTAAGCTTTTTGATTTTAATGAGCTAATTGATTTAATAAATTAGATAACGAAAACAAGGAATTGGGTGAAACAATCGTATGTTTTTGCTAGATTTCTCTCATCATGTTATAGAATACTAGTGTATTAATGCCTGTATCTTAAAAATATACGATGTCTAGAAAAAAATGATTAAAAACAGTAGAAAAATTCCTGCGTATTTTATACAGGGTGATTCTGAAAAAGTGTGTATAACTGTAAGCAATGACCAGAACGAACATTTTCTTTTAATACAACGTGGATCCGAATTTGAACGCTAACTGAGATGTGAACAGAAATAAAAATGCCGCCACCAAGATCAACAAGTTAATAACTCAAGTTCTGCAACGCCTAAATAATGAATTTTGAAGGAATAATAGGGTATATAAAACTGTGTGTACCGTTAAAATTTGATCTTATTCCAACGAGTAGTTTCCGAGTTACGTCGTCTCCTTCCCTTCTTATGGATAATGAATACTGTATTGACAGTTATAATGGTTATTCAAGTCTGAAGATCTGGCTGCCCACGCCATCTTCTGGATATCTTCACTTTCAAAAAATTCATCTTATATGGCTGAGAATTATCGTCCTTAAAAATGAATGGTGGACCAAAGGCTACTCTAGAAAATCGTGTATAGTGCTCTAAGATATCATCCCTATAATATCGACATCGGCCTCGGTAGTTCAGTGGTTGCGTGATCGCCTCTGATGCCCGAGGACGCGGGTTCGACCTCGTGCGAGGACGACGTGGATTTTTTCAGGGGAAAAATCCTGAGATCACGCACTTCCTTCGGAAGGGAAGTAAAGCCGTTGGTCCCGTATAGTCGTTTGCCGGCTGCACGTTAAAGAACCCTTGCGAGGAAAAATTTGCGGCCCCTATAACGCCGTCCTGAAATGACCATAGCAGTTGTAAAGGACGTTAATACCAAACAAACCAAACCAAACCAAACCAATCTTGCCCAAAGTTTGTTTTACATTGTAATATACCCGAGATTGAAGACAAGAGAACCTCCTTAAAATCCTTATAGGCAAATTTCAAACATTTTTTCCAATAACTCATTTTCACTTTTGGTGAATGTGCTACTCGATTTATTTTCCAGATAGCGTTGCTTCGCTGATAATTCCCCAAGGCAGCGGCCAGTTAGCAGTATATTGTTCTTCCCGATGTGTTGTGGCTCTAGGGCGTATTTTTCATAAATATTGTTCCAGAGGTTGGAGACTTGTCTGGAAACTTTTATTGCGTTTATTTTTTCTTGTAATCTCGATTTGATCAACCAAAGTTTGTTATGGAGGCATTATTGTTTCACTTTCATGCTTTTTTAATTTCGAAATAGCTGAATTTGACATCGAAAAGGGCTGTTATGTAGACCTCCTGTCAATTTTCGGTGGCAAAACAGTTTTTAGCTTGCTGTTCGAATACTAACTATTTTAATACCTACCCTAACAATTCTCCACGTGATAGCTCACGTGAAATGAACGCAAGCGCCACATTTAAAAATGCTAACTGTTAGCATAGATTCCTAAAAACCCTCAGTAATAGTTAAAAAACAGAATAGATCCATCTCTTAAGAACGTTATCATGAGTAATTTGCATAAATAACACCAGTTGCAATCTAAAAACAAGGGCTTCAAAAAGGGTTTCAAGAAATAGAAATGTTTAATGTTTTTTTTATTTCTTTTAAATCCGAAATTCCTAAAAATTTTATTTTTTGTCTACTTCCCTTGTTATTACAACCAAAAATTACTGACTAATGAAACAAGAAAAAGTAAACGCAAACACATCGCTAAGGAATCCAGCGTAACAGATCAATATCTAGGAATTTCACTGATATCTAAGCAGCAGTTGACGTTGAAGTATATTAAGAATTGATCAATTCAGACGGTCTCTAAGTACGAACAAAAGAATGCCTTAAAAAACAACTCGATATTTATGCTCTCGCAGGTTTTCCGCTTAATGTACTCGAATAGCTACATTATAAATGTCAACATGCCTGTTTGTTTTGCATGTTCGTTCAAAGACGACAATAAATATCTTTCTTTTCAGTTGTTACGTTACCATAGTGATTCTTTTGCACAATCTGGTCACTATAAATTAATAATTATAATTTAATGAGTTTCCCAGAGATCTGAAATAATAGGATAAAAAAAGTTCGAGACAAAAGTTGACTAAATCTGAAATCCGTATAATACGAACACAAACAAAAAGAAAACAAATCAAATAATGAACGGCTGGCTCATTTGCTGACTGGAATCGTTATTAAGTTGCGGAAGAATGGTGTTACTTACTGATTTTAAAGTTCAATAGGGGGATAACAGCGTGAGCATGATAATATAAATCTAAATTATCTAGGGGACATCAAATCTAAATCTGACATCAATATAAGGGGGGAGGGGACACTGATAACTGACAAAGAGAGTTAAGTTCTAAAAACAGATGCCAACTAACTGAAAAAAGTTAGAACTTGTTTTTATTGACATAAAAACTGCAATTCAGGACCATGTTAATTTGGATTATTTTATTTGAAATAACCCCAAAAACACTTAGATATTTGGTCAAGCTGCATGTAGCCAATGTCTCTTGACCCAGGGAACATGTCGCCAATCTATGGTCAACAGCTGTGGTCAAGCTATCCTTGCTAACCCATGCCCTTGCTTACAGGCCACTCTATATCTAATTGCATATTTGAAGACATGAATAGTCTTCTTATTTTTATATTTAGAAGTTTAATTTCACGATTTTTTTTCATAAACCAACTCTCTCCAATAATTGTGAAGTAAGAATTATATTACTTTAGGTTACATAAGCAAACTGTCAAAGTGCTGCCGCATTAAATTATTGATCTTTGAATTAATTGTGTATGATGCTCCATTATACTCTTAATATATGACAAACAGAATTTCAAAAGAAAAGATAATTTTATTTCGCTATTAAAATTTAATTTTAAAATAACACACGACTAATCATATTCCAGAATTCATCGTGATTTCGTTAAAACTGCAAGGGAACCTATCTAAGAATAAAAAATGCTTTTAATAACTTTGTGTTAAATTAACATTAAAAATAATGAACAAAGAGGGTTAGAAAGAACCGCATCTAATCTTAAGTTATTGAAATTAATGATTTACATTAATGTCAAATTATGTCAACTGCTATTTTAGATATCACTTGAAATTAAATTATTTTCGATCACACTCTGCAGCTTATGTAAGAAAAGATGATCTTTTTGAACAGAGCTACTGAGTAGAAAGGACCGCGTTTCCTACAAGTTATGTGGCAAAAAGAGAAACGTAATTGAAATGGTTTAGACATGCAGAACAAAGAGGATGAACGGATGACTAAACAATTGTATTCTAACCGCGTGGGCGGGAAATGTGGGCGAGGATGGCCAAGGTGGTTCAAGCAGGCGAGATTTGACGGGTTCAAGCAGACGAGATTTGATGATGTATAGTTTTGAGTTTGAATAAACGGTTATGCCTGTAGATAAACTGGGATTTCGTGCATAGAAAGGGGTATATGGAATCAGCTGAATAGAAGGATGATTTAGTCCGGAGTCTAACTTCTTTCTGGAAGGTGCTGATCCTCTCAGGAAGTTTATTGTGTAATGTTGTTTTCGTTTTTTGTTCAGAAATTTAAATAGCATGTAATAATGCATTAACTAAATCGTGACCAGATTAATTTATTTAATTATGCGTATTTATAAAATTCTGAGAATTTGTTTGATGTAATACTTTATATATATATATTTAAAGAAAAAATCATGAACATATAATGAAATTAATTATTTTAAATTATAATAAATGTCTACTAATTAAAGAACTTAAAGTAAAATTCACATTTGTAAATACATTTTGCTATATTTGACAATTTTGATTTGATCAAAACATCCTAATAAAGATAATTCGTTTAATTTCATTGCTTATATTAAACATCTGCAAATCACTGCTGTAAAAACCAGATGAATCTCCATATTGCAGTAGAGCAGTGGTTCTCAAATGATAAAAGGTGTTGATACGAGTTCTTATTTTAATTTAATAATAATTAAAAATTATCAGATCATAAACGAATCATATAAACAAGTAATAGGAAGGCGAGAAAATGAGGATTCGAAAAATACTTGCGATAGATTTAATCGGGGTAGATTGGCATTTTAAAGAGCGTCACGATGCTAAAGGTTTGAGAAACCCCGCAATAGAGAATTTAGCGAAGAGGTGCGCAAAAAAAAAACAACTCAAGAGAGAAGGGAAAAAACAAGGAGACGTGGAAGAGAGGAGGGATATTCAGAGACATCGCGCCGCATACTAGTATATATGCTGGAAGAAACTATTGTCGCAAATCACTGAAGCTATAGAATTTTTTATAAGCCACGCCATAAGCAAATTTACGAGTGGCACAGGAAATTCGTAGAAAAACTCGTGCGACCAATGCTTTTTCATTTGCATTAGCAACCATCTTCTACGAATTTTTTTATACCACTCGTAAATTTGCTTATGACAAGGTGGCTGTTTGTTAAACCCGATCGCGTAACTGCAAACTACAACATACAAAATTACTTCTCCTGCGTGTCGCCATATTGGATCAAAATACAATGTTCAGGACCTATCACGTTTTATGTGCAAGAAACTTTATGTTAATGACAATAATATGGTTTCGTGTACAACGTGTGTCCTCTGGTTTAGACGCCAACCAAAAGAGACAACAAAAGCTGTAAACATTACGTACAATAACGACGCCAGTTCAAAGCAAATGTTCGAAGTGACGGCCACCAGTGGTGCGACATAGCTGACACCGCTGACATAAGGATTCTCACACCCGGTGAAACATGTCTGGAGTAACTTGAATGGCACCAACAGTGTTTCATACACTAGGCTCTGAAGATGGCCCCATACAAAGAGATCAAGTGGGTCGAGGTTAGGTGAGCGAGCTGGTTATTAGCAGCGATCTCAGTGCAGTAACTGTAGCAATAAACAGTGGAATCGTCCGCAGGAACGTGGTAATTCAAGCAATAAACATAAAACGCGATAGCTCCTGAACAATGTACTTGCGACCTCACATTGTATTAAAAGAAAATGTTCATTCTGATCACCTCTGTCATTGTTTACAGTTATACACACTTTTTCAGAATCACCCTGTATGTTTTGTCCATATGAAGACGAATATTTACACTTCGTAAATTTATAAAATAATTTTTTGCGACCCCGCTTTAAGAAACGCTGTTCTTAGGCGGTCTCTTAAAACTTTCAACCAAAGAACGTAAATACAAATAAGTAACAGTAGCGTCGAAACCTTTGATTTTCTGCTAATGCTTTTCCTCGATCTTGACAGTAGATCCATCGGATGGAGTACGGGTATCATTACATACAAATGATTAGTGAATTGGAAAAATAATTTTTTAGGTTTTGAATACAGAAAATTAAAAAATAAAATTAATATCATCATTTTAATATTCCGTCTTGCCTATTCTTCTTTTACCTTTTGGCGTCGAAGATGTTAAATAACCATTGGATATATTTGAAATTTAACTTAGTAAGGAATAAGCTTACTGAGCCTGTGCTTGGTCTTCCAACCTTGTTATATAAAGAGACAAACAGAAACTTCCATACCCTCAGGGGGATTTGAACCCGCGATTCGCTAGTTTCGAGAGCAACAAGACCTACGCCGGCTTTACTTTAATTTTAATTTTATTATTTTAATTAGGTAACTCCAACAATAATCATTATTTACTGAAAACAAAAGTTTTGTTAATTTAGCACTTGGTCTGCCGCAGAAGAAATACAGGGGGAGCACAAAGTCTTTAAATTATACCTGATAAAGAAAATTAAAAAAAAAAACTATGTCAGATAGACATATGTTTTTTTGTATTAAGATTTTCATCTCAAGAATATTTTCTTCACATCGTTAATACACTTCAACATGTGCACCTTTCGTAGATCTGAGAACTTCTAGACGATTTTCAATTTCTCGCCACGTATTCGCCAAGACGTCTTCTACCAAAGAAGAAAACTCAATCTCTTCTCTACAACAGTTGTGGACAAGAGAGTGGTTTATATTTTTTGTTATTACGATTATCTACACTTTCTCGCTTTTGTTAAGCATATCTTCTGTTACCGTCAAAATCGCGTCCGTTATTCTTGTCTTTAATGTGTTCACATCGGGAACCTGTGTAGAAAAAATACTTTATCTTTAACATATCCCCACAGGATAAGGTCTAAGAAAGTCAACAAGTTAATAACTCAGGTTCTCTAACGCCTAGGACAATAAGATTTAGAGGAATAATAAGGTACATAAAACTGTGTATACAGTTAAAATTTGATCGATTTCCAACGAGTAGTTTCCGCGTTACGCAGTAAAGATCGTAACATGTGCTGGGTAGTACTTGCATGTGAGCACGGGTTACAAAGTTGACTGCGTAAGGCGGAAACTACTCGTTAGAATTCGATCAAATTTTAACGGTATACACAGTTTTATGTACCCTATTATTCTTCCAAATTTCATTATTTTAGGCGTTAGAAAACCCGAGTTATTAACTTGTTGATCTTGGTGGTAGCATTTTTATTTCTGTTCATATCTCAGTTATCGTTCAAATTCGGCCTCACGTTCATATGAATTTTTTTGCTTAGAATCAGCCATACTATCTCCCTTCCAAGTTAGTACACGAGGTTCAGGTACACCCTGTATAAAAAAAGCGTATCTGACATAGCTTTTTTATTAATTTTCTTTATCAGGTAAAAACGTTGTGCTCACCCTGTGCAGTCAATTCCTGTTTTAACGCCGCATTCTCACAACACGGTTTCCATATAACACGGAACAAAACTAGACAGTCCTCCTATAATGATACTCTTATGACATGGTTTCCAAATTACTGTGTACAGCTTAATTAGATTAATCATATCATGAATTTTTTCTATTACACTTTTATGGACGAAATAATGGAGAATTCCCCTATTATGCGCGTACACTGTAAATTTTTCAGTTTCAGTTATCACGGAATTCTCCTGTAAATTCAAAAACCATGCAACATTACAACAGACGGTACAACCAGCTCGACGATATTAAGGGCGGTCGCGTCCTCGCATGACTTTGGTTATCCAATTGCGTCGCAAAACTGACTATTATGCGATTCCATATATCACGATTTCCAGAGCACAAGCTAAAGGTAACTTTGATGCTCTGCTACTATGAAACTTAGCTGAGTCTCAGTCATCAAATTAATTTGATACGCTTCTACTGCAAAGATGTTTATTGGGTATAACTTTCATAATATTTCACTCAGTGCCTTTTGAGATATCAATCACTAAAAATTACGGATAACTAGCCTTCCACAATGTTTGAAAGGCTCTACAAAAAACGAGAAGGTTCTCAGGATTAAAATTTCTGTAGGAAATACACCTGTGAGAGCTCTGTGCAAGAAATTAATATTCACGGTGAGGCTCTTTTCCTTTATAAAAATTAAATCGTTTTTTAATTTTCTTTTTCTTCTTTTGTTGTAATTTTTTGACAAAGTTCCTTATTACTTAGGGAAAATAGTGGAAACGTAAAATATAGACCATATTATGATGAAAATTTCGGTTTTTTATTCATCTTGATATCTTTAAAAATAACAGAGATAGAAGATATTACGCAAACCACGTTTTCGCCGAATATGGACTAAACGATAGATTTCAAATGACTGCCAAAAAAAATATTGTCACAGAAAATTTCAAACCATAGTTTGGATTGGATGGATTTCCAGCTCGCATCTCCCTCTTCCAGGAGACTAGCCGTATGGGATGAAAGGATGATGATGAAAATAGACAAACACACACATCCATGCCCTTGGCGGGATTCGAACCCGCAACTCGCTGGTTACGAGAGCGGCAAGACCTGCGTCTCAACGCTCTCGGCCACCGAGCCGGCAAACCATAGTTTTTAATCTGTATAGTCACCTATATACAAGTTGTATATAAAAGAAGAAACTGACTGAGTGAGTGATCAACGCACAGCCCAAACCATAAGACCTAGAAACTTGAAATTTTGTAGAGAGGTTCTCTACAAATTGTAAGTGAGCACTAAGACGGGGTTTTTCGAAATTCAACCCCCAAGGGGGGGGAAAGGGGGGTTGAAAGTTTGTTAACGCATTAACTGGTGTTGCACTGTATACTTAACACAATAACTGGTGTTGCACTGTATTCTTAGCACATTAACTGGTGTTGCACTCTATACTTAACACATTAACTGGTGTGGCACTACATAATTAACCATATTAACCTCTTTTAGGGAGGGCGTAACGAATTATTAACAATGAGCATAAATATGATTATGCAATGACAGGACATGGATAAGGCAATGTTTATCGAGGAGGCTAAGGAATCACACAGGGCTCCCTTGAGCTCCTTAAAAACGTCCAGACGACTGGCGAAAATTTGTGTTTGGCAAAAAAAGAGAAAGAACGAGTATTGATCAGTGAAATTTGCAACAGAAAGATAAAAAGCTATCCGGGCATTGGAAACATCTGAACACAGAGCAGGAGGGTATTAGAGCTTCTACGTCAAGGGCAAGGAAAATTTTAAAAGATAGGTCTAAAGTATCCACTGATGCTTCCTGGGGGTGAAGATGGATAAAATTTTAATCTAAGACAGAACAACAAGAGGGTAAGTAAAGTCCCGGGCAAAGTGTGCAATATAAGTAAGTTCATTAAGAATGATGGTTCCATCCCACCTCTGAGAATAATATAACAAAATTGAATTTGTAAGAATACGTAGAAGTTCTTAGAAGTTAACAATTTCTTGGAAATATTTAATAATGATCAGTAACTGGAGATAATGGAGAGTTAGCAGACTATTGAGAAAGAGTGAAAGATGACAGAGGACGCAGTCCCTTCGTTCGAGCTACAGTTGACGACATAACCGATAACAAAACATACATGAACTCAACTCTTCAAACCAACAACCATACGGTGTTATGTCCTAAAAAATCTTTCGAAGGATTATAACAATAATTCATATCTATCGAAATGGCAGCGAAGAAATGAACGAGTATTGGGCAGAGATGAAAAAAAGTTATCCTGGCATCGGAAACATCTGAACAACTGCTTCGTCTATAGACGGAAATTGTAGAATTACTGAAAACAAATTTATTATTTAATTTCATGATGTTGTTCTGTTTAACCTACAACTGTAATTATTCTCCAGAGGGAAATTTATTTGCATCATATAATGAATAGAACGGAAAAAAGTCATAGAATTAGTGAACAAAGTCATAGTCAAGCCAAAAATATTATGCAAACTATTGTGAACAAAAGTTACCCTTATATTCGAGATACGCCGGTTGCCTCTGCTAGTGGGTAATAAAATTGTTGAGCAATATTGCCTAGGTAATTTGAAACGGGTCGACCCTTAAGTGTCTTTCGCACAAAGTTTTAAGTTTCATCTGAGATTCCCATTCTTGATAAAGAAGACTATTTAAAATGGATTTCTCTTGCTTCTCAATTTTTTTTATTTCGTTCTCCCGTTATAATGAGAGTATCTTTCTTTCCTTTTCATGGCTTTCTACGGTTCATTTTTCGACAGCGAATGGCTGAACCTCTTTTTTTCGTTAGGATTTAACAACAGTTAATCAATACACTTTGGGCAAAGTAAAATTTCCGATCATGAAGCCATTAAACAACACTTTAATGAGCGCTTCACTTTTCCTCTATGAATAAATTTAAAGCCACTCTTTGGGAATTGATAATGAAGAGAAATCTGAAGACAATGACGCAGCTTTTCTCAAAGCAGAAATTTAAAAATATAGATTTCTTTACAATGCGTATGTGTGCTTATTATTCTGAAAACGCTCGACATAAACATTTTTAGAACACTTACGGAAAAGAATATTCATGAGAATGCATATGAGTTAGAAAACGTATGTGGCCGTTGTTATTTCTCATATAAAAATCTTTGTTGCTAAGACATGAAAAGAATCTCAAAAGAATAAGAAGAAAAATCGAATCGACAACCGTATTACGTTTTAATAGGTTTCAATTTAAACGACGACAAAAAAATAAACACAAAAAGAAAAATTAATATTTCAGTCGAGTTGGTAATACGCCCTGGAAGTTGAAAGGCAGAGAAAAGATCGGAATTAAGAATTTTCGTTTCCACGGTGATAAAATACAATTACAAGGCACCGAAGGAGGAGGAAAGATTAGACTGACTCTAGTGTGTAAACTTTAAAAACGTATCTATAAAACTTAATTAAATTTAAAATTCGATTAACGTTGATGCTTTTGAAAGGCTCCTGTCTTCGTTAATTAAGCAAACTTCTCCGTTTGTTTAAGAAAATAAATTTTTAAAGATTTCAAAGCCTATAGCAATCTTCTAGAAAGATGTTTTGAAGAGGTAGGGAAAGTTCCTTCCGCTGATGATCGATTATAGGAAATCGGAGAGTTCATTTGGAGACCAACAACAGTTGATTTTGTCTTTATATTCACTTGCAAATAAGGATAACCCTAAAACTTATTAATTGTGTATTAACTATATTGAAACTATATTTTTATAGAGCGAGATGGCTTCGCGACAGACAGTGTGTGAGAAAAAGATAGCAGTGGACCCCATGAACTGGTCCCCGTAGGTCAATGGATCTTATGCCGTGCGTCTTCTTCTTTCAGAGGTACATTAAGAATGTTGTTTGCACTCTTTGCCCAAAATACTAGATGAACTCAAAAAATCTTATTTTAATGCTGTAAATTCATCCATTCAAATGTCGTGTTTAATACAAATGTAAAAGAAATCCGACTATGGAGTCGACGTTCGTGTATAGGCTAAACAAAATGACATTTTTAATCTTTGACATACCTTTTCCTCATTTAATAAGACATTATTTCATATTATGACTTATAAAATTGTATACATTTTAGTAGCACTTAATATGATGAAAAATTGTTAAAAAAAAAAAAAAAGAAGCAGCCAGGAAATTAAATGATGAACTTAATGTGCACTATGAGAAGGCTATAATAGAGCATTACAAGATGAGAGACAAAACTAACTTGGACATTATATCTCTATTTAGTGATAGTTGATGTATTGTTTATTTGTATTGTATTGTATATGTAATAGCATCCAAAAGTGGATAAAACTGGCTGAAATAAAAGTTGTTTAACCTAGTCAGTGTAATTGTTGTTTTAACAAATATTTGCCAAGTTCATTAATAAAATGGATGCATGTTCGCGTACAACTGTCCGCGCAACAGTCAAAATTTATTTTTCACTAGCAGAGGTACCCGGCGTTGCCCGGGTTAATTACACTTGTGGGTAAAGAGATAGATCTCAAAAAATTAAATTATAACTCCCAATTGGTTAAATAATAACTCAATCAATACAACACAGAGCAAAGGGACTACCCATTCTTCGAAAAATAGACGCTGCCTATTAATGTTCTATCACTGCATTATCATTTTATGCTCGTTATCAATAATTCTTGGAAACGAACGTTCAGTCATCGCATTATCAGCATTTCAGTTTCCAAAATATGCACTTTCCCACTGAATATAGTCAAAATATAATTTAGCTATGTGATAACCCCGGCGTGGCTCGGACTTTTTTTTTGGAATAAATTTTGAAATATCTTAAAAATAAACACATGAAAACGCTTAAAATTAATACAGCAAAAATTCTTAATAAACATTTGAAAAAATTTTTTTTAAAGGCTCACAATGGATGGACCTCTCCAAGGATGCCATTGCTAGTCTAAATAATTTCTTAATCACGTAATCTTACTTTAGATGTAGACTTGATGTTGTTGCAATTCCCTTTCTTCTCTCGATGTCTTGAATCAAAACTTGGCCATTCATCTCTTTTTGTAGTCTAGCGATAGCCGATTCTTCTATTGACCTGCTTACCATTTGCACGTCAATATAGCACGGAGCTAAAGGAGTGCTTCCTCTGTCGTCTTTGCACTCTTTCTCAATAGTCTGCTAACTTTCCATTATCTCCAGTTACTAATCATTTTTAAAGATTTTCAAAAAATTGTTAAGTACTAAGAACCATCTTCTCCACTTCAATTTTGTTTCTCCTCGTTGATCTTGTCGTCCTAGTGCTCTTCAACCATTAAAGCAGCTGGATGATTTGTCGACCGTAAAGCTCCAGCCAATTCCTTAATTAATCATTTCGTCATTATAGCATTTAATGTTGGTAATTTCATTTGACTGCACACACTTGTGACTGATGAGTATCTACTTATACGAATAATACTATTATAGGCGATTGTAAGTCTTTTATGATGAATGATTGTCGAACCCGACCAAAATATCACGCTGTAATCCAAATAAGTAATGATTTTAGAATTTATGATTACGCATAATTTTCTTTTCGTTTAGACATTCCTTAATCGTTTGATCATACAAGGTGGTGCAAATAAAAGTAGCCTCGCATGAATTACAGAGAAACTAACCTAACGCCGTAAGCAATGATTGGGCTGTCCCATTATTAGCACAGCAGGTTAATAGCGAGAGACGCACCGTTATGAGTTTTTTTTAATGCACTAGTCTATGACCATTGCACGGTCTTAGAGAAAATAAAGTGAAAAGTTTGGTAAACATTTCTTGGAACTTTGGAATACCTTTGGTTTTAATATTTATTTATTTGTTTATTTTTAATGGGACTTTATTTTTAATTATTTTCCTTTATTTTATTTTCTGTTTGTCTTCTGCATCAACAAACCAAAGTTGAAGTGATTACAGGAGATGCTGAAAGTGACCACCATTCACCTCTTGACACTTTTGAGCTCTGGTCAGTAAGTTGTTAAATACAGACTGCGAGATAGCCTCAATCTCAGAAACAATGTTTTGCTTCAGTTCTTCAAGTGTGCGAGGATTGTTCCGATAAAATTTGGATTTTAGAGCACCTTACAAAAAGAAATCACAAACTGAGAAGTCTGGTGATTTTGGAGGCCAGCTTGGACCAACTCCATCCTGACCTCTGCTAACAACTCTCTCACGTTCAAACACTTCATGAATGCGGTCCAGTGTACGACGTGCAGTATGAGCTGTTGCTCCATCTTGTTGAAAGTAGCCGTACGTTAGTTCCTCCTCAGTTAGTTGATTGACGAATGGGTTAAAGATGTTTGCGATGTAACGTGCAGCGTTCACCGTTTCATGGAAGAAGATTGGACCAAGAATGCGTCGAGCAGAGACTACACACCATACGCCAACTTTCTGGTCATGCAAAGGAGTTTGATGATATTCGTGAGGATTAGTGATCGACCAGTGCCGGGCGTTCTGCGAGTTGACATAGCCAGAGAGATGGAACCAGGCTTCATCAGAAATGAAAAACAGCTGCATGGCCGGCTCGGTGGCAGAGAGTGTTGAGGCGCAGGTCTTGTCGCTCTCGCAACTAGCGAGTCGCGGGTTCGAATCCCGCCGAGGGCATGGATGTTTGTGTTTGTCTATTTCACCATCATCCTTCCATCCCAAACAGCTAGTCTCCTGGATAAAAGGGGAGATGCAGGCTGAAAATCCATCCATCCAATAAAAAACAGCTGCATTCCAGTCCATTCATTGTGATTTCTTGAAATAGCCAGTTACAAAACTGAAGACGTTGAGGGCAATCCGCTGGTTTCATTTCATGGACCACGGATACCTTGAATGGTCGCATCTTCAAATCGTCGTGCAGAATGCGTCCACACAACCTTCTTGAAATTCCAGTCTGCTAAGACAAACGGCGCGTTGATTTGCTTGGACTCTGTAGCATCATCGTTTGGAGATTTTGGATATTGTGGATTTCTTACTCGTTTTGGAGTGGTTTTACGCTTGTTTAAAACAGAACCTGTGTCCCGCCACTTTTTTATTAAAAGTTGCATCTCACATTTTGTTGGAATTTTCTCATCTTCAAAGTTTTGAGCAAACAAATCACTACACTGCTTCCAGGAGTTGGTTTTTGCATAATTCTCAACAATGAAGATTCTCTGCTGCACCGAAAGCACCATTTTTTTCAGCTAAGAATCGTTCAAATGATGCGCTTCTCGGTATATACCTGCAGCGCTGATAATGGGACAGCCCAGTCATTGCTTACGGCGTTAGGTTGGTTTCCCTGCATTTGGCTACTTTTATTTGCAGCACTGTGTGAACTACATCGTCTTAGAGAAATGATCATAGTTTCAATTTGTTTATGAAATTTCAATTGAGCGTCAAAATACACTCCTAGAATTTTAATATATGGATATTCCTTAATCTTAGTCGAAATTAGAAAATTCTTTGTTTTTATTTAATTTTATTTCTCTCATAGTATACTGTCAGTGTGCAATATCTTCATTAATCCAATTTTTTACTTTTGTTAACTTATCTGGATGAAATGCCTTTGTTAGAAAATTATCATCGATATAACTCTGAATTTTCAAATTATATCATGTTCATATATTGACGATGTTTCGGCCGCAAACTGTAAGGACCTATTATTTTCTGACCTCTACCAGAGCACCTCTGTAAATTAGCGTATTATTTTCTTTTATAACGTTAATACGACTGCTTACATAACTTTGCACTAGCTTAATGTAATCTTCATGAATACCCACGGACTCTAAATCTATGAGCAGTCGTTTTCGTATTACTATTCGCTCTGCATTTATAAAAATTCAATCGGAAGAATCATTTTACATTCGCTCTGTAATTGTAAAACTGATTGACGAATATAATACCACACAATTATTTTGTGAGCTAATCAAACTCGTTATCCAGTTCTAAACCGAAGTCCGCAATGAATTATCCCTTTCGACGACCGGCAATTTAATGCCGTTAATTTCCAAAATAGCAGGCGAAATTATTTGCAACTCAATTGAATAAGGCCATGCTCCTCCCCCCTTCCTTTTAATCGATAACGGCCCATTTGAATAGTATTAAGAATTCTAAGGGGAGGAAAAGTAACATAAAAAGCCTAAGAAGGGCTTACGGAAGAGCAAACAGGCTACACTCATCCCTTTCATTATGTTCTGGTAAGTAAATTTTGAAAATCAATAAGAAACCAAGCACATTTTTGAATCTTACTTTTGAAAAAACATGTCTTTTCCCCTTTTTTAATTTGAAAACGATCGATTAGGATTCATGCCATCCAAATAAATACAGTTAATTGTGTAGGAAAAAAACAATAGAAAACAATATTGTCTCTATCATTTGTAACCATTCCGATGATAAAAAATGAATACATTTATAAAAAAAAAGTGGAGGGGAAAAATCTCTAACTTTCAATCTTAATGACTGAAAAGCTCTTTTTTCCGCAAGTCAAAATCTCGTTTCGTGACCTTTTAAGTATCGATCGAATTCTCGAGACCCCTTTTAGTCATTCTCATCGCCATCATTAACATCAGCAGATTCTCCAATATACTACAAAGCAGTCCACGCAATATTTTTCGAATTTTTTTTCTTCCCCTTTTGAAAGCATCCAGAGTTAATAGTGGCAAATGACTCTCCCCCTCTTTTCCACACGCACAGACAGACGCACCACATGTACACACGAGAAAACGTGGACAGAGAACGCTATTCCTTTTAATGACGTTGGTATTAAATGCCATCAAAAGGGGGTTGTCGCCAGTTTGGTTCAAAGCACCGACGCCCCCGCGCTCCCCATGTTTTGTTTGCTCGTTTTCCCGCGTGGAATTCCTCGTGGAATTTGGTGAAAAGAAAACAAGGTTCCTCCTTCACCGATTGCAGGAAAATGAAATCGGCCATTTTGAGGGTAAACATTAGAAGAGATTCAGGATAAGGAAAATCAAATCCAAAATTCAGTGCTTTCTAAAATGCTGAAATCTTCATCAGAAATGTTTTTCTTTGTTTGGGCTCATTAATAGCAGCGATAAAAATTTTAAATGATTCTAATCGCTTATTTCTAACCAAACGATGATAAAAAAGATTGATGAGTTTTCAAAATTTTCAAAAATTCCACTAAAAAGTTCCTTCAACTAAGTTAAAATATATATTTACTTCCTTTCTGTTATTTATATATCTTCCTAAATAAAACTTTGTGATCCAGTCAAAAAACTTACGACACAAAAGCAAGGAGAACTTTACTTTTATGGTTAGTCATTCCTAAATATTTACTCTTTCTCTCGTTTCAATTATTTGGTGAGATCATTGATTTTGTGATAGGAAATAATTTTCTTGCAACATGTCTTTGTTTGATTTCTCTTGCTTCCGAATCTTTTTTTCATAATTCTGTTTTGAAATATTTTTTAAATTTTGAAAAATATACTAAATACTTTTGCAACCTAATACAAGAGTAGGAATATTCCATCAAACTTTTTTCTATTTTACAAATACTTTATCTGGAAGAGAAAACTTCCATTTTGTTTCCCAGTGACCCGATAACACTGGCCAACAAAATTTAAGAATTTTCTTGTTCATGAAATGAAACTTGGTGATTTTGGTAGTATGTTCTCTGTAGATTACGAATATAATTTTGAAAATTTTCTAGAACGCACAGTTTTTGAGATAAAGCGAATTGAAATTCGGTTTGGCCATACAAATGATATATTTATGGGGATTTGAAAGTATTGGACTCTTTTAAGCATGCAGAGCAGTACATCAAGCACTTCTGTTTCATTTGTGACTGGAATAGTCGGGCAAAAGATTTCCACTATATCACAGAGTTGGTTCCACGTACTGAGAACTGAGAAAAGTCGATGACGGGCATCTAATACACATACCAAACATCATCTAAAGAAGCAGGTGACTACTTTTTATTTATTCGTACATCTCTGTTGACTCTGTCAAATCCATACGCAAGAACAGACTGTCCTCCAGCTGTATGGACATGCTGCTTGTTTACAGTCATGTAATGCATCGTGCCAGACTCTTAGATCCAGAACTCAGCAAGTAATGTAGTTTGGGTTGATTACCAGGCCTGTGCAAAGAATGTACACGGTTTGCTATTTTTATTCGAACTGGATGGTACACTGTTTTCTGTTCTGCAGCCAAGCGCTTTCGGCAATTTGCGATGAGATGCCAACGCTCTTGTAATTCAAATAACAACGAGCTTCTTTGATTTGTTCTGGTTTCGCTGTTGTTCATCTGGTTTTGACTTTGTCTTGAAAGGATCTGCAGTCTGAGGCTTCCTGGACGGTATTCCGTGCTTCCCGTGTGTTGCCAGCGAGTTCTCAATTGAACGCAAACTCACAATAAGACGCTTAGTTGTCTGCTCGGCCTCTGGAATACGATACCAGGTTTAGCGACAATACTGGAATTCGAGGCCAAGTGTTTTGAAAATACGATGATGAAGCAGCGAGAGTGGGAGCTCTGCTTTTGAATTAGTTTTCCGCATTTCATCACACAGATCGTCAAACAGATTCGCCAGTCGAGACGTGTGCTTAGTAACAGAAGTGGTCATCCTTTGAGATTTTGAAGAAAGTCCAATAATGTGTATAGCCATTGCAGAGAGGACTGTTCGAATACTGAAATGAGTGAATCCCAAATGTCTTTTGCTTTGGTTTTCTTACTGACGTGAATAGGGGTAAGAAATTTTTTGATACACCTTGCAAAATAATTTTTGAACATAACAATAATTATATAGTTTTCAGCGTATTACAAATAAACTCCAAAAGTCTTATCTGATATATTCATTTATTGCAAAAACTGCTTAGAAGAGGCATTGACATCGACATAACAAAAGATGGTGTCTACCATAGAAAAGCGCATGTACAGTATGGCTTGTCGAAACAAAACCACCGATCATTGTTAATTCACATTTCAACCGCTACTGCTATGATATAAATTTTAGTTGCATTTACTTTAATTCTTCAACATGGGAGAGAATATTTTTCTTAAGGACAGATGTAATTTTGTGGCTGCATACTTACTTACTTACTTACTTACTTTTCAAACCCGCTTATCCGTTAGGGTCGCGGGGGCAGCAGCCCTATGGAGGATCTCCAGCGATCGCGATCTTCCGCCATCAGGCGCATGTCCTCCCTGGTAATATCCAAGCGACTCGAACCCAGATTCTCCAGGTAGTCTAGCCACCTGGTTCTAGGCCGACCCCTTGGTCTCTTACCCACCGGCTTGGAAAATAACAACTGCCTAGGAAGACTAGTTTGCGGCATCCGAATCACGTGGCCATACCAGCGCAACTGAGACCTCTCAATGCGGAGAAGTAGCGGCTCAACACCTAAAGATTCCCTTATTGTATTGCTGTACACTCTATCTAGTAGGGTAACACCTGCAACACCTCTCAGAAATCTCATTTCGGCCGCTTGTACCCGCGATCGCACTCTTTCGGTCATTACCCAAGCCTCATGACCATAGGTGAGAATGGGGACAAAGATGGATTTGAAGACGGAGAGCTTAGCTTTGTTACTCAGCTCGCGTTTCGTTACCACGGATCGCCACAGTTCACGTCTGACACAGCTTGCTGCACCGATCCGAGCATCCAATTCTTTCTCCTGCCGTCCATCACTCGTGAATGCAATCCCGAGATACTTGAATTTCTCCACCTGTCTCAATGAGGCTGCATAAGAAATCAAAATCAAAATAAAACAACCGAGACAAAGCAAATTAGCTTCAACGTCATCTTTAACAAAAAGGAACTCAAATGACGATTTAAATATGTGGGATTTCAAAACACTGCATTAAAGGGACGAAATGAACCATTTTAATAAGCCCCTTGGATTTTGAAGGCATTCAGCGTAATCTCATTGCATGTCTTCTTCGAATGAACCGCATAACGTCCGCCAGAATGACGCTCTCGTGCAATTTCATTTTCTTCATTTGGAAGTTGCTGTTTTCGGGCTATTTAATCAGTTACCCCACAAAGCTTCCCACAATACACGTGCACGCGGAAAAGCTTGTTGTCTTATTTTTCTGCACCAGTGCAAACGATCCTTATTAAACGTTTTCCAGTACAATCCAATTACATATTCTGTAAGTCCTGGAATTTAAGTCCACCTTCGAGACTAATAATGCGGAGTGCTTCCCGAGAATCTATCTAAATCCGATACCTAAATGTGGTCCTTTGGAAGTAATTATGGCATTCTTAAAAAATTGAAGAAAGTCTCTCTCTCTTTACAAATACTTAAGAAATTATCGGAAGGACGCACGAAATGTTTTCGTCTTCCCGGCGCCAATTTTTTTTTCTCTCTCGCTCTCATCGCAGACAGCATTGTCTCGAACTGATTTACACTATTCTTATTTTTTAACTTTTTCCTTCCTCCCACCATTAATTAAGAAAAAAGTTTCTGTCTGCACATGTGCCGCACTGATAAACAACACGGCACTTTTTTAAAATGTTATCAGAGTCTAACACTTGAAACCAATCAATGGAAATGAAATCGAGTGGAAAGTCCCGTGTAAGCCCTATGAACTCATGTCGATGAACCAACACATTTTAAAGGAGCATTTTATACTTGTATTTTGTATTCTGTCAATTATCAACAAACTTCAGTTCCATTTCTTCAAATACAATCTTTAAAAACTTGAAGATAAATCCTCAGATTTTGTACTAATTCTCGTGCATTATGAAAGGGTTCGTATTATCAAGATTAATTAAAATAAAAAAAAAATATTTTGGACATAATTCTTAATAAAAACGATCTTGTTCGGCATTATGCCATCATCAGAATTTTCTTACAAAGAAAATAATAGAGAATTAAAAAAATTTTTGAAATTTAAAAGTAGCGCACCATAAAGATACATAGAGGGTGAACTCTGATAACAATTGCTGTTTTGACATTTTTCTATTTTTTACAGAAATAGCGAATGTAGAATTACACGGAGTCTACATACTTATCTTTTATATATCTTCACACACATCAATCACTTTATAATTAGTCCATTTCACAATATTTTCTTATTACCATGCCATTTGCTTGAATACAGTATGAATGTTGATAACTATTATTATTACTCAATTAAACAAAGTAATGGATGCAGGTTAACTTTAACCTACTTCAAAGCACACATCTATGATAGTCACGCATAAAGTATTTCCCTGTGGTGCGCGACTTTGTTTCTTCCCTTTATAAACTGCCCTGGCAAAAGTATCTAGACACCCCTCCACATGTGCCTTATATGAAAATAATGCAGTTTGTAAAATGTTGAAACATCCTTTTTTGCAATGACTGCTGCAACACTACAAGAAAACTTATCAACAAGTTTTTTTTTTACATTTCTCTGGCGGGACATGTTGTCACTCGGCTTTTAAATGATCTAGTAGCTGATGACAATAAGTGACCGATGGCTTTTGCATCCGTATTCGACGCTCCAGCACTTCCTACTTCAGTTCAAGGAAGACAGTATGAATGAACTACGTCTTTTATAAACGAGCAGCATGTCATGGAGCATTGTCTCGCTGGAAGAAGAAGTCTAGTGCATTGCAAAAAAAAAAATTCCGCCATCGCTTCAGGAAGGTGATTTTTCAACATCTCTTGGTAACTTATGGCATTAAGTCCCATGAGGCAAGAGACTTTATTATTACACAAAATCAAACAACAGTAGTTTGCAAAGTATACTGAGAAGTAAATGAAAAAAGAAAGAAAAATAGCGTTTTTCATTCTGCTATCGTGTGCTAATTAATTCTATGGATTGCTGCATCACCTCCCCTCTTCGGCGGCCATATTGGAAGCTTGAGTCATTGGCCGCTAGAGGGCTGACGACTGCCAATAGCTCTTACAGAACTTCCAGACTCCTTCATTGTTGCTATCTGTCCATGTCAACACAAGTTATTGGTCCCATCGCAGACGACGAAGAGCATTTACATTTAAGAAAAAAAGCTTCATCTTTTCGGCCCATCTCACGAAGTACCACGTTGCACTGTGCGAATTGACAGGCAATGAACAGGCGTTTGAGCACGCAGTGACGTCTTGAAGTAAGCTTTTGCATTCTTCAGCAACGCCCGCGGTAAAGCACGTTGGCCTGTCTTCGACATGATTCTAGTTCAACCTGGAAGCGTTTGCTGCCGTTTTTGGACCCCTCTGTTCATATTTTCGCACAACAGTGGATCGTGGATGCCATGTCAAATACTGATTTCGTGAACTGATTTTCCACTGATACTGCACTCTATGATAAGTCGGGCAACTCACGGCTTTTCGGCATGCTGGGTGACGGAGTCAATACCGTATTAGCTCTTGTTACATTTCTTTTACGTCAAAAAGTAAAGGAGTGCATTATGGGAATTGAAACCACAATAAAACAGGGGTCTCGGATACCTTGGCAGTATATCATATGACATTCTGCTGGATTCTTCCTGGGTTAATAAGAATCCAAGGATGTTTTTTGTTTGTAAATGGAAAATTAGATAATAATAAAATAAACTAAAGTGATCTGAACTAAACTACTCGCAAAATAAAAAAAAGTATAATAATTAATCATTAACACTCTATAAATACGTTTTTTGGATATTTCAGACGGCAACTATTCAAAACATATTTCCTACTATTTGTTTTAAATAAACTATAGGTCAAACATGTCCAGTTTGTTCTTTTAAAGTTATTGATGGACGAAACATCGATTTTCGCCTTTGTACGAGGTCTGTTCAAAAAATACGTAGACTGTTTGAATTGCGCGGGCCCTGTTGGTCCCAATCAAAATCGCTTGGTGTCGCCATCTTCTGACAGATCCGCTGATTACAAGGCAGTTTTTTGATTGCAAATATCAGTATTGGTTGATTAGCTACGCGGTTGTTTGTGAAGTGTGTTATTTTCGTTTGGCGGATTTTTAGAATGAGTGACTTGAACGAGCAAAGAGTTGCTGTGAAATTTTGTGTTAAACTCGGAAATACTGCCACTGAAACTTTTGATATGCTCAAGACGGCTTATGGTGATGTTACTATGAAGCGTGCGACATGTTTTAAGTGGCATGCATGTTATAAAGATGGTCGTCAGTCAACTGCAGACGATGAGCGTCCTGGACGTCCTTCCACGTCAACTGACGACGCACACGTGGACAAAATCAACACCCTGGTTCGGGCAAATCGACGTCTGACCATCAGAGAGCTTGCTGAAGAGTGTGGGATAGCAGTTGGATCATGTCACGAGATTTTGACCGAAAAATTGAAGATGCACCGCGTTGCTGCGAAGTTTGTTCCACGCCTGATGACGGACGACCAAAAAGCCCATCGCGTCCAGGTTTGTCAGGAATTGCTTGAACGCTCAGAAGATGATGAAAACTTCTTGTCGAAGATCATAACAGGTGATGAATCTTGGGTGTATGGTTATGATATCGAAACAAAGGTTCAATCATCCCAGTGGGTGGGTGAGACATCTCCCAGACCAAAAAAAGCTCGCCAAGTTCGTTCCAATGTGAAAGTGATGTTGATAGTTTTTTTTTGATGCTCAGGGCGTAGTCCACCACGAGTACCTCCCCCAAGGCTCCACAGTGAACCAGATTTACTACATCGAAGTTCTCAAACGTCTGCGGGATGCTATCCGGCGGAAAAGGCCAGAAATGTGGACGAGTGGTGACTGGTTGTTTCATCACGACAACGCTCCAGCCCATTCAGCCCTCAGAACTCGAGAGTTTTTGGCCAAACACTCGATCACTGTTCTTCCTCACCCACCCTACTCACCTGACCTCGCTCCTTGTGACTTCTTCTTGTTTCCCAAACTCAAAAGACCTTTGAAAGGAAGGAGATTTGAGACGATTCCTGATATAAAGGCAAATGCGACGAAGGCGCTGAAGGACATCACAAAAGAAGCGTTCCAGGACTGTTTCCAAAAGTGGAAACACCGTTGGGATAAGTGTGTGCGTCGGGGAGGAGAGTACTTTGAAGGGGACCCAGATGTGTAACTTCTGAATAAAGTATATTTTGTTTTATGACGTCAGTCTACGTATTTTTTGAACAGACCTCGTATAAATTCATTTACTGATGGGGATAATGTGAGAGTTCAATAAATTAATAATATTTAAGCTTCGTCGCTTCATCTATAAATGAACATGACAAAAAATTCTATGAATATCGGAATGAAATCTCCAATATTATCAATGGTCAAATAGGGCTATTAATATTTACGTAGTGCCTAGGAACCTTCAAATTAATCCGGTATGGCAGCGAGGGAGAGAGAGAGAGAGTTTAATCTCGTCGGTTGAAATGCAAGTGATTGACATTGAAATTAATGCAAAAACCTTAAAAGCTTACAAAGATACTGTTACTGTTGAAGGTATATTGTAATTGGGGATTTGATGCAGTAATGCATTTTAGCAAAACCAATTTAAAAAACCAATTTAGTAGTCAAAAATAAGATCGGAAAGAAATGGTCAGCAACAAAAAAACCATACAAAGAAGATATTAATACAAATAATTTTACTTAAAGTTTGTTTTTTTTAAATTCGAAGTTTCTCTTTAAAAATCACTGATTGTGAAATCTGGGCTTCGAATGTGCTAATTGTTGGTCCCAGAGGTCGCGCTTTAAATCCCACTGTGGTCATGAGCACTTGTTTCTGTCATTTTCATCAGCATCTAATCGCAATCAGCCTTTCATCGTTTCAATTCACGAAGGGCATGTGCAGCAAACCAAACACCGCAAGTAAAGGTTTTTATAAAATACTCCGCCTGAAATTTTAAATCCGCTTCATCGCAGCACTAAAGTAAAAATTTACAATTAAAATTCAAACCTCCAAGCATTAGATATTACAAATAAAAACATGAGGTTGTTAAAAGCGATGACGATAATGGAGTTTGCATGGCCATAGAGTAGGGGGGGGGGGGAAAGAAAGCTCATTAAAATTAAAAAAAAAAAAAAAAAAAAAAAAGAGAGAAAACAAAAGTTGGTTGAAAGGCGTTACCTGGAGAACGTGAATAAAAACACTGGGAGCAAACACAGCTCAAAGTTAAACAAAACAACTTAATTAAAACTCATTAAACTTTAAATAAACAAAAGGAAACTAGGAAAAAACCTGATCTTGCTGAATAATTACATTTCTCTTAAGGGATAACGAAAGGAAAAAACGAAATGGAAATTATCGTCTGAGCTACTGTTTTGCACGCAAATGGAAAAAGATATGAAGAAAGAAAAAAGGAAAGAAAAAGGAAGAAAATGCTTAAGGGATGAAGAAGGTTGAGATAGTTGTAAGAAGAATGAAGAGTTGATTGCTAGATCGGAAAAGCGAAAAAAGGATAGAATCACGTGATATAAACGATGACAGAGAAAATTGGGTGAAATTAAGGAACGAAATTGTCCAAATACTTTTGCTTGAGAAAAGCCAGGTGGAGGAAAGGATTCGACAACTCATGCGTCACTAATGGCTAGACATGCGAAAGGGAGGAGGTGGAAGGACATTACAAAATGACATTCACAAAAGGAAAGAATAAAAGAAGACGACATTAAAGGATAAATTAAGGTTCTTTCAACCCTGTCCCCTCTGCAAGCATTAAATTGACAGCTGGATCAATGTTTTTGAAACCTTTGAATCGTTTGCATTAACTTTTTTTTTGGCTTCAAAAATTTCTGGTCCTTTTAACGAAATATTTAAAAATTTAATGCTTCATTTAAAAAATTGTTCTCACATTATACAGAGGAAAGAAATAAAGGAATTTATGTAACGGATTTTTCATGGTAATCGGCAATTTCATATTGATATGAAAATTTATGTTAACACTTCGCTGGCGGTTTCTTCCTTTAAGAAATATTTAAGCAAAATAGGAAAATAGGAAAAATAGACGCAATTAAAATTTCAAGTTAATTAAAAACGCATGAATTTACAGGAATTACAAATGAAGTTCGCGTGAATTTGCAAGAATTACAAATGAAGGTCGCGTGAACTACAAATATAAACAAGTAAGTAGGCGGTTGTAATGATTCTTAAGAGCACATTACTTAGTTGCACGAAACATCTATAACATGTAATTTTCAGAAAGTTTCTCTTCGTGGTAGGAAGATGGTATCGATGTGCAAACATAAGCCTATATAGAAGCCGTGTGTTTAAAGATATCGGTCAAGGTTATTTCATTTGAAGATGAGATCCGGTATTTCGATTTGATCTTTTGATTTTTAATTGCTTTAGTTTTCAGAATACAATCTCATAAAAAAAATTATAAGATCTTAATGAGCAACTCAAAAATTTTTACCGGCGCAATGGAAAAATTGAAGTGGGTATAATCCTTTCTAAAACAACCATAAAACTCTGCATAAACTGAAACGAATTATGTATATATGCACTTATACTCGTATTACGGGGGTTGCTCAGAAAGCAATGGCCGGCATATTTGTCAGCAGAACTGGATGATAGCGCAGCTGTAATAATCGGATAAAATAGCATCGAAGTGTAATTGTATTCTTGGTTGCGTAGAAATAAACTGTGATGAATATTCGCAAATGTTTGTTTGCTAAGCAAAGAATTTGTGCAGTTCGATAGGAACACCGTTGATGCTGGGTTAAAGCTCCAGGGAAGGGAGAGACAAAAGCTGCATGATCAGCCGCTCTGGACTCCCAGGCGAGGCCACCAGTTCAGACATGTAAAACTTCAGAAAAATCTACGTTAATGATGCATCTTTAAGAATACATGCATTCGTACATTATGAGGGACAAAATCACCAAAATGAAGGGAATGCGATTTGCTCCCCCCATCCCGCCAAAGTCCCGATTTGGTTCACTCAGGATGCACCACGAGGACAAGATATGACGACAATGACAATAATTCATAGCTGGGGCAATTCCCTTATATACATACAAATCTTATTCATAGGTCTGAGGATCTTGTATTGATAATATAAATATGGAGCAGGCAAGTCTAGATTTACAACAATACGAGGGTATATTGAAAAGTAATGCCTCCATGGCTGTAACTTTTTTATTTTTTAACCGATTTTCAAAATTCTTTTTGTATCTGATACTTACATTTATCCTCTATGTAATGCACTATTCACTTTTCGACATAGTCCCCATTCCTTTCCACGCATTGCGCCAACGCGTGGACTAGTTGGGTGAACCCGTCGGAGAGGAATTCCGGGGTTGTCGTCGACACGAGGATTGAATGGCAGCTTCGGATCCTCTTCTGCAGACTATGCCGAAAAGTGAATAGTGCATTACATAGAGGACAAATGTAAGTATCAGATACAAAAAGAATTTTGAAAATCGGTTAAAAAATAAAAAAGTTACAGCCATGGAGGCATTACTTTTCAATATGCCCTCGTACAATACAAAACAATTCAATTTTTATTAGTCAAAACACAATTACAGTGCATGGACATCGCGTCATGGCCCAAAGTAAGATTATCAGAATACAGTAAAAGAATAACCTTAAGATTTAATTAATTTAGAATTCAATAAGAATATGAGAAAGGGTTCATATACTCATGAATATCGTAAAAGGATTACCGTATATACTCTCGTCAGGGTCGATCTCGCATATAGGTCGACCTCAAATTTTGCGTCCGAAAATTGGAAGATTCGACTGACCCGCGTCTAAGTCAAGGTCCAAAATTTTGCATCTCACAACGAGTAATTATTGAAATATACAGTTTAAAATAAAGAATTTTCTAATAACTCATCAATCATATTCTATGTATTTACAAATTCTATAGCTATTTACAAGGAAATACAATCTTGTAAACGTTCTAAGGAGGAGCTTTAGCTGTGAAGCAGAAATACATTTATACATTTATTAACAAAAAATTAACCCCCCCCCCCCGAGTAGAGTAAGGCACAAGTAGCAGACCCTACGGTCATCTATTTTTACCCCTTTATCTGCACTTTTTACCTCCCCCCAAGTTTTTTAATCAAAAATTGATTTTCTCGAACATAGTATGTAGAAAATGTAAAAATGCTCATATCTATTTCCTTTCTCAACATTTCCGATCGAATGACATATCACATGCCATATGTTACTACAGTTTTAATGACCAAGTAATTGCCACCCCCGCAACTCCGACCCCACTGGAACAATTGGGCCTAAACTTCATAGTAATGTAGATCTTGCCTAGAGGAATCTGGATATTGAATTTCACTCCTTTACGTACTTAAATAGCACATAGATCTTTTGTCCTCTCTAACACCTATCCCCGTAATTCCGACCCTAGTGCACCAATCAAAACCAAAATAAATGGTATAGGTGGACATTCCCATAGTAAGCTACGTTCCGAATTTCAACTTTCTACCTCAAATGCAGAAATTATGAAGGGAACGGACGGACATTATAAAATCAATAAGTATTCCATTCTTCCGCTACTTAATGAGCACTTGAGCAATCGTTCGTCGACAAAGCGATTTCACGTGCGCGTGCCGATGTCAATAATGCTTAAAAGATGAACAGAGTAACAATATATTCATTCTTGACAAATCGATTGTATATGACATGCCATTATCTTGGTATTCTTTACAGTCACTGTTATAGCACGTGAATTCAACTTGAAGGGGTCCACGAAAAATTCTGATACAGTCGAGCCAAGACCTTGATCAGAGCCGGATCTAGGGTGAGGCAAGTGAGGCAGTCGCCTCGGGTGACAGTTGTAAGGGGGCGCCAAATTGGAGTTATTTTATCTCCAATATATTTTTAACTTTTAAACATTTTTTATTACTTTCCATTATTTTTCAAGTTTACATAAGAGCTGCCAATTTGGCTTTTAAATATTCAAATGATTTGAATTCTGATGAATTTTCTTCAGAAACATGTAGTTTCAAAAATCATGCAATTGCTATTATTCCAGACAGTAAAGCCGCAACATCTTTAGAATTATTGCAGGTTATTCATGATTACGATTTATACACATTCATATCCAAATGTTGAAATTGCCTTAAGAATTTTTTTGACATTTCCAGTTACTGTGGCTTCTGATAAAAGAAGCTTTAGCAAACTTAAGTTAATTAAAAATTATTTGATATCTTCACTTGGCCAAGAAAAATTAGCTAACATGGCAACTTTATCAATAGAACAAGAAACAACCAATCAGACTGATTTTGAAAAAATAATAGATGATTTTGCTTCTTTAAAAGCAAGAAAAGTTAAATTGCAATTCTTGTTGTTGTTAAAATATTGTTGTATTTCAAAAGAATTCTCAATAATTTGTGTTATGTAAAACAGTGCAGTCTATTTTGTGACTTGCTTTGATATATGCATTAAAATTTTTTTTTTTTTATTTAATGGGTGACTGTTTCTGGAGTTTATTGCATTTCTAATTCCAAAATTTCATATTCTGATTATAATAATGTGGGGATGGAAGAGGGCACCATTTAGCAATGTTGCCTCAGGTGACAAATTGCCTAAAACCGGCTCTGCATTGATGATCTTATTTCTGAAAACAGAATTTGAAAAAATTAATCCGTTTTCAAATTATCGTGCAAACGGCGGCCGGCCGGTCGGACAAACGTACAGACCAAGCATCAATCTTTTAAGTAGCTTTTTGCTAAAGCTCCTAATAATAATTGAGTATACTTATTGAAATCGTCGTAATGTTAAAGTATATTTACGTATTTTGGTCGTTAAATTTTTTGCCCCGCTTATAAGTCGACAGAGGAAATATAGGCCCAATTTTTGTCGTAAATTTCTCGACACTGACGCGAGTATATACGGTAGTTAAAAGCCAGTCATATACAACCAATTTGAATTTGTTTAGATTAACATCATGATTGGCAGTTGGCATTTTATTGAATATTTGAAGACAAAGCGAAAGCTTCGAAACGAGCAACTCAAACACAAACGGAGAAACTTTGAACTATTGGTATTGGCATTATTCTGCATAGACGGAGCTAGCATTTGTTGCACTTTTATCACGTGTTCTTTTTCTCACATATATATTTGATTCTAAGCTGGCTATGCCCACAGCGTGATTCATGCAATGAGGACATTAATACTAACGGCAATCGCTAGTAGAGGCAAGGCAATGCACTTGTTTCGCATTGGCTTCAAGTCTTATATGTGAAAAAATAACTTGTATAAATGAAACATTTATTATATTGTGAATAATTTTTACAATCAAGCCCCTTAATCGTCTGACCTTAATAGCTCTTTAGATGAAACGAAAGCTTCGAAACGCGTAGATAAAAGTTAATAAATTTAAGTATTGCTTAAATCTAGACTCGCCTCTTCCATATTTATATTAGCAAAAACCCTGAGACCATGAATTTTCAGAGAGATTCTTTAGAAGTAAGCTTTTAGGGGGTTATTATTTCTCATTAAACACCACTTATGAAATATCACTCGTTAATTTTTGTAAGTTTAAATAAATAGTTTCCGAGGGGGGAAAATGTAAGACATTGCTTTCTTAGAAACTCTCAGTCTCCTATTTTCAGAAAAATTCCTTATAATTCAATTCCTTATAATAAGTTATATTTAAACCAGCCTATGATTTAATTTTAATTTTGTTGAAAGAAGGGGAAGGAGTTTATTTTTAAATTTTATAATAATTTAATATGGCTCGATACAAACTATTTTCTAATAAATGTAAATGAAACGTTACACATAATTTTTTTTTTAATTATAAATAAAGAAAAAAAATGCAGTTCAAAAATTTCATCTTTCATATATCAGGTGTTGAAAAAAATCAAAAAAGTTGAAAGGAGAACACGAAAAAGATTGAAATCCGGATTAGTGGAAGAGGAAATGAAAAATCATTTTGGCTGAGAACCAAAAAAAAAAAAAAAAAAAAAAGTAAAAGTAAATACAAATATTGCGTGTTTTAAAGAATGCAGTTTCTCCCCCAATGTCATCAGCTGTTGTCAACTGTCATAAATGAAAGGAGAATGTTACAAAAAATCCTACAAACATAGAAAAAATATTTGACATACGTCAAAGTTTACAGAATGCTAAATAAAACTGGTAAAGTGTATGAAACTACGAAGACAATTTCAATTAAAAAGAGGAATGCAAAAGGAGCGAGGCAAAAGTCGCACAGGAAAATTTCCAGTCGAATTAACAACAGAAGTTTGCTCTTAAGACGATGTGGATGAAAGGGAGGCAAACAGTAACCAAAGCAAGTTGGAAGCTTAGAGAGTGGCAAGGGATAAGAGATAAAATAGAAGGGATTTCAGAATCGATCGGATTCTATTTCCACCAAAGGTGGGCAGCTGATGAACTGCTTGGGAATTCCAAAGAATTGCGGTCTCTGCTTACGAAAGTAGAACTAAAAGGCTTGCGTGGATCCTGTGTTTATTTTCGGAAGAATGAATGGGAGAGGATTAAAACTGCGGTTTCGTCGATTGCATGTCGAAAATATGATTCAAATGAATTGCCATGAGGCGCTTTCATAGTAATTGATTAAAGAATATGAAAAAGAATATGAACATAAATGCCATAAATTCTATCTTTATCGTGTTTCACCAAACATGACTTGAATAAATATTCAACTTCAAAGAATTCCACTGGTTGATGCAATGCTGCATCTCAGTGTTAAAATCTGCGGTATAGGCCTCATCCACTACAAAAGGCCTTATAATAAATATGAGAGCATTTTATACCTTAGGAGAATAGATTCAACTTTTTCTTATTTTTTCCATCATAATTTTTTAAAATTTAGCTCCGCTCCAATCATCCTTATCGACCAGATGAAAAGTTTTTCAAAAAGAATTTGTCGGCAAAAACTCAACAGAAGAATGTAGCCAACAGAATGCGTCCACCGCAGTGACAAACCAGCAAGGAACGTGCGATAAGAACTTCCGGCGCAACCGTCTATTGGTTTCCGTCTGACACGCGAGATAATCTTTAAGTGAATGACAGCTCCGAGCGTTATCACGTTCTCTCCGATTTCTTCCTTCCAAAAGGTGATGAAAATTAAAACTGAAAGCGAGGTTGTGCGGATTTTTTAATGTTTTGAAACAATTACTGAACCCCTAGTAAGAGACTGGAAACTGCAAATTTATTTTAGTATAAAAACTAAAATATCATTGATGACCTTTATACTGTTGCTAAGAAGATTAAAATTTACTTTCTTATTTTTAACAAACAAAATAACCAGAGTGTGGCCATATGGGGTACAGTTTTGACAGACGCGAAAGCATAAGAAATTCACTCTAAAATACTGATCCCTGATCAAGAAGGCAGGATAGCCTACAATACTCTTCAAAATAAGTTTCAGTGATTGTTTTTAAGTCCTAGAATACTTTCTGAAAATTTCTATAGGAATTTAGAAAAGTTTGTCAAAATTGTTAGTTGGTTTACTACCCATAATTCTGTGCAGCTTTTACAATAACTGATTGACACAAACTGGAGAATATGAAGGCGCCTGCTTTCAAGCAGTTCGGTTTTAAGCCAAAAAAAACCATGGATAACTTGGAAAACGTTTGCTTGGGGGAATACTGTCTACTGAAGCGCCATTCGGCTGATCTCTAATTTTCTCGCAATTTTTTTGTGTACAGCCTTCAGCTTTTGGATTGTTTGAAATCAGGCGATTCGTACGTCAACTTGAAGATAGAGATGGGCGGAGAAAGAGGTTTTATATCTGGACCTGTCGAAGGACAGACCATTCTTGATGATGACAGTCATTCCATATTCAAATAAACCAGTGCGTGAAAGGTATAGGAAAGTATCGAAAGCGTGACTTCAAGGCAATTAGCCCCTTAACTCCGGCGAAAACTTCATATACAACATTTCAGCTTTTAACGTCAAAAGTTGTCAAAAATACGCGGTGTGCAAACAGACGGAGATGGCTAATCAATAGGTAGCTCCATGCTTACGTACCTCATAAATAACGTCTTGATGATTTTTATCCGTATAGAAAGTTTTTCGTTCTTCGCCATTAATATCACGCAACGCTACAATCTGCCATCACTCTTTTGAAAACATTTATAATTTGGTAGCTGAATTTTAAGAATTACGACTTCTCGTAAATTCACTGCGCTCACTCCATTGAGAAGAAATGGCCGCTCGTATAATAAAATATTTTTTTCAGTGCAAAGCATGTAAAGAAAAAAAAAAATAATTTAACTTACTGAAATCTTTTGAAATTATCCAGTTAGATTATTTTAACGAGAAAGAGAATTAATTAATAAAAATTTCTGCATGGAATATACAGGGTGTCCGGAAATAAACGGTAAATATTCATACACGTGAGAGAACAAGTATAAAGAAGCATTTTTATTCCTATGAACATGGTGTCGCAAGCCAACCCCCACAGAGATACAGGGGGATTAGAGTATGTTGCGCTGCCTGATTGTTGGCGTCCCACGAGCGACTAGGCAATGTGGTGCAGCCCACATCTGTTCAAGAGATGTCAATGTATGCTCGAATGGCTGCTCCTGTCAGGTCACTCCACAAACCTTTAATACCTTAAATGCCACTGGAGGTCGTGGCACACGTATTGATTTGCACACAATTACACAATCAGGACCATTTCACAAATAAGCTTACTACCTGAACCCTCACAAATGGGATCGTTGATGCAGTTATTAAGAGCCCGTGAGTACTGAGATCTGTAGGCTCAATGTGGGCTACACCACATTGCCTAGTCGCTCGCGGGAAGCCAACCATCAGGCAGCGCAACATACAGGGTCTTTATAGTTAAAGTTCCATTTTGACATGGCCATAATAAAAAGTACTGGACCAAAAGCTATAATACTTGGTAATATTATACAAGAGGGCATGTATGTTCATACCCATCAAAAAAAATAAAAAATAGTTCAAAAGGTCACCACCAGCATGGAATGGCGCTCTATGCAATATTCGTATACGAAATTAGACACGAAGACACAAGTTAACAAGTCTTTAATCGTTACTAAAAGCAGGTAACTAAAAGTTACATGTTGAATGTGGCCTCCACCATTTACTGAAAGCAAGTTACACCGGATTACTGCGTTCTCAACTGTATATGAATGTTGCATAGAGCGCCATTCCATGCTGGTGGTGACCTTTTGAACTAATTTTTTTTTTTCAAATGTTCATAGGAATAAAAAGGCATCTTTATATTTGTTCTCTCACGTGTATGAATATTTACCATTTATTTCCGGAAACCCTGTATATCCAGAAGTTTGGGAAATGCACCATAGTGGGAGAAATGTACCTTATTCAATAATGGGAACACGATTTTAAAAGGAGTATTCTAACATAAATCTGAAACAAAACGCAGAATATATGAAGTCCTCTTTACAATGGTGTAGGTATCTTACATATTCTTACGATTTTAATTCAGACTTAAAGTGATGCCTAAATATTTTTTGGTACATTGTAGAACTGCTTGCTTTGTCTACAACGAACTGCTTCCGTTTTCATAAAACATAATTTATTCTTTCCAACGAAAACGCAGCATCAAAAACGCAGACGCTCAGGCATTATAGGTATTCTAAGAAAAATTTTCATCATTATTTTTCAAAGGTATGCCTCATCATTTGATAGGTTCAAAATCGGTTTAGACTTGAATTTTAAGTAGAAATTATCTCCAAAGGCCCCACGGAATATTGCCGTTATTAAGCAAATGATTAGTGCTTCTTAATCACATAATCAAATTCGACGCATTTAAATTAGATTTTGAGAAGCATAAGGAACGCATTAACTGAAAAAAAAAGCAAGAATTTTAAATTGAAATTAAGTTCAACTCAGTCTAATGTCATTTAAGATACTATTTAGCGACTTCTATTCGCCAAGAGTAAAAGCAATAGAGGACTGGCGATCATTTGAAAAATTAATTGAAGCAATATCGCAATACCCTTGTATAGAGAAACATTGGGAAGTTAACTTAATCATTTTAATAAGAAAATTAAAAAAAAAGTCTTTAAGCTATTCGTAATAAAGATATGCTATTAAGGAGACTTTACAAATAATATCTTTAGAAGAACCAATAAATGATAAAATATTGTTTGTTGGTGCTTACCTTTGTTCAAATAAATATTTGCATTCTTGCTGGACAGGAATAACCTATCTATACACTTCAAAGAGAAAACAGACAGGAACTGCAGCTAGTTACAGTATAAAGACTAGCCAGAAATTAATGAGTTTAAATTAAATTTTTGAAATTATTACGAGTCTCTGGTATTTTATTTTTAGCCTGCAGATATCGACGACCTTTCAACGTTTAAACTTTATTGCATTTTATTGCTGAAGAACAGAGAATACGCTATAGGCTTTACGGCAATTGATGCTAAATTTTTAAATCATACTGGATACAAAAGATTACGTTCACCTAAAAGAATGGGCAATGAAAGATTGCTTTCACTCTAACCAGCTAACAGATAGTTCATGGAAAGTTTTAACTGAAAAATTTATTAAGCCATAATGAAGTAAGCTTGAAATAATTTCAAAATAACATTGAATATGATCAGGTGAAAAGTAAAAAAAACAAACATTCAAAAGACATTTCCGTGCAATCATTTATTTATTTTCAATTTTAATTGCAGATTTCGAAATGAGTGTAGTAAACAACAGTTGTATGATTAATAGGAATCACTTTTCAAGGCCTCGATTAAATAATATACATAATGGCTAGCAAGCACGGAAACTTCACATTTTATTTAATTATATTCTACAATATACTTCGCGGCAGATGGAAAATTACAGCAAAATTCATTCGACTTCAGAGACATATGAAAGACTGGAAATTACAAAAATGGTCGAAAATTTAAAACTACTTGAAAATATAGCAAGTACCATCATTGTTTCAGCATAATCTCTATGACCGTCGGTTAAGTACTCTTATACCGTATTTATACTCAGAACATTGTTTATCACATAAAATGCTCATAAGTGTTTATAAAAATAAATCTTTAATAATTTCTCGCCTATGATTAAATGAAGCTCAACCTGTTGAATGAGAATTATGTTTAGGCATGTACATTATAATCGTTCTTTACCTCTTTTCTTTACTTTTAATACAATTCTAGAAATGATTTCACTTACTGAATGTTTGAAGGAAATATTTTCATCTAGCGTGCACCAATGCGGTTTCCATTCTCCAGATTATAAAGCAATTCTAAAAAGATCTTTCACATACGCGAATGAAATCTTATTTAATATTGCAGGAATTTCAAAAGGTGGGAGGAAGCTCCGAAGCGTTTTGGTCAACGTGCCTTTGTCGCGCGCTCGTGTTCACTGCACCGACTACCATTGTCGACCATTCACGGCCTGACACTTCCACGACAGCTGGCGTAGCCCTTGTAATTTCTGAGCTTCTGCAGGGATTTTCCATTAAAAGCTCTCTTTTGATGTCTCACCCCTTCCTCCCTTTTCTCGCTTTCTTCTCCCTCTCCTCTTTGAACTGAGGTCTGCTCCTCCATTTGCCTTGCTGTCTTGTTATCACTGCCACAACAGACTTCTCCACCGTCGTAAACCCTGAGATCAAAAGCAATGTCATCACTCCCACCGACTCTTTCGAAGCAAATTGCTTGGAGATTTTCTTTTTTTCAGGCCAATTTTTCTAGCAGAGAATTAAGTTTTGCTTAAAATGTATACTGCTGCTGATAATGTTTCACATATAATAATAATAATTATCTGTGTTCACGTGGAGTTTTATTTTTACAATAAAATTATATTTAAGTTTTGATTCTTTCAGATCTATCTAGTTCAATCGCTATCTTCTCTATAATGAGAGAAACATTCGATTTTTTTATTTATTTATTACGTTACATAATTTTGTATAATATGTACGAGAAGAAAATCCGAACTAAGAAAATCCCCTTAATTGCAGCGAAATTAAAACCAATTAAGATGTCACTTTGGAAAATGATCGTGCGATCCGGTTGTCTTCCAGTTGCTTGATGTTCTGGAACATGTCAAGGTAATTATATCACCGGACAAAGAAGATCGCTCTGTACATTATTATATTCAGGGTGTTTACTTTGAATAGATCCACACAAATATCTACCAATCTGTTAATATAATGCTGTAAGAAAGTGAGGATGCGCAATCTGATGCTCACGTCAAATTTGACCTTTGGTCTATTTAAGGGGTCAAATCATATCATAACTTTTGAACCGTGTAAGATAGAACTAAAGTGGCAATGGAAAATTGCAGAACACACCATGTTTACCCCTAAATCACTATTTTTTACATAACTTACTTCTTGAAAATTACAGAAAATGTTCAATTTGGTTCCATCGGAAGCAATACGTAATTGAAATCGCAACACCTGGTTTTCAGACGCATTAGCAAATAACGTTCGAGAAATGTTTGTACATGCGTATTGAATTGGGGTTTTCAACTCATCCAAAATTCTGGGAGGAATTTGATACATAGCATCCTTCGCATAAGCCAAAACAAAACGAAATCTATGGAGTCAAATCAGGCGACGTTGGGGGGGAGCACCAAACAGGACCAAACTGTCCATCCAATTTGTTCCAAAGCATTTCTCAAGAGTTGTGACACAACAATGGTTCTATGGGGTGGTGCCCCATTCTGCTGGAACCATACTTGATGAAATTCAGCCAAAGACAAACTTTCTGTTTAATCACAAACCACATTTTGAATAATAAGGTTAGCATATCTTGCACCAGTCAATGTACCCTTGTCAAAAATTGGACCAACTACTGTCAAATGCGAAAAATCTTTTGTTATAAATAGCACCAAGCTCCATTCATTTATGCCTAACCTTATAAGTTTCCTGCGCATGGTTTATCAAGATGGGAAATTGGTTGTAAATTATAAAAGAGATTTTAAGTGCTTCTTTGGAACATCCCGCAGCAGATGTTAGTTGACCATCTGTATTGATAGTTTGTTTCCCTGTTAAAGTGTGGATGGTGCGACCAGAAATGTAAATGATGGTTATTTATAATATCATCTCGAGTGAACTCATCACTCCAGAGAATGCATTTATTAAAATGAATGTTAACGTCCACAAAAATCCATCTTCAACTCTCTCTTTCAAGCGCATGAACAATTCCTTGAGTAAGATGGTATGCATGAACAATTCCTCGAGTTAGATGGTACGGATGATATTTATGCTTGTGAAATATTTTCCAAAGACTTTGACATGCTTCTCTGTAATTGCCTTCTGGGATAACGTTAATGCACACACCCTGTTCTTCGTAATCTGTTTATTACTCTTGAAATTGTGGAATGCGTGACATTGGATTGAGGAAATCTAGTGCAAATATTCGCGTGCAGCAGTTCGATAGTTTATGTTGCATTCACCATAAATTATAATTATAATCACATCAAGCATTTCTGCATTACTATAGGCATGCATTTTTGACCAATTGTATCCCTTTTATGTGTATGCATTACTGCATTTGATTCTGCATTGCTGTTTTACTCTTAAATATTACTAAAAATAACAACGGAACTGTCCACTTGGGAGAAGGATAAGAGAAAAATCATGTGTAGTAGAACGCTTCAATAAACTGTCTTAAAACGGTTTTTTTATTCCTAATTTTCTTGTGAAGTCGCATTTCTAATATTTGATCAAGGATTTGCTTAAGTTATTTAAAAATAGTGATTTAAGGGTAAACATGGTGAGTTCTACAAGTTTTCCATTGCCACTTTTGTTGTACATGGTTAAAAAGTTACTTTATGATTTGACCCCTTAAAGAGGTCAAAGGTGAAATTTGACGTGAGCATCAGATTGCGCATCCTCACTTTCCCATAGAATTGTATTAACAGACTGTTGACAGTTTTAATACATTTGTAGATATTTGGGTGGACCATTTCAAAGTAAACAACCTGTATAATTCCGCGGTAACTTTAGCGCGCGGCTTCGCTCTTTTCAACTCATAAGCCACGGGTCAAACAAGGAACTTTGGGCTAATCGCGCCGGCGCTCTAACAATTAAACTACTGTAGACATGGAAGCATTACGCTCTCTATATGTCAATTTAGGTTGGTTAGAGCAGTTACCTAGATCGCAGGTGGTAGATTGCAGTTTCATTATCTACACCCTTGCGCAAATTAATTGAGACAAACAATGAATTTATTAGTTTTGTTGAAAATGTTTTTAATTTTAATGTTGATTTTCAATTGAGTTACTAAAATAGAAAATAATGTGCTCACTGCCGAGCTCGAGATTATTGTTTTGTATAGATATATTATTGATTTTTTTATTCGATATTTTTTCATATATTTTGCTGTTAGCATGGCTTGTTTTTTTGTTTATCTATTGAATTATCTCTTGTATGAGTAACTACAAAATTAAGTTTATTGTACAAAACTCATATTTATGTACTTTTTGTCCATGACTGTACATTAGTGACGGATAAGACCACGTTAAGCAGTATTTGAAAATCAGCGCCTGAATGAGGCTTCTCCATAGTCGTACATTCCACAGCACGGAGGCGACTTTTACTGTATAGCCCACAAATTCTCCGGACGTAAATTTCATTGAGAATTTGTGGGCTACACAACTAAAGTCGCCTTCGTGCTCTGTACAACACTACTCAACGACTGACAAGTTCCACGCATCTTCGAAACGTTAGACGTCCTTGATTATGGCACTTGTACAGTGAATATACACTATCATCGCAATTAGTAATTTCTTGAAAATGCTTTGGGTCCTTTTGGTGCAATGTCCATTTTGCATCCATGGTGCTCTGGTATTCAGAGACCCACAGGGTCCATGAATCATTGACTTTGTCACAACTTCGTACAACCGTGGTTAAATGTTCGGCTCCGGAAGTTCTGCATACAAAACGATCATACACTTCAGTTGTTCTAGGAGTATCCTCTTCTGAAAACGTGTTCAGCATGTGTGCATCTGGAAGTCCTCGTTTTTTAAATTCGATGACAAAGTTTATTTCCATCTTGCTACTGCTAATCCAAAGATCTTTTTCGTCAGTAGATCCTATTTAATTTCCCCTGGCTTTAATAAGAACACTTGGGTGATTATATCAGGTCGACCTCTTGTTTTTTGCTTTTCTACAATGCCTCTGCTGTTTCGATGCGGAATTGCATTTCTCAATTATAAACTGATCTGCTTTCTGAAATCACGGACGATGGCCATGGAGCCATATCGTATGTACCTCTCGCCACCTGTAAATGATGCAAGGAGCAAGACACATCTGCCAGTTTCATCTAAATCTCTGTCTTGAGCTAGAACATCCGCTATTCCTTCATACAAATCAGCACGATGCTGGTTTCTTGATTATTTTTATACCACATACTGTGCGTTTTGATCTTGACATACTGTTCTACAAACCTTTGCTGAAACAATCTTCCAGAGCGTTCTCGTTATCCCTAGTGAAAAGATGGTAGGCATAGAAATCTCTAATCTTCATTCACCATTTCCATAGCGTTGTTCACCTTAAGCGTATTCAACTTTGCGTGGCCATCCGTTTTCACCGTATAGAGGCAGCAATAGAAAATGCAAGAACTCATAGGCTGAGTGTAGATCGGATATTCAGTCGATGGAGAAAAATTCGTGTTCTTTTGCAGCAGCTACTTCAATAATAAGGCTAATATGCATCTTTAGTCTGTTCGGTGCGCCTCATGAATTACAATCTTTGCCATGTCCTGCAAACTTCCCAGCACAAACAAACCATTTAACAAACGGGTTTATTATCTGCACGTATACTGAATAGTCTGAATTATATCTTCATCTAACCCATTCATAATGCCTATACGCATCAATTTGGTTTTCCATATATCAATCACACGCGTATATTTGTGCAAACGATGAGGCTTGTCATTCATTGGGAAGTAATCCACCGATACGATAACGTATATTTCCGTGAATATGAAAAGTATATATGCCATCACGTGATTTGCACAAATTTGATTCATAACGGCATGTATAGTATACATATAATGAATGATATTTGACTCAACAGCAAAATCGTATTCCATATAGAGGCCAATCAAAATCGTAGTTGATAATTTTACTACCTATAAGAAAGAGCAATCTGATGACTATTAATGATAAATATTCACAAATTCACAGAACATTTTAGTAAAGTGTTTCTCTTTTATTAAGAGAAGCAGTCTTCGTTAAGTTATGAATTTTCTTCACATTATCTCCTCAATGAGCGTTATTTTAATTTCTGCACGTTTCTTCATATTTCTGGTATGCTTATTACAATTTTTCAAGAGGTGCAGTTTAATTTTACATAAGCCATAATCTTAAACTTTAAATTTGACTTTTAATTTTTAAATTTTCAAATATTCAACTTAGGAAAAGAGGCGCCTAACTTTCTTGTTATATGGCAGAGTAAATAATTATAGCCCCAGGACATTACGTACTTTCAAGTTGTCTGCTCATGAGAAATGAACGGAGACAATTTCTTAAACAATTTCCTGATTAAAAGATTGAATTGCAGTATCGGACAAGTGAGCAGAGTGCTGTGAAAAGTAAACGTAAATGACTGTTCTTTAACGTCTGTCCCGCGTAAAACAGGGACCGTCTTGGAGAATTCACTGTATACGCATGGCGTGATCTCTGAGAGAGAAATACTCCAACTGATGGTGGCCTTACCGGTCGATCGATACAAAGTTTCTTTTCCCCAGAGTGAAACAAATATCTATGCCTAGAATGAAATTCGAACCAACGAACAGACGGATTCGAAAACTAGAAAACCTATATATGCACTAGCTCTTACAAATTTGTCATTCTTTTTTCCATTCTTGCAAAGTCATTCCTCTTTCACTTAAGTAAAATGAATATAAAGAGTTATTTGAAGGTTTGAAATTTTAAAATAATTTTGTTTTTAATTTGGATATGCATAGAAGTTTGCAGAATTGAAATTTTCTTTCCAGTTTTCAAATTGTTTTTTTTACCTGAATTTTTACTAAATAGAAATAGTGAAATGAAGAAACTTAGAAAGAAAGACACACACAGAGAGAGAGAGAGAGAGAGAGAGAGAGAGAGAGAGAAATTTTCGCGTCCAGTTTCCCTAATGAAAAATAATTTTTATCATATGACAAAACTTTTCAGAAGAATATTACATTCACTCGAAAATGAACAAATTAAATCTATTTAAAAATTCTGAATCCAATTTCCTTCTACAGAGCCCTTTCGAGGAAATGAATATGGAGGGTTTTCTGCGTAATCCTGAAAATTAAGGAAAATTAATTTATATTAAAAAATTCACATAAGTTCCAACAGAAATTCTTTCTAGAACAACACTGTGAAAGTGCAGCAAGAGTGGCAAATCGATAACCATTCCGCGAGCTTCCGAGAGAAAATAAATGCTCTTTCAACTACCGTAATAAATGCGTTAAAATCGATAAAAAAAATCCTCTAGTTATAGTTAAAGAGAACTAGAACCTCTCTGAATCTCTTGAAGGGAAGAAATGCCAATAAATAATGTATCAACTTCTAACTAAATCAAACGAGCGATGAAAGGATGTAAAAAAAAGGACGAGAAAAAGCAAGATGAACATTTAATGCAAGGTTGAAAAGTTGCGCGTTTCGAATACATTCTTCTTTGCATAATTTAATTGCAAAGTAAGAGTTAAGAGGATTAAACTCTTTTAAAGCCAAAAAAGTTGAGCTTTCAAAATTAAATTATGCATTTCCAGTAGAGAGCCAAGCGAAGATGGATTTTTATGGAAAGAAAACTATATCTGAGAAAGCGAGAAGCTAAATTGAATTTTTCGAGGACGGACACATTTCTTGAAAGAAGGGAAAAAAAGCCCACGGAATTCTCACGTAAAACAATTTGGCTCATCGTCTAAAAATTTTAAACCTCGTTCCCCAACATCAACTTTATGGTGCTTACTTTTTGAAGTTCTGAATGTTTAACAGAATAAGAGGCTCTTCAACTGGGTTTAAATTAATTAGAATATTAAGAAACGATATAACGGGAGGGTTTGAAGACTTTAGACGGAAGATTATATGCAAAGTTTATCCGTATTAATTAAAGAATATCCATTGCAGAGAATTTAATTTGGAGATTATTCTCAAATAATTAAAGCCACTCTTGGAGAAGTGTTACAGCTACGGGGAAGTCAATGCATTAAAATATTTATAATTTATACTAGAAAGAAAAATGTCTGCGTCTGGATGTGCGTTTGTCAGTGTTGAAAAGTCTAACAAAAGTTTAACTGTGAGTAGAAAAAAAAAAGATTCTAATAGTTTCTCAGAAAATCGTTCTTTGAAAAAATCCTTGACATTTACACTGGATGAATAAAAGGTCATGGAACGGTCTAATATCTCTAAAAATAGACGTCTTGTCAAAAAAAAAACAAAACGTGTCAAATATTATTTGAATGCTATTTAATAGTGCCAAAATTAGCCCCCTCCACCCTCGCAGGAATCCCCCAATTTTTTTTTTTTTGGCAGAGTAGGTTTCTATGGAAAAAATTACATTAATTTACCCTCAAATTTTTAAAAAATCATTTGTAGATGACACTGTAATTACAAAAATATCAAACTAGTACGAATATCTCGAGAAGTTCCCTTCAAATGAAAAAGTATCCAATATTTTTTGAAAGCTACCGTATTTAATAGTGCTAAAATTGGAATTTTTAATTTTTCCTTCATTATTTCACTCAATATTAGACGCGCCTTATTGCCCTAATGCATCCTCTGTCGGTTAGCTCTCTATTTTTTCTTTGGATGTGACACTGGCTATTAGGACAAGTCAGACGGCTTCTACCAATACCAAGGGCTTGTCCTAACAGCCATGTGTAAGTGATTTTGTTTCTACCCGTCTCTTTTATCTTCTCTCGCTTACCGAGCAGCGCTGGTAGTTGATAACATTCCAGACAATTTTATTTGGAGATTATTGACAAATGATTAAAGCTATTCTTGGAGAGATGTTACAGCTCCAGGAAAGTCAATGCATTAAAAAATTTTTAATGTTTCGAATAGAATACATGTATTTAATATCTACGAGAGGGTGCACTCATTAAGCGCAATTACTCGTCAGTGCAAGCCTAGTAATTAGAGATTAAAAATAAATGTAATACAAGAAAAAAAATATTGTAAAGCCGAAAAAAAAGAACCTGAAATAATGGAGATATAAATAACTGAGTTAAAATACTTTTTAATATAAAATTTAATTGTTTATTAGGTTTGTTAGACAGCCAAAAGATTTTAAAGTTTTTTTTTCTCAACGTTAAAGTAATCTTTTTTTTTTTAAGAGTTTTAAAGAATTTTTTCACAACATGCCTTTGAATCTTAATAAATTATCAAATGGTTTATGAAATTTTAATTTTTTGAATGATGGTTTTTATATGTTTGGACTCCAAATTTGGAGGAACGTTCCATTTGATTAAAAGAGTTTTATGGAAACTACCTTTTGGATTATTATGAGATAAGGATGCTAACAATTGCTGCCAACTATTTCCAATTTTTAGAATAATGCATATGCTATTTTAAAATATTTATTTCATTTTTAATAACATGCAATCTATTTTGACGAAGAACCGAGGGCCGGCTCGATGGCTGAGATTTTTGCGTTTCAAATAGATCCAATGATTATTTAACATCCTCGACATCAAAAAGAGGAATAGAAAAAAAGAGAGCAAAGCAAATAGTAATCATGTAATCTATCAGATTTCTGTGAGATAATGGTAGGATTTGAAATATTTAAACTATTTTAAATCTCCTAAACGCCCTTTCAACATCAATGCGTACACAAGCAATCTGTCCACTTCTTCAGGAAGTTGGATCTCCCTCTGGCGAACTGGAAATGCACAGGCTGATGTTTCACCGTCTGGTGAGTAAAAAAAGCGAACCGGGAAAAAGAACATTGTCTATACAAGAAGAAAGATTTCTGCAACTGGATGTGTGTTTGTCCGCGTTTAAAAGCTAAGAAATTTAGAAATGAAAACAAATTTTGATTCACGCATGCGCAGTATATACATATCGCTGTCATAAGAAATTAAATCATCATGGCGGCAACATCACTTCATCGATACTTCGCCAAATTTAAAGATATAAGCGTAAGGGAATGATCGAAAAGGGAGGGGAGGAGGTTAACTTAAATAAGATAAAAAAAAACATAGGTTGCCATTTCCAGGAAATGAAAGCGGTAGAGAAGGAGGGAGAAAATAAGGAGGAGAAAAAAGTTCTTTTCTATAAACATACGCCGTTAGACCTTTGCAAAAAAGGCTTCCATAATGCAAAGCGTAACACTTTCTCTACTGCAAACTCTTAGTGGATCCAGGTATAGTTAAATCGTGTTTGTGTCATTTTTGGTAGCAATTTGTTCAGGTACTTCACGCATGTGGCTAAAGGGGATTTTAATTGAAAAGTTCATTAAAAAGTATGCGATGGAGTTCTGAAAAACACTTTCATTAGTAAAATAAAGAAAATGCAATATAAAAGAGACTTTAACATATTTAAATTTTAAATGAAAATATAAACATCTAAAACGAAAACAAATTAAACATTGAAATTACAATAAAAATAATTGCAGGCTTACTTCTGGAAATTTCAAATTACTTATTTACCAATTTATGACGGATGTAGGAGTAAAGATGGACGAGACACAAAAACTCTGGAATAATTCATTCTTTCTTGTTGTTCAGTTCTACAACCCTTGGCAATAAGTATTTTTTTCATGATGAATAAACGAGCTGAGGTACAACTGATTAAAAAAATAATAAAAAATAAAGAAAAAATAAACATATTTTTATATTGTAATTTATTCCATTGGTTTTGAGCAAATACTTATTTCCATGAAGTCATCTAAACAAATACGAGGGTTTTCAAATAAGATCATAAGGGTTGTTTATGGACTGCTCTTTGTGTCTCGTCCTTCTTTTCTTCTACATCCATCATAAACTAGTAAATAAGTGATTTGAAATTCCCAGAAGTAAGCTGAAATTATTTTTATGTAATTTCAATGTTTATTTGTTTTCGTTTTAGATGTTTATTTTTTCATTTAAAATTTAAATATGTTAAAGTTTCTTTTATATTGTATTTTCTTTATTTTACTAATGAAAATATTTTTCAGAACTTCATCGCATACGTTTTAATGAGCTTTCCAAATAAAATTCCCTTTAGGCACATGCGTGAAGTACATGAACAAATTGCTACCAAAAATGATAAACACGATCTAAACTAGTCTTATGTAAACTATATACGTAAAATACTTGTCATGTATTTTATCTTATGAACAGAGTGGGAACAAGGAGGTAATA
>JAHWFO010013848.1:3187784-3228455 GCA_023313115.1 Rhysida immarginata
CTCGAAATGATGTTTTTCAACATTTCTCTTCCGACGGGGATTTGACAATACTTCACACGAGACAAAAAGGCATGTGCTCAAAAGGTAATGTTCGCTTAATTAATATTAAAATTCAACTTTAGCTAACAACTTTTAGTTACTGCGCTTATTAAATAGTTTAGTTTACACGTTATCTATTTTAAGTAGAACCCATGGTTATTTTTTAATTTTAATTAGGTAAAGGTAAAATTCACATTACATAAGGAATCTGAAATTAACGGAATTTTGCATTTTAGCGGTAACATGTATATATAAATATTTATCCTCTGTCTATTTGCAACCTAAAATAGTTTTACCCATATCCTTTGCGAGCCCATGGTAATGAAATGTCTATTTTTTTTTGAAAAGCTAAAATAACCAGTTATGAAACTTATCAGCGTAAATACTCGGCTTTGTCTTCTGCAATGACACCCAAGGCACATGTGTTTTTGTGGCCCTGCAGTGGACCAAAAAAATTCCTTGAACGCATTTTAATCCTCCTACAAAATAAATAAAATCAGAAACAATTCCCTTTAATAATGCTTTTATTTTTATTTTTTATTTAAGAAGCGTAAACTGATGGGAAATATAGTCTAACAGACAAATCGTGAGAATCGCTCCTCCTGCAATAGATCGCGAAACTGGTTGTGATACAAAGACAAGTTTTATGCTAAAGGATTCAGGTGTTTGTAAAACTTTGGGAGAAATTCATATACGTAGTAGGTTCCTGCTTCGAATTCGGGTCGCGGAAGTTTCCCTTCCATTTTTTCCATTAATATCTTTACTTTATGCTTGGAGTATTAACTCCAGTTTTTTAAATTCATTACTTTCGTAGCCGCTTCTGATGGTTTGTAAAAGGAGGAATTTCCGATCTGCAAACCGGGTGCATGCCATATCATTAGGAATTTCCGTTCTGCGAACCTCCGCGTTGACTACACGTACCTTGAAGTCTTTTGGATATATGAAGTTAACCTTCTTGTCCCCTGACTGAGGTGGCCCAATTAATAGAGGCGACGAGTTGAATACTCATGGTCCTTGATTCGAATCCAGATGGCGGAATTTTGCCTCTCGTTTTTGTTTTTTTTTTCATTAAAGTCCTCCTTATTTAGGAAGGAAAAACTCTAACCAGAAAAAAAGCAACCGAGATATGAACCGTCAGATACGTATTTCGGCTTAAGCCTTCATTCTCAATGGCAATTGCACATCACATTTCCTTCTTACTTTTTTTCATTAAAGTCTTCCTTATAAGATTTGAAAGCCGCGGAAAGCCGAAACTATACTTTCAACGAATGAAAAATTGTGCGCGACCAATTTCAATTGCAACGTGAAACTACAATCTCTACGAAAGGAAATTGGAAATTGTAATTAGACACGCCGTTTTTGACAAACAAAAATCAGTTTCATTTCTGTTGTATTGTAAGGCGTTCATTTATTTCATCAAAAAATACACTACTCTGAGCCGTTCCATAATTATTGAAATATTTTGTATTTTTCTTTAAATACAGAGGTTTCAATAGAGATCAATTATGAACAATGATTATGGAACAATTCAGTCACGAGTAGTCACATAGGCAGTCATGTTGTCATAGACTCGACCGTAAAGTAAATTATATCGATTAAAAAACGTGGAAGTATATCGATGCTTTAAACTGTAAAATTTGTATCTATGCAACAAAAGCTTTAGGAGTTGCAAAAAACTAACTTAACAAGAAACTATGTTACGTTTGCGCAATTTATATTTTGTCTAATAATAAAAACTTGTAAACATTCCAAGAAGGAGCTTTAGCTATAACGCAGAAGTAGTTTTCAATTTGAGAATTTTATAATTTTAGCTCATAATAAATAGAAAGTAACAATTTATTCATTCATGACTCTTTAATACGAATAAACTGATATATCATATGCCATATCTTTGTATTCTTAAGGGTCATTGTTAGAGCAAGTGGAGTCCACGAACATGGCTGAAAAACTGATTCAGCCGAGCTAAGACGTTGATGATCTGATTGTTGAAAACAGAATTTGAACAAAAGTTAATCCGTTTTCAAGTTCTGACAGGTCGATGAGCTATCACGTTATTTTTTTGTCTTTGCTAGCTGTATAAGTATTATTTTTTTTTCTCCTGAAGTTAAGATAATTGCTTAACTGTTACACTCCTGATTATTAACTTAAATGTTTATCTGTATTGTTAGAGGAGTTTTCTTTGGAGTTGTTGTTAAGCTTGGCTTCAGTTACGGTGTTGCTAGGAGAAAGAAGAAGCAAATAAATGGTAAGGGACAAGAACGAAAGCCTCTTGTTAGAGTGTGTGGTCCTGTGCTATGATAGTTGAAGCACGAAATCTAACTAGAGATGTGGAGAAAAGAGGATGGACATAAGAAGAAGTTGATGACTAGTTTGTCCTGAATATTATAAAAAGGAAACCTCAGGTCCTAGGAACTTTTTGCACACATTTTCTTTCCTGTTTTGTCAGCCATTTTTTTTCTTTCCATGGAAGGAGAGCCCTAGTCTCGAAGCCTTGTATTGATGATGTGAAGTTGGCTGTGGAGATAGAAACGTTTGGGCCTTGGAGAAACATTGAAGAATTGGACAAACTGCGTATTTTCCCCTTACTGGTGATGTATGCTAGGATAATTTAATTGCATATTGGATGATCCCGTTGTAGTTTCCTGCGTGAATTTCTGATTTATTGCTTATTTGGTTGACGTAAGAATTGCAGAATTTCAGAGAAGCTGATATATCGTGTTGGAACACTAATTGTTAGCGAAGCCCAGATAGAATTTGGAACAGAGCTCTAATCAAGCACCCTCTGTAGAACATCTGTGTTAGAGAAGAACACTAGGCACACGGACTCTGGTAATAAGTATTTGTTTCACCATTAGTTTGGAATCATGTTCTCGTGGGATGGCAGACTAAGCTTATAAGTATGCACTGGTAGAACCACTGCTTTCTTCTTCCCCAAATATTCATTCAGAAGCCAAGCTTGAATCTGAATTGCTGAGTCTCAGCTCTTGTTATTGAAGTTTACCTGTTTTCAATTCAAGGAATAAAGATTTTGCTGTAAGGTTACTCATTTGGGAGATTTCATTTGGATATTTCCGACCGAACCTAGGATAACATTCCTGGTCACCTTCCTCTCAGCTGGAGTTTTAAGCACGCTCCAAGGAAGGCGACGTCAAAAAGTTATCGTGCAAACGGCAGCCGATAAGCCGCGGACAGATGAATAGACATATAGACTACGCGTGCATTCTTATAAGTTTTCTAAAGCTTCTAATAACTGAAATAATTTGCATTTTGGCTTTTTTTTTCTCTCTATAAGATGAAACTATTCGGTCAAAAGATGACTTAGGGGAGAACGGGGTAGTGACGATTCCCTGAGAACAAATCACAATAAAACCGAAAGTACATTACCTAAGTACACAATTTTTTGATATACGTACGAGAGTAGCCCAGAACGTAATGCACCACAATTCTTTTCTCCGTCTCCAACAATGGTACGAACGCGAAACTTGAGATATGCATTCTTTGAAGTTTTCGGAGTGCGCGAGCAAGGTTTCCGTTTCTTCCGACAGATGGCATACGTGTAACAATGGAACAACATGGCGTCTGTAAGTGATGTGCCTTACAAGCACGTGTCGTCATTGAATTTCTCAATGCGCAGCAAGAAACGGTTGGAAACATTCACAAACACTTATGTGTAGTTTATGGAGTATCAGCAGTAGACAGTACAGTTAGTCGCTGGGCACAGAGGGTGAGGCCATCAGAAAGCGGTTCGACGGAGCTCCAAGATTTGCCGCGGTCGGGGCGGCCATCCTCGGCTGTCACACTTGACAAGGTACAGCGTGCAGATGCGCTCATTCGTCAGGACCGACAGAGAACGACTCGGCAGTTGTGGCTGGAGCTGTCAATGAGCAAAGGAAGTGTGGGTGAAATCATCCCTGCTCTTGATTACAAAAAAACGTGCTCACGATGGGTTCCGCGCTGTCTTACGGAGGAGCACAAAGCTCTGAGAAAAAAAATTTCTTCGGAGTTGCTGCAACATTTTGAAGCTGAGGGGGGAAGCCTTCTTGTCCGGAATTGTGACAGCTGATGAAACCTGGGTGCACCATTTTCAGCCCGAAACAAAATGACAATTGATGGACTCTCCACAGAAGAAAAAATTCAAAGAAACTGCTTCTGCTGGTAAGGTCATGATCACTGTGTTTTGGAACTGTGATGGTGTCGTACTTATTGATGTGATGCCGAGAGGCAGCACCATTAATTCTGAGGCAAATGTGAACACATTAACCAAACTCAAGAAGCGCTTCAAGCGACTTGGACGCCATAACAACCCAGCTGATTTTTGCTTCAACACGATAACGCTCGCCCTCACACCAGTTTGAGGACGTCGGAACACACCACGAAACAGGATTGGATAGTGTTACCTCATCCACCCTACAGCCTTGACCTAGCGCCCTCAGACTTTCACTTGTTTGGGCCATTGAAGAATGCCATTCGCGGAAGACATTTTGAGAATGACGAAAGATGACTAGCACAGTTAAGACATAGGTGCGTGAATTTGATCGAATTCCAACGAGAAGTTTCCGAGTTACGCAGTCAAAATTGTAACAAGTGCTGTTTAGTACTCACAAGTGAACACGTATTATGATGTTGAACGAGTAACTCGGAAACTTCTTGTTGGAATTCGATCAAATTTTATCGGAATACACAATTTTATGTACCCTGTTATTCCTCCAAATTTCATTAATCTAGGCTTTACAGAACCTGAGTTATTAACTTGTTGATGTTGGTGGCGGCATTTTTATTTCTGTTCAAATTCGGACCCATGTTCATAGGACTTTTTGTGTTTACCTTGACCCTATAATACCCCCTTATCATGCCCTGCCCCCTTTATCGAGTGGGTAAAGTGAAAGGTATGGCTAGCCGATGTGGAAAAAAACCATATTTATTAGAAAACAGTAGGGTCTACATTTGAAAAATGAATGAGAATGAACGAGTCGTTACCCTGAAAAGCTAATAAACTCGACCGTGCTTCCCCCCAGGAAAAACATTAATGAAATTTGAAAACTGTACATGGGAAATGGGAAATGAGTTTTTCTGTTTTTGTCTGCATTAGCTAGCCATACCTTTCATTTTACCCACTCGATAAAGGCCAGGGGATGAGATTTTTTCACCGGGTTTTTTGCTAAACCCACATTTTACATGATGCTCTACAACTTTCTAAAAAACACATGGGGTCTAACCCCTACCCCTACAAAATTAAAATTTTCAAAATTTACCCCTTCACCCCCAGGGACGCGAAATGTTTTTATTCTGAATTAGGGGACATTAAAACCAAATAATCAATATTCATTTCCCCCCCAATCTGTTCCCCTTGAGTCGTTATTTGGACCTAAAGACGGGACACCAATTATGAAACACCCTGTATATCCTAGCAATGAAAATCTGTAGGGGCTACCAGAATGCCATTAGAGCACGTGTTAATGTACCGATTTTCGACCATCTTCGACATGATTCGTGCGATGAATCATATTTATCGATTGGCGAAAAAAGATTTTGAAAATCTCCCATACGCTTCGAGAAGATCGAGTTACAGACGGACAGACACGTCCCCCTCCCCCCCGTAATATCATAAAGCACCTATCGGTAATTAATAAATGAGCGATTAAAAATTACACACATCATTGTAAAGTTTATGATAAAAAAACATTTCATATGCAAGTGAATTCGTAAATTTATCATTGTTCAACGAATTAGAAGGAAAGACAGTGAACACAACTTGACATCACTGTTAAAGCCAAGATGAGGAAACAGCATATCCTGGAGTGTTTCTACTACAAAGCAGATGCGTTATATTCTGATAACAGACATTACCCACTTCATTACCCCGTTCTCCCGTAAGCACTTTACAGATTAGGATATCGATAGATTTTCAATTTATTTTATAGCGGATTAATTAATAAATTCTGGTGCGTTAGATATGATATTGAAAGATAAATCAATTATTATTATTAAGTATATATAGTGACAGAGTAGAGAGATAGAGAACTACACAGAAAATTGCATATGACTACTAACCTCCTGTCTGCTGTCAAATTTAAGGAATGACGGCCAGTTCGAGATCTGATATCCATGAAATTCAATTTTTTTTAATAAATTGGCGAATGTCTGTCAAACTAGACAGATATTATGTTAACTCATTTGAAAGATGACAGTACTACCATTTTATATGTAATAAGGATCAGAAGTATCGAAGAATGATTCAGCCTGCCCATCATCATATTATAATTTAAAATCTATTTATTTTTTATAGTTATGTAATGGACAGTTAAAAATTCTCTACTCTAAAGAATTCTCGGTTCAAAAAATATCATTTTTATCAAAATTTAAATATTAATACATATGTTTGAAAAGGTAGCGAAAACTGAAATTATGGAACTAAAATGTTTTGAATTTACATTTTTAAACAGAAACATGATAGAGTCAAATATATTAAACGAAATACTAAGCCGATATCAGCAGGTTCAATACGTATTTAAAAATAAATGTAATCAAACATTAAACCGCAATTACTATGAATTGCGGATATGGATTTCATTTTAAATAGCTTACATGGCTCTGAAATAATTCCAACACTTCAACCAGAAAGCAAGATAATTATAATGCAACACTTATAATGATAGCATGGATTAGATGAATAACCTCAGTATATGAATGCAAAACAAATACCAATGAAGAGTCGGTATGTCAGTATTTTTTTTCGTGTGATAAGCTGTTTAATTTTCAAAAGTGAGAGTTGCACTGCCAAGTCGTTATTAACTGTATTAATGCATCGAAATATTAAAAACACAAGAAAAATATGACCTAACTGTTCATTATGCTCAGCAAACCTAATCTCAACTCTCCGTAAAAGCTAGGTGAAAAAGCTTTTCTATTCTCTTCCTCGCAATAAACTTAAGTAGAAGACCGAGAGTATTTCGGGAGGAATAAAACTTCCATGTCCTTTTTGCAAAGTAGTAGCACCTGATGTAAGCTACGACGTTTATGAAACTAAAAAAGGAATGTGTTCTTCATATTGGGTTTCTGGGATGTGCTCTTCTTACGTCTCGCCCATTATCTTTACATAACAGCCTCCGTAATTTTTTTGTTTTGTTTTTGTCGGATGGATATGGCGAGGAATAGTACGCTACGGCGGCATTTTTACGGCAGCGAGGCTCCGATCGACGTTAATGTTGCATGGGATGAGTCCTCTCTTCATCCCATTAGAACCGCAAGGATGAAAAAAAAAAAGAAAAGTAAAAGGAGGAAAAAAAATCATCCGGAGAGCATCAAGCCAAGCTATATGGGCTCCGTGTCTGTGTTGTTCTTTCTGCTTCACAAAGGATGAAGTAAAGGAGAAGGAAAGACAGCAAAACTGAAAGGGGATAGGAAGAAAGACTATTAAATGAAAAAGTTGCAGATAAAGGCGTGTACTTCGGAAAAAAAGTTCATGAAAATTCTAATTAAAATGTAAGGTGAGTAGAGATTTAAACTTCTTTCAGAAATAATGCTTCTTAATTTAAAAAGGCACAACTCTAAGAAAAAAAAACCCAGAAGGAAATCACTTTCCACAAATAGTTTAATAAGGTATTTACGCAATGTATATTTCGATAACAATAAGATAGCTTTGTCATCGAAATACAAAATCGTTTAAAAATCATATTAAACATTACACGAAAAAGTGTCTTTCTTCTGTTTTTTCTTACGTTAATCTATCCGCATCTATAGTTTTTGGTGAATTTCAGAGCACTTTAAAGTATCCCCGCACTAAGTACTGCAAAAAAGCAATTTCGAGATAAAATCATAATAAATCTTGATAATAAAGACGGACATTTTTTATGCATTCAAAATATTTTAAAGAATCTCTTTGCAATTTTAAATTGTCCTCAAGAAAATAATTAAGCTCCTTAGACTTAATTTTTATAACTTTAATATATTGTAGTTATTAATAATTAATAAAACACTGTCTTGATCAACATTCTGTTTGATCAACTTTCAGTCAGTCAGTTTCTGTTGCACTGCGTATTTCCTTTTGTCGTGATCATCTATTATTGAGATTGCCTAAAGAGCAAGTTCGCCTTCACTTTTCTTATGTAATTTTGTGAGTACAATTCCTTTTCCTTCTTCTCCCCTTTGACTTAAACCAAATAAATACCAAAGGGCATTCCGAATTCTTGGCGGTTGGAGACTGCTATCTGTGAAAGGATCGCCTACTTCGAGGATCACTCAGCGCTTCAAACGTGCCCCAAATGAACAGTCGAAGGCTCGCAATGATATTTCTTTCCAAAGGTAAGCACGATATTAAATTGATTTTCTGGGTTCGTTTTTTGTATACGTTTCTGTAGCTCTATTTCATTTTCACTTTAGTTTTCTGAGCAATAAAGCAAACAAATTTCACTGTGGAAGTTCTAAGATTCATTTTAATAAACACGCATTCCATTATTCCACGAAAATTAGCCAGTACATGTAATTCATTAGCATACTGATAATTTACTTTTTCTCAATTGTAATTTAAAAAAGCATCCTAGAGTTATTGAATTTATTATTTAGTAGCAGGAAATAAGATTCTTTACAGGGAATTTTCCTTTCTTTCTCTTTTGATTCTCTTATCTCATTCTTCTCACTCTTGTTGTATTTTTATACAGGGTGCTTGGAAAATAGCTGGCAAAAAGCTTCAAGGGTGGTAGAAGAGACTAAAAGCAGCGCGGCAGACGATGACGTCTGGAGTAAAGAGTCATTTCCCCGCTGGGATTTACAAACGCACAGCTTGCAAATATCCATAACCTAACCTAACCCACATCGCATATGCTAGTACTTTCGCAGCGGCGGTGCACACGCACAAACGTTTGTCGATTCGGCAGTTGTCTCGTCGGAAATCGCTCCAGCCTCTGAGCAGCTAGTCCGTTTCCGTTCGATGCCCCATACGTCATACGGATATTCGCAAGCTCTGCGTTTGTAAAGCGATGCATGCTGTTGTAAATCCCAGCGATGCATGCTGTTGTAAATCGATGCTGTTGTAAAGCGATGCATGCTGTTGTAAATCCCAGCGCTTAAACGCGTCATTTCTGGACACACATTCTAAGACGGAAAATGTTTATTTTGGTTCCCTCTACAATCTTTAAAATTGTGCCAGATATTTTCCAAGCACCGTGTATAAGGATCAAAAATTAAGCAAAAACTATGGAATGGAACAACCAAAAAGGCAGGGAACCTCTAATCCACAAGGAGATTTGAGGTTCCCCTCCCTTTTTGTCTGTATAAAGATGTCTTCTTTTTGATTTCTTAATTTAACTTTGACACTCAGCAGTCTCTGTCCTGTCAGCTTTTTTCAGTTTTCCCGTTTTTTTTTTTCCATAAATAACTTTACCTTATGTTCGGAGCATTAATTCCAGATGTTTTTAATTTATGACTTTCGTATGAGTTTTAATCAGTCTTCTGGTGGCTTGGAAAGGAGAAATTTCCGATCTGCGTGCCGGGTACCTGCTTTTTCATTGGGGCTCCCGCTCTGTTTTCATTTCGTAATAAGAATCAAAAATTTATTATGTAGCGGAAATAATTAAGTAATTTAATTATTGGTTTCACAACGTCCGTCTGTCCCCTTCATATTTTATACATTTTTTGACGTAGAAGGTTGAAATTCACGAATGTAGCTTACCATAGGTATTTCCTACTTCACTATTTAGTTTGGTTTTGATTGGTGCACTGGGGTTGGAGTTACGGAGGTGGGAGTTACACGAGACAAAAGATCTACGTGGAATTTAGGTATGTAAAGGAGTGAAATTTGATATTTCCCTAGGCAACATCTACATTACTATGAAGTTTGGGCCAAATTGTTCCAGTGAGGAGTTATGGCAGTGGCAGTCACTCGGGGTCGGAGTTATGGCAGTGGCAGTCACTTGGACTTTTGAAGGATGGCAACATATGTCATGTGAAGTCATTCGATTGGAAATAATGAGAAACGAAAGAAGATAGAGCTATTTTACATTTTCTAAATACTACGTGCGAGAAAATCAATTTTTTGATTAAAAAAAATTGGGATGATTAAAAGTGGAGGTAAAGGGGTAAAAATAGATGGTCTCAGGACTTCCGCTACTTTCCTATGTACTCCTCGGGGGACTTAATTTCTTGATTGCAGATATTTATAACCTAGACGTTAATCTCTTCAACCAATTACGAAAGAAACTTCTTTGACAGCCTTTAAATCATGTTCCACCTCATAGCGTGAGGTGACAACTATTCTCAAATTGGCCAACAGAGAATTAATCAAACGTACATGCAATATTGATTAAAGTACTTCAATTCTGTGGAAATAATTTAAAGCTGAACGCGGTGTTAGATGTTTACCAGAAAGCCAATTTTGCTTGGAGCATTTGCAAGGCTTCTCCTACAGCTTAACAAATGAAAGTTGTTAATGCATTTCTTAACAACTCAGACAGCTGATATTCAAACAGGCAATAAAAATGAAGGCAGTCCCTGTTCTCTTTTAAAAAAAGCATCACAATTACTGCAATCGGTAGTTTATTGGAAGAAGTTGTTAGAGTCAAATTGAATAGACTTGAAATCAGAAAGTTATAGAAAAAAGATGCAATCTATTTTAATAGTTCGTAAACAGTAGAAATGGGAATTTTTTCGAAATTGAAAGGGAGTAAGACAATAAATATAAATATACTGCCACTCAAAATTGATGACGCCACACTGCTGAGATTTTATCCAGATACGCCCCTCTTGTAGAATTGGAGACTCCTAAAGTGCATATTAATTGGATATCGGTCCCCCTTTTTCATCAATCACTGCCTGCTCACTTCTGGGAAGACTTTCCACCAAGTTTTGATTTAAGGCGTAGGAATTGCCTTCCAGGAGTGCATGAAAGCTACAGCGAGTCCGGCTACGGAAGATGGACGATTTGGTTGGTCACGTTATCTGCATTTTAATTCTTCTCGGAGATTTTCAATAAGGTTTAGATCGGGCCTCTGTGAAGGTTAGTCCAGTTCTTCAACACCCATATCGTCAAACCATGGCCGCACAAACTTTAATGTGCAGACAGAACAATTGTCTTGTTGGAACAGAAACGGGCCTTCCCGAATGCCAGACATTTGGGAATACAGCGTTGTCCAGATATAATGCAGAGTTCATGAACATGATCGTTTTCAGCCGGAAAAACTAAGGGATCCAGGCCGAACTACGAAAAACATTGCCTCCGCCACCGAATTTGACAGTTGTCAAAATGCAGTCGGAAAAGAAGCGTTCGCCAGACATGCGTCAAACCCATGGAAATTTATTTTTTTAGCTTCCGGTTAGTATTTTTATAATTTTTGTTTGGTGTTTTAAGAACATCTTAAAAACTAGGCTAAGTTATCTGATATTTGAGGCAAAGAACAGATTTTATAAGACGGGAAACAAAAGTGCCAATAAAAATAATGCCAACATGAGAACGTACACGTTGTCATTAAGTCTTAAAATTTCGTTTTTATCTATGAAAATCGTTTATCCAGGTATTCTGAAAATAATAGTAATGATTTATGATGAATAGATTCATGGAAGAAAAGATTACAATTCTAAAGAACTTACAAATTATCAACGATTTTGTTGGAAAATGAATGAGTTGAACAGGTTTTCCGATATGTACAATTCTATATTAATTGAAGTGTCAAAGTTGAGTACTGTGAACACAGTAATCTCTCTCGGTGTATCTGCGTTATACTGTACTTATTTTCATTTTATCAAAGCAGAAATTTCCGTTAATGGAACTATTTTGTCGCTATAGTAATATAGTAACATGGTGATCAATTGACTTTCTTAGATTGGCTCAACTTATACTCAATATTTAAGGTGATTCCTTAGAGCAACAAGAAAAATATCCTTTTCAACCTTGTTCCAAAGAAAATAATAATTTATTCTTAATTAAAGTGACTACGAACTCTTTCATAGAAATTAAAACTATTTAACTAAAAGATAGTGCCAAACTATGATAAATGTTTAAATCAACTTTGTGACTGTGGAAAAGTAAATAGAGTATTTTCAATTAAATAAATCGTAATGTGTTCTACGTCTCGAGACTTTTTTTGTTAAATGATTTTTGACTCTCCCTCATATAAAAAATAAATACAAAATGTTTTTCTTTAGTTACTCCTTGGGCGCCTTTATTTTATTTTCGTTCTCCATATTTTTTGAATAATTTTTTGAGAAATTTACGCATTACAATTTTGAGAAATCCGTTGTCCATAACGACGGATAAGACCAATACCCTGAAACAGAAAACTCGCAAAACTTGGACTTAGATTAGGCGACGAAGAAAATTGGAGTTACGTTCAATGGGCAGATGATGGAAAACAGATTAAAGATTTCCAGTCTGTCGAATCAATTTTCCTTTTTGCGTTCGCAAAAGTCCATGATGGAAGCTCACAATAAACATTCGAAATACCGTGAAACACGAAGCCGCAACTCCTGAGGCGAAGATAAGTGGCTTCCTGAATCAGTCAAGAAGCAAATGTCATTGGAAAAAATGGCGAAATTAATAATGCTCGTCTTATGGATGTCTTTCATGGTGCATTTGATACTGGTGGAAGACCGGGAAAAGGGAGGAAATGACGTTAGAAGACGGAGCATCATAATTTTAAAGGAGATCGTCGAAATGTAAGAGTTTTCTCTCAAATTTACATGCACGAATGTATAATATATTTAAAAAAATTATACTGTTTTTTTTTAACACAGATAAGCTTTAAATATGTTCGTATCCCACGGTAGCTGTTTTGAACATTATAGTAGCTATTAGTTCTTTCAATAACTGCTTTGGCTTTATTTTTATTGGTATAAAAGCTACCCACGACATGCGTGCTTTGGATTGCCTGCCAGATGTCCTCTCCCATGACCTTCTCGAAAGTTCCGGATTCTTACGGCTATAATGCGAAGTGGACATACGTATGTTAGCAGGCGTTTTTTTCGCTTGTTTTGTGGGGAATATAAGGAAATACCTTTTTTTTTCAGAGATAATATTTCCATGATGTATTTCTATGCACTGCTGAAATCAATGCCGGGCAGGTTTCCCTTACTACTTCCCTAATTGCAAGGTCATTCTGGAGATGCAAGTAAAACATGAACAGCAACAAAAATTAAGAAACCTAAAAAGTCCCTATTCTCCGTATATCATATAAAAGAATTTATAAGAAAAGAGTGTAACAGTAATTTATATTATAGGCTTTTTTCAATAACAGAAGCTGTTCTATTTTTAAAGAAATTGTTAATCTCTAGATTTTTTTTAATGAAATTTGCATGTTGAAAAAAATTAAAGTCTTACAACTGCAGTTGTCAAAAGTACAAATCGTATAACTTTTATAACGGTCGCAAGCGGAATATTATAAAAAAATGTTATATTTCGCTAGTTTTTATATAATTTTTCTATCATTTCGTGAGCCATAAAAATTTAGGCGCGACCCAAAGGTTCAAAACTGTTGCTTTAAATTATAGCTATAGATATATGCAAGTTGAATTGTACTCATTTGGAATTAATTAAGAACTGAAACTCTCCTGGAAATTTATGTGTTTATAGCTATTTCGAATTTTTAAATCAAAAGAAAGACAAAGACTTAATATCGAGATGTTATTATATTTTAAAATATCGTATAGCTTCAAAACAAAGGAATTGAACTAAGAAGTTCATTTGTAAGGAAGAAAGCTAAGAACCTTCACCATTTTGTGATTATACGTCTTGGCTTTTTCAATTCACTAGCAATAGGTTGATTTAAATGCCAAATCATCTGCCAGATGGCATCCGCTACGGTTTATGAATTTTGTTCTAGTTTATTTACAAAAGTTAAGTGAAGATGAAAGTTAAAGACTTGAAAGAAAAGCTTCAGTTAATAGGAGCGAAAACTGACGGAAATAAACAAGTATTGACTAACAGTGAGCAAATTTTATAATGAATTACGATTTACGAAAGTGACGATGCTAAATATTGGGCTAGGCTACGACATCTCATTTAACCTCACTGAATTTTTCGATCTGTAGCTAGTCCATGAAACTTGAGATTTTTGTTTTTAACATTGTTGTTCGAACATTGTGGAACTGAACAATTTACATGCAATGTATTTATACAGTATTCTTAACATTGCCGAGATTTTCTCCTCATTTCGACCATAGCGTCATAGCCTCAGATTCATAAAGCGTGGGCGCTGCCATCTATATTTAAATCAACCTATTTAGATGATGTAAGCACCGCGTCAAGCTTTAGGTGTTAATTAATTGGTTGAGGCCCCAATTGCATGAAGACAGTGACGACTTTATCTTTCAACAGGACGGAGCACTGCCCCATTGGAAATGCGAGGTTAGGAATTTCCTAGACGAAAATCTCCCAAACCGCTGGATTGGTCGGCCATCATGAAGTGATTTCTTTTTTTGGGGGGGGGGGGTTGCGTTAAGGACAAGGTTTCCATCCCACCCCTTCCTCAGAATTTAGACGAACTTAAACAACGTATAACTGCAGCAATTACAGCAGATTATGAAGGCGGTTAAGCGGTTTCTGGGAAGAATTGGACTACCGCATTGACATGTCGTATGAGTAAGAGTGGCCACATGGTAAAAATAAACTTTTAGACAAACCCTGTACGTTGGGTGTCAATATATTAAATAGTTTTTTTAATAAATTTTTGAAGTTGTGCATTTCCTTTATATTCATTCTGTATAGTTGTCACGCTTTAGATTTTAAAAACTTTAGTGAACTGGAATATTACTATGAAAATGTGTCAAGAATAATACACGTATATATTGGCTTTCTTTATGTTTAAGTACAAATTAAGATGCATATACTAAAGTTGTCGCGTACGTTTGCTTTCAAGTATAAATAAAATCAACGGGGTTTACATATAATATTTTCTCTCTCTTTTTCCTCTTCTCTCCACAATTATAGAACAACAGTATCATAGCGCATTTATCTACTATACATAATAGCGGAAAGTTAATGATGGCATTTCTACTATACAAAGAATTTGAATTGACACCATCCAATTCTTAAGATCAATAGTCAATGAAGTTCAATTTCGATTCATACATTTATAACTTGCAATTTAATAATTAAATCCCCTGGACTCGAAATATATTGAGAGGGTAATAAACGCGAATGCAACAGCTGGTAGGATTGTTCAGTTTCGATTTCTTCGCTTTCAAATATTAATCTACTGGAATGTAATGAAATATTTAATGGGTATTATGTTTGAAGCTAATAATTAAAATAACAAGAATCCTTGTGCGAATACTTATTCTACAATCGTCTTTAAATTAGGGTTACTCAAAATGATTCATCCGTTATCATAGGTCTAGAACAGGGGTCGGCAACTGGCGGACCGCGATCTAAGTCCGGACCGCCAAAAGTTTTTTGAAAGTTTGTAAAAGCTATAGAAATAACCTTTTGAACTGTAGCTGATTATTACGATGCTATCGTAATCATTATCGAAGCTATCGAAGTGCCAATCGTGTTTAACTTTCCGATCTAACTTATTGAAAGAAATTAAAATCTTCAGAATCATTCCTATAAATTAACGAATCCTTTTAATTAATTAAACCAACATTTAATCAATATATTTCTCCGTTTAAATAGCGGTATTTTTAATAATTGTTGATGAAGAACAAATGTCTACTTTCGTGCGATTTTTGGATATTGAAAGTAAAGCATTTATGGAAGAATTGCTAGCAATATTGTCGTTTAAAGGCAAGATTCGCGGAGAAGATTTATTCAATACTTTTGATGACTTCATGACAAAATCAAATATTAGTTATGATAAAATGGTGTCTCTTTCATCTGACGAGGCCCCAACGATGATCGCTAAAGAAAAGGGACTAGTAAAGAGAATCGAATACAAGAATGCTGGGCTTCTATCTTATCAGTGCATAATTCACCAGCCAGCCCTTTTTGGAAAATTTACTGCCACTCTGAAAGAAGTAATGTACAGCTTGATCAAGTTGATTAATTTTATGAGGTCTCGTTCTGCTCTTCAGCACAGACAGTTCAAAGAGTTTCTATCTGAGCGTGATTCGGCGCATTCTGACTTACTGCAATATAATAATGTTCGTTGGCTTAGTAAAGTTGGCTTACTTTGTGAAACTTCATTTTCAAAAATGAATTTTTTGAAGAACCAATATCGCTCAAGATTAACGGCCGCCCACCTTGAAGACACTCTTCGCATAAGCTACTCCCCCCGTGAACCTAAATTTAAAAAACTGGCTCAAGACCCAAATATAATTTCTCCCATTGATTTTTGCATACAAATATGCCTATCTATTGTATTTCATATTATTTTGTGAGTGAAAATTAAAATAAAAAGGAATACGAGTTTTTTTCTGGGACCTCGATAAAAATTTTCAAAAGTATCCGGACCCCACCTAAAATTACTTGCCGATCCCTTGTCTAGAATTTAATAAATTCAGATTCGTGACACTTCAACAAAAGGTAATTGCTCACCTGTAATTCACTATACGAGTAAATTAGTCTCAAGTTCATATTCGAATTACTCTCATATTTCCATCAGCAGTTTACCAACAATTAGTTAACATTTTTATTGAGAACTGCATGTAATTACATTAATTGTTCAAAGGAGCTACCACAAATGTCTTCTTCCAAATTAAGTGTTCGAACATGTTTGCCTCTTCCCGTTTCCTGCCTATTAACACGGAATGTCACATTTTCTCGAAGTTGTCGGTTGTCATGTTGAAATGTTCTAATGTTTGGTAACCGGCGATTGGGGTACCGTTCATGGTACCTACGAGCAAATATGGTATTTCCAATATTTTTCTCTATAGCAATTTAATGGTGAATTTTGGACCATCTTTTCTTTGGTAAAAAAATATGTTCAGTACATCTTATCACCTATCACCCTGTGAAGTTTGTGCACAGAGTTCAAAAACACACTGTATATGTAGCATTTTTATCAACTAACATCTAATGGAAGTTGACATAAAACTAAGGGCCAGTTCATTATCTACTTTCTCAAGTGAGTCTTCTCAACTCAGTCTTTAGCAACAACAAATCATTGTTGAGATGAGGAATCCTTAGGTTGCTGAACATTCACGAGGGATATATACGTAGTTGTACGACGCACTTTTTTGCGCGCAAGTCTACCTTGGAAACGACAGCGTTGCTTTCAAGTGAAGTGGATTCGTGCGTATTGTTGGATAGTGAAAGAAAGAAGTTGAGAGCGCATTAATACACATACACACCGTTTTAACAATGGAGTCTTTGTAATGGCTATATGTGCTCATATTTTTTCGTTTTCTCAGTTTATTTTGAAAGAAACAAATTTAGCGATTTCTTATTTTACAAGCATCAATAGCAGATTTAGATGAATAACACATTTCAATTTGGTGTGAATCTGTGAGGTACATGCTCGTGTACTTCCCTTGTCAGTTTGAGAAGTCTCAGCTGAAAAAGTAGATAATAAACTAGCCCTCCTTTGTCTCTCCAAAGTTTTCAATTCTTTTGAAAATGAAGCGTGGAGAAAAAATATCAAAACGAATTTAATATTTTTCCGACAAACAAGTGATAAGACCTTTTATCATTGTGTTTATAATACGATTACAAGAAACTTAAAACGTTTACAAAAGATTGTTTTTCCCCTTTAAACTTGCCGCCATCGATTTGAATAGAATTTCGAAAGAAGCGCAGAAAAATCACACTTTTAATGGAAATTCATTTTTGAACCTTTTCATAAAATTGCATCGTCGTAAATCTTTAAAGAACTGAAGGGGCATAAAGAGTAGGAAGGGGTCGGTGACCTTCGACATCTTTTGAGGAGACCACGGTAGCATTAGGTTCAACTATGCTTCAAGCGATTCGCCTCCATTGTCACAGTTTCCTTCCTCCTCCCCTCGAACAGCTCCTGTTCCTTATCTGTTATGCATATTTTTCACCAATCTAAACAAAAAAAAATGTTAAAAATTCAAAGATTTGTTTCAAAATATTGCCTTCGCCTTTATAAACAAAGAGAAAGGAAAAGGAAAATGCAAAATTAAAGAGAACGAGCTAGTTCATACGGTAGTTTCACTGTTTCTACAATGAAAAGCAAAGAACCACTAATCTTTGTTTTCAGAATGATTTATTTAAAATATATTAAACTTTAAAATTTATTTTTCACCAAATTTGAATACATACAAGTATATGCTTCAATTTTTTTTATCTGTAATAATAAAAAGAATCAAGTTTTTATGACAGGAGCCCAAAAACGTTTTAAAAGGAGTTCAAAGATACAATTAACAACAATGATTTGACTTAAAAGAGAATACAAAATCATAAACATTCTCATTCGAATTTCCTCTTAGAAGAAATTATCTTCTTTTATTGCTTCATCGTCGTTTTTTCTTCTTACAGTTCACGTACGTGTCTAAAATCTGCAAAATCCACAAAGGAATTCAAACTTTAAGAAAATATAATGGAGGGAAGAAACGTCATCTTTTGACCTTTTCAATTATTAAAACTTCACATCGTGCAAACTGTTACATTAAGAAAAATGGAAGAGTAGATAAATTTTTAATGCTCTGTGAATTTATTTAAAACATTTTTTCCAAAGTCTTAGTTGTTATGTGAGGCTGATAAGCGCGTTGAACTCCTTAATTACCAACAAATTTGGAGGAATTTAAAAACAAGCTAATCATCGACTGGAAAAAAACAGTTTTGTAAATTTTGTCTATCAAGCTGTACTAGTATGGCAAGCTAAGTGCAAAGTTTTTTGTTTCCGAAATCCTGTACCACTAAAACATTTTGTAATTTACGATGTCTTGCTTACGTATTTCATGCATCTGGTACCACTAAAATGTAGCCTATATGCAAATATATGAGTGATATCTAAAATCAAAAATGAAATTTAAACTTAACCAAAAGGAATAGATATTTACTTTACATGAAATATATGAATTTTTATTAACGAAATGGGCAATTAGAATTAACCAAAGGGGAAGGCAAAAATGAACCTTTTTCGATAATGCTGGTGCACCTTTAAACTTAAAAGCGTGTTATTATGTGATGAATGGATAAACAATTTTGTTTTCAAGATATTTGGTTTGGAAATCAAGAATTTATAATGTGGAAGATCGTGATTGGCTTATCGCTTGGTCAAATTTGTTATATTTATATGTTGTGATCTACCACGTGATATATTTTACCTAGCGTATAGAGCGCAAATGGCCTTGTAGAGCTGAAGTATGAGGAGGACATCCATTTGGTTGTATAATTGTGTAAATGAGAGCAATTAAATATGCAGATTCCTCTAGGCAAGATCTAGAGACTATGAAGTTTGGGATCAATTGTTCCAAATGAGGGTCAGAGATGTGGGAGTAGCAATCACGTGGTCTTTAGAACTATTAAGGCTTTCAAATGACATTTGATATATCGTCTGATCGGAAATGATGAGAGACGGAAGAAGACGGAGCTTTTTCCATTTTCTAAATATTTCAAAAAATCAATGTTTTGATAAGATAATGGCGGTTGAAAAGTGCGGATAAAAAAGGGTAAAAAATAGATGAAGTGAGTTTCCAATACCCTCCTCAGGGGGATTAAGAACAAAAACTTTAACTATTGTAAGCGTATTAAAATTTACAAATATACAATATAGTTGCCAAATGAAAAATAAACATCCAGAAGGAGTGAGTCACATTGCTGATTTAGCAGAAAAATTTAAATAGCATCCCAGCAAAGGGGGGGGGGGGGGGGGTTATCTATTTTATTAATGTTTGTGCGTGAAGAAATTAGCACCCTGTATCTTCAATAAACAATATTATTCGAGGTTGTGCTTGTGATCATAGTATTGCTTCATTCGAAGTAATCTGAACATAAAATCTCAGCAATGCCGCATCATCCCTTCTATGTGTTCATTTTTCATTTGTCACATATGTAATAGTAGTTGAAGTCTGCCGAAACCAGAACTGTAGTCTTTAGTTATTGGTCGAACTTTAATTTTAGTTAAATATTTATTTTTTTTTATTTTGTATGCAGGTTTCATTTTAACGAATAAAAAAAAAAAAATCGGCCTCGGTGGCTCAGCAGGTTGCCTGATTGCCTCTGATGCCCGAGTACGCGGGTTCGATCCCGGCCGAGGACGACGAGGATTTTTCAGGGGTAAATCCTGAGATCACGCACTTCCTTCGGAAGGGAAGTAAAGCCGTTGGTCCCGTGTAGTCGTTTGCCGGCTGCACGTTAAAGAACCCTTGCGAGGCAAAATTTGCGGCCCCTATAACGCCGTCCTGAAATGACCATAGCAGTTGAAAAGGACGTTAATACCAAACAAACCAAACCAACCAATATAAAAATGATGACAAATTAATAAATTTATGGCAATCTCGAATTTGCAGACTTTTACCACACTATTTTATTAATATATTACTACAAAAATTTGTAATGTGGAAGATCGTGATTGGATACTCTTCTGCACGAGCATTTGAGTTTATCCACGACAGTCACGTGGTCTGTGAGATTTAAAAACGGAAACGGGAGTGTACTCAACTAGTACTCAAGTGAAATGGCTATCGGGAGATAACTTTCTGATTTCGAAAAGGGGCATAATACTTGTAATAGGATGCTCCATAGGAGGAATGAGTATAAGGTGAATTGCTAACATCCAACAAGTCCCAAAATCAACTGTATCCTTTTGTTATCGATACGTGGAAGAAGAAGAACATTGCAGGAATAAACATCGCCCCGGAAGACTCACGAAACTGCAAGATAGGGATAGGAGAATAATGCAGTGGGAGCTGCGAAAAACAGGAACCGTCCCATGCATTCCGTGGCAAACGAATTCCAGATGGCCATTAATATGCAGGTTTCAATCAAGACACTTCGTAAAGAAACCAATGCACCTATTAAGATCGAACAACTGCCCATAAATCTCTCATCACAAGAAAGAATTCAGCTCAGCACCTACGATGGTGTAAGGAGCACAAGAATTGGCCACAGGAGCAATGGTGGCGAGTGTTATGACTAACGAATCACGAGTTATGCTTTTCAGTTTAGAGTGTGTGGGTTTGGCGGCTATCTACAGAATATCTACTAACGGAGCATAAAGTACCCATCTATGAAGCATGGCAGTGGTGTCATATTTCCAGGGCTAATCTGCTATGGTATGCGGAAATTCATATCCACCGGATGGACTGAGCTGCGCAAACCATAGAGAATTCCATATAGAATCTGTGGGACAAATTGAAATTCACCAGGCTGGCCTGACCTTCTTCATTCTAGAATGGTGAAATATCCCGTTTTATGATAGTCCAATGACTTGTGCATAGCTCACCCAGAAGAATTGCTGCTATAATCGCTGCACGTGGTGACCCTACCACGTACAGGGTTTGAATAAATCATCCTGTTCCATTATCGCAGTGTCCAATGACTTTCTTCCACATGGTGTAAGAATTCCGAAAATTGTAAAAATAGTTCTATTCATGGGGGAAAACATCAGTTTTTTCCCCTTATATTCTAAAGCATATCCATTTTAAAGCATTAAGAAGTTTGTATTACTTTTAAAGATCAATAAACTCAAATTCACTATATATAAATCTTGACTTTAAACAATTTAATATCTTTCTTTAATTTTAAACTTTAGATGTTTTTTGATTGAAATGAAAGCATGTTTTGAATCAATATGATTGCTCAACCAAAATCAAAAGGAAGTTGGAATCAATATTGCACAAGTGATTTTGAAAAATGTAAAAATTCTCTGTAATAGCCAAATAGTTTTGATTAATCAACGATTTCTGACAGGAACGGGTACATGTCACCGGTAGTGACATTTCTAAGAAACCAAAAATAGCAATTCTTTCAATTTCTAAGTCAGCATAATTCTGAAAAATAAATTATTTTCTGAAGTAAAAAGAAAAATCTTTCGTTTTCACTTTTTTTTTATTTGTGTCATAAAAAATATTTTATTCATTTAAACTTTGGTACCCAATCGAAGTAGTGACGTAAAGCATGTCATTTCTTTTAGAAATCCAATAAAAACGGATGTAAAGCATCGCAACTAAACATCGATTTGAAAACCACTATCCCTATTTCAAAACTTTCTTTTGATTGCTTGTTACTTTTCGTGGTAAAATTATTTTTAAATCGATTTTGTGTTTTTTATAAAAGAAATTAGAAGCAGAAAGAGGAGAAAAGAATCCTTTTAAGGTATTTTCTTAAGAGAATCGATTTTTGGGCTCGGAGAAAATCATTTTAAGAAGGACGAGTTTCTTAAGAGCTTCATTCCATTTCCTATTCGAAAATTGCGAAAATTTCCAAAAGGGAAGGGAGTCTCCTCACCCCCACACTGATGCGGGCGCTTTTAATATTGGATCCTTGTAAACTATCTGTAGGAACAGGTGGAATGGACTGGCGGGGAAGAATTATTGAGTCAATTTAATTAGCGGTGTAGGTCGGCTGCTCAATATTCGAAGTCGCTTAATACGAAGTGTTGAAAGTTTATGCGCATATAGGATTTACGACTTCCCGCTATAATCCGTCCGTCCAAAACCGATCGCTAATTCAAATTCTTATTTTGTAATTCAAACGAGTTTCATTTTCTCCTACTTGAAATCGAATTTCATCTCGCTCATTCAATGTCGGCGAGTCTTGCGTGAGTAGCGCCTGTTTTGAAATTTTCTTTTTTAGCGTTTTAAGGCGATCGCGTGTCAAGCCTACCAGCATGGTCGAGCTTTTTCTGTTGAGTTCAATATTGGTTTTTATCTACACACCCCCTTTACTCCATTTACGTACACATTCGAAAGAGTTCCGTGACACCATTAACAAATACCATTTTTCGTCACCTTTCCTGCGGCCTTTGCTCGTGCCCCTTCTCTTGCATAAACAAACCTTTCCTCCTCACCTGCTGCCTGTCCGCCTAACAATTTATTAAATTACATTTTTTATGATTAAAAAAATTAATAACTCATAGAGGAACAGAAAATTTTAATTTACAACTCAAGCATATATATGGTCGTAATTTAATGAATTTTAGATAATTTTTCTTAAATAGAACTGCTATTAATCACGTTACTTAGTGAACATTGAAAGCTGCAGAATTGAACTCTTCTATCCACACCAAAATAAAAAAAAATTGAGTGTGTTCTCCCCTAGATTTTTTCGTATTCAATCTGTGCACGATAAAGATGAAATAAGGTCCCCCTGAAATGGGCTAACTTGCAAAATGAATCAGGTTTGGTTCAAATCGCGCCATAAGGTTTCCAAGAAATGGCGTGACCATCGAGAGAGAGAAAGCCTCCGCGTTGAAACTGAATACATTGTTACATCATTATAGATAGTGCCGAGGCCGACGAGAGACAGGCCAGGGCACTCAAAAGTCACATGATCATCGGGGTCTGGCCAACAATTCATCTTTCATTGTTTCCATCTTTAATTTTAACAATCAGTATTTTTTTCGTTTGTTGGAAACAATGAAGGATGGGTTGTTGCCCAGACCCCGATGATCACGTGACTTGAGTGCCCTGGCCTGTCTCTCGTTGGCTTCGAGATAGTGCAAATCCAGGGCTTATTATTGGTAGAAATACGAATAACAATGCACTATCTATGATGATGCACAATGTATTACGTTTCAATGCGGAGGCCTTCTCTCTCAGTTGTCACGGATATGGCCACGGCCTCCTAGAAACTACCAGGCCTGAACATGACGTCAGTAAAGTATTGTTGAAGCACTAAGATTGTGACGTTGAACTAACTTCTGTAATAGCACCACCAGTTTGACGTAATAATGTTATATCTTTTCCATGTTCAGGCCTGGTAGTTTCTAGAAGGCCGTAATATGGCCTCTTTTCAGGTATTTTAATTAACCAACAATTAAATTTAACACTGTCTTAATTGTTAAAAGGAATGGAGAAGTTTAATTGTTTACTTTTGTTGCGCCACTTGCTTCACTTCCGATGCCAACGAGAAAGAAAAGGCCGTGACGCGGAAAAGTCACCTGACTATCTTAGTCCAAGCAACAATGTTAACTTTCATTGTTTCCAACAAACGTTAATATACTGATTGTTAAAATCCAACATGGAAACAATAAAGGTTACATTGTTGCTTGGACTAAGATGGTCAGGCGATTTTTCATTGCCATGGCCTGTCTTTTTCTTTGGCTACGCTTCACTTTAAGAAAAATACATATTTAGATGTTAAATAGGTGTTCAAGTAAAGTACCCCTTCTGCTTGTACGATTTGGCTGAAATTTTATATCTAATTGTCTTTCATCATTATAAAGGCCTAGACTAAATTTTACTTGTTTAAAATCCTATTTACGTGAAATACCCCTTCTGCTAGTACTCTTTCGGGCGCGCGCCGCGCAGAGATCTCTAGCTGCGAGCCGCGCTTGCTATCGCGTCGCCAACACAGGGTATCCTATGCTCTTTTATTATTGACATTAAGATAGCAGTGATAAGATAGTTTCGTTCAATAAGTGCCAAAATTAATGCTCTCTTCAAAACCCATGTGCTTTGCTCATTTGGGTGACTTACAGTTTCGTGCACACTTTTGGCAAACGTTCATGATTTTCACCGAAAGTCGCCCAAATGGGTGGATTTACAGTTTTTGCATACTTTTCTTTCATGAATGGTTATGCCATTAAAAATATTCTTATTTTATCCGTGATTTTAAATTAATTAAAAATGTAAAGCAGAAGGAATTAAATGAGAGAAAAGTTCATTAGATGTTCTAGGATGAAGAAGAATGCAAATGCTCCCCAAATATCCGCAAAAACACGAAAATTCAGCTTAATTTAATTTTTAATTTAATTTTTATCATTTTACTTTTGCGATTGTAATTTAACATTTAATTAGAATTGATGATTTGCCATCCACTCACCCCTTCCCCGAGACGGTTCTTGGTCTTGCATAGAAGATAAAACTTTTTCCTGATTAGACATTAAACGGAGAGGATGAAAAATGCCAGAAATCAGAGATACAGGTTCAAAAGAACGTATAGAACAATTATTAGGTTATAGCAAAGTTAAATATTAAACATTTGCTGGATTAAGAAGCTATTTGGGTCGCTACATTATTTGAAATGTGTGAACATTTTTTAATTTAAACCAAAATAATGTTACAGGTAAACTCTTCGAGTGCTTTTGAAATAACTGTAATAATCCATAATCACAAAAATAGCCGAGTATCAAAAATTTCCCCCACAGGCAAAAAGCCCAAGATGGATAACTGAAATCGACAAACGAGGAGTAAAAAGAAAAAAAAATATTTAGATAAAATTTTAAAATAATAAAATTGATGTTTTGATTAAAAATTGTAAGCAATTTATGGGATGGATCGATTCAACCCACGTGAGAACGGTAAAAATCCCCTACAAAACTCAAGCCCTGACGAGAAGACACGCGAAAGCAAATCGCTAGCATTCAGTTTATCGGTAAAATTGAATCGGAATTTTACCAATCGAAATTGGAAAAGCTAAGATCAATGGGTATTGGCCACCCGATATTGGTCTTGATAGAAGAACTGTATAACAACCACCAATATCTTATTAAAGTGGAGAATAAGCTGATTCCTCATAAATCGGAATGGAGAACAGAGTTCAGGAATCTGTCATAAATCGTCTACTTAGAGTGTAAAGGGATCAACGTCGATTTGTCAAAATTACCAGAAGAACAAAGAACCTTTCCAAATGTTTTAAGCAACATTAAAAATCCTCTTGGCCCCTTTTAGATTTACTTATTACATTATATCGTAATATGACATTTTTTTGTAGATTTCAAAATTTTAACTTTTCTTTAGATGATTTTAAAATTGTGCGTTGGAGTTAGCACGTTTTTTTCCAATAAGGTTAAGGAATGGAGTAATACAGTGGGCATATACTGTACCGATCTTGAGGGTCTTGAAAGCGAAACACGAAAACTGCTTACAAAGTCCAGAAAACATCATCCACACTCAGCTATCAAAAGATTCAACCTGCCTCGTTCAGAAGTAGAGGCCTTATTGATATTATAGATTTACACCAAAAACAATCACTCAGGGAATTCTTTTACTCTAAACAACATACGTCATCATTGTACAAAGGAATCTGCATAACTGATACAAAATACACGCGTTTAAATCTGAACAGCGTGCAGAATGCCCACAACAATCCCTTACAAGATGCACTAAGCTTCAATCATGCCTAGGATAGAAATTCTATGGCGGACATCCTTCTGCCCACAATCAGCCACATGTCGACAGAAAAATGCTATATCGCAAAGAAAACCAACCAGCACGTCCTATCCAGTTGCAAAATACGCAGACAGACCATTTACCAGACATAACCAGATAGTCAACATCAACATCTAACTAAAATATACAAGCTTAGGGAGATAAACATCCCATACTATAAATATACCCCAGACAATGTCTTAGAGAACACAACACATTTTTACAGAGTTATAATTACAGACAAAATATCCCTCATAACAGACCAAACATCGCACTCGTAGATAAGCAAAACAAAGTGATATACATTATTCACAGATTCCCAATACATATTACCTACAAAAAATATACACATTAAAAAAATCACTAAATATACGGAACTTTAATACGAAATAAAATGCATTTAGAGAGCTACCAGAATACACATTGTTTCTGTCCTTCTTTCTGCCACTGGGATTGTTCCAGAGTCACTACACAAAAGCCTGGCAACATTGAATATAAACCCACACTTGTACAAAATCTTACGGAAAGCTACAGTACAATCCTAAACACTTGCCATTTCGTAAGGAAATTCCTACATCAACTTTAAGAGTAGGTGTAAACATAAATACTCCCACCAACATTTGTAATTTTTTCCATCCCTGCATTCGAGACCCTTGGACTTAACTCTATCTTGGGTCCGCCTCTGGAACTTGGCTTCCGAACTTGATTAGAGTTTGGTGTTTTTCCAAAATAATAATAATCCGTGAAACAGTAACTGCACGAGATCAAGTACTTCGTAAAAATTATACTAAAGCAAAGTTGAAAAAAGCCCGAGAACAGCAAATGCCGGTTATGTAATGAATATGAAGAAACTATTCATTATTTTATTAGCGGCTGTAGTAAGATAGCGCAACCGATTGCAAACAGACAGAATAAGGTAGCAGCAATGCTGCATTGGAATTTTTGCCACAGATATGGCAACTGTGAAAAATTGGTTGAAACATAGACCCGAAAAAATAATGGTAAACATAATCAAGACTACAAAATTTCTGGATTTCAGATTACAAACTGATAAACAATTAAAACATAATATTCCTGATATTATACTGACTGAAAATAAAATAATCTAACTGATTGACATTGCAATACCAGAAGACAGTCGGATTGAAAACAAAGAGCAGGAAACAAGAGCAATATGCCAATATCTGAAATTTGTGGGAAAGAAGAGCGAAAAGTATTTGAATTTGTGCGCTTGGTGCAATATCAGGAAATTTACGAAAATTTCTGGAAAGCTATATTTGGAAATATCTGAAATAGACAGGATAACAACGGGAACAGATTCAGAGGACTACATACACTGCTGGGTACCGCACGTATATTAAGAATTTACCTCACTGATTCTGAAGTCCTGGTGAAGGACTCGAACTGTGAGATTCCAAAAATCCCCAATCCATAATATATGGTGGTGCGTCTGAACGGAGTTAGTTTAAATAAAATAACAATAATCCGTGAAAATAAAACCAATAATGAAAGAAAAAGAACCTAAAGCTCCAAATCAGAACTATTTACTTTACAAGTAAAGTATAATAGCAAGAATACAAAAGAAATCTTAGGTTTGTCTATCTTTAGATAAACATTGATTAACGTCTTTTTAAGGACCGTTTTTTTTTTATTTATTTAGAGCATGGGGACATAATTCAAACCTACAAGTTCTAAGTGAAATTCGCCATCATCACACGAAATATACGTAGCAAAGAAAGTTTCTCCCATTTATCGTGTTTGAACTGAACGCCTTTCTTATTAATGAGGGGTTGTTTTCTAACATGTCGCCATGCTATTTTTATGGGTTATGCAGCACGAACGACTATCACGCTTGGGCGGCTTTCTATTGAACAACTTATTTCCGGTTATTGTTTTTTTCATTGAAGGCTGATAACAAAGAGCTTGTAAAGTGACCTAACCATGGTAACACTTAAAACAATACCGCACTTATTTATGAAAAATATTGATTTCCCAAAACGCCACGCACAAATCAGTATCGAAAATTATTAGTGGTACGCGCATATTTGTGTTGTTCATTTATGCTTTCGAACTAATTTATTAGGTAAATTGAATCATATTATTTAATTTACATCAACTCCAATATTATGTAATTAGATTCTAGCATCGGCTTAAAGAGAATACTTACTCTCTTTTACCTTCTCCGAGTAGGGTCATAAATATTACGTTTTTGTAATAATCTTTTGTAGTAGTCAAAACGCTTACAGAAAGTTAATATTACCATTCAAAGAAATATGAAAAACACTAGGAATTGAACACTGCTTACGAAGAAATCCATTTCAAAGGATTTGTAGTCACTAAAGAAACCAATATTTCCCATAGATGCTTGTACTAGCTCAATGTATAATGCAATTTAATATAACTTGCGCTTTGACTACACTAACAGGAGGAAGGTGACTTAGTAAAAGTGGAGAACCTAAATTCTGTAAAGATTAGTTCTCTGGTTACTCAATCACCAACGGGCAAGCTCCTTCATAACATTCAATTAATTAACAGTAGAGGTAACAGCAAATATGTGCTGAAAGCGACTCGCGGCCTTTATTTTAATGAATAGTTCCCGAATATCCGCCTGAATGATCCAATAGCAGTGTAAATCAATCCAGTCCACGTACAGATGCATAAACAGATGAAGATGCATAAAACATTACTCTGCTAATTAATGATTGCCGACGGTTATAGTGCATCGCGAATTGAAACCACGAAATTGATTTCCACAAAACCTCAATACTTTTCCCGTGAGTATCGGTGACTAGCCACGGTTGCAAACATTTGCATCACTTCGAACTTCTACGCTCCTACTCGATTCTCTTTAGCCGCTTAAAACGGGCGTGTAAAAGTAAATCGACAGGCAATAAACAGTAGCCACGTTATTACACCTGAAATAAGCGCTTTCTTCCTGAAGTTTTCTTTTTATTTTAATGGTAAAGTTTGTGTAGGTGGAAAAGCATGTCCAATCAATATTTGTTTCCATGGCAGCACTAAATAGTTGTCTCGTGTGCTTAGTGTGTTTAAAGCGAAATTCGAATCCATAATGAAACATAGTTTGTTTATTAATAGAACAAACGTAAACGAGTTCAAACGAAATCAGTCAATTTGAATAGACGATGAAAGCCAGAGCAATTTCTACTCTAATCGAATAGAAGCAGATATACTCAACGTTTCGAAAATTAGGAATTGGAGGTGGGAAAAGAGTTTCATGTCTCATTGCAAGTCGGAAAAAAAAAACAGAAAAGAAACTTCGACCGAAAGAAAGACGTCGATACAAACACTATATTTATTTATTTATTTAATTGAATTAAATTATTAATACAAAAATATAAAAGATGCCCAAAGGGAGCTGGTATGGTACAAGACCGACTAGTAGGGTCCCCTGGGCGTACAGAATCAAGAAATTTAATTATAAATCATATGTTACAATATCACCTAAAACTTAAATTAAACAAATTACCATAGATTAAATATTAGTATATATAGTAATAACTAATGTTAATAAAAAAGTAATAATAAACCAATTTTCAATCAGGCGCCAGTTTAAGCGTTATATTCAATAAGGGTTGAGAAGTATATTCTGAAGAACGTACTGTTTTAATGCGCGATAAAAAACCGAGTAGCAAATTAATGAGAAAAGTTCATATGGTAGCTTAGACCATTCCAAAATACCAGCAGGGAAAACGCGATTATATATAAGTGTATTTAAAGAGCAGTTGGGCGGATATAAAGAAAAGAAAAAAGATGTCAACATAAATAAACGTAAAATATAATGCAGAGAGAAAAACCATGTCGATGGAAATTGTAGTACAGAATTTGAATTCCGTTTGTACTGTTTTTCGAAACTAAGGAAGGGGAAACTTGTTAAAGGCTTTTGCAAACCAAGCAAAGTCTTCCAAAATTTAATAGAGAAAATATACATGTATATTGAACTATTAACACCAGATTCGCCCGTATTAATACCAGATCTGCGAAATTGAAGGAGTCTGAAGTTTTATAAAAATGAAGGAAGGACAAATTCTGAATGTTAGAGATATTTAATAAAAAAATCTAACCCAACTTATTTTCAAGATAAGATGAAGAATATTTTCAAGATGTATTGATTCTATAGTTCGTTTAAAAAGTTTACGATAATGTTAAAAGATGCGCTTTAATTTGTCATTCTATGAAGTGAACAATAGATTCAGGAAGATATATATTTTATAAATAATAGGAGACCTTATTAGAACTCGCACACAAAATTTGATTGCAGTTAAGCAATAAATATCAGAATTCTAATGCCATTTTCAGCACACCTCTTGTCCAAGAAGTTTACAATAACAGATAACCTCCTTTGAACTTTTTCAGATAAATTTGCATAACTTATATAATAAAACTCTTTATAATTTTTAAGAAGTGTCGCATTCCGTTTCACCAATATGGAAATGAATGAGAATTGTCAGTTGTCAAAGAAACTCAGATTATATGCGTGAACAGGGTGTGATCCAGTTTGCAATTGCACAAAAAAATGCAAGCAAACAGGTTCTCCTGATGTACTCAAACGACACTAGTCACAGAGAGAGACAAGCAAACATTAAACAGGTTTTAAGAGAAGAACAGATGGCAGTCAATTCATGACATGGCAAAAAAAACTGTCCTGCAGAACTAGCAAACAAGCAACGAAATCGACAACACCTAACTACTTGAAACAATGGATTATGTTGCTGCGCGGATAAAGAACAGATTATTATGGGCTAAGAAGTACGAAGATTTTTTGACAAGTACGAAGATTTGGTGACAAGTGATGTTAAATGACGAATTTGTTCTGTATTAATTTACTGGTGGTGGAACTGACTAAGCAAATGCATCTTTCTTGTTTAGAAAGATGTGTTAAATTCCCATAAAAAGTTATGATTTGGTCGTGCTTCTCTTATCATTGTATAGGATAACTGTGCATTTGTACTCAACCATGAATTCTAATATTTACATGTATTGGGAAGTCTTGGGGTGTTTCTTTATTCCATTAGTTGAGGGGCAATTTGGTGATGGTGAGGTGGTTTTACAATAGAATGGTGCAAAAATGGTTCACAAATGACTTAAAGACCAACAAATTACAGTGGATTTATTGCCTGACAATTCCACAGATATGAATCTCATTGAGAACTTGTAGTATATTCTCAAGAAACAAGTGGATTCATTGCGATCAATAAACAAAACTGATTTCATTAATATCAAGAATAAATGCCATAACTTACTGGAGGAAACGTGTCAAAATCTTGTCGACAGTCTTCCAAAGCGTATTCAGGGTGTTATCAAGAATGACGGGATTGTAACTTCCTATTAATTCGATATTAATGTAAACTTTCTGGATAAGTTGTCGGTTATTGTAAACTTTTTGAACGCGAGGCGTAAAAAAAGAAATCCGTAGCATTTCGGTTACTAAATATCCAAGAGAGGACTTTTTTTATTTATTTATTTAATGTAATCCTTGTATGGCCAGAGGCCGACGAGTTGGGTCCTTGGATGAACCTGGATTAACGACTGCTCTATGATGGTCGCAGCAGCCGGGGGGGGGGGGGGTGAAGTTCGTGTGTCACTGATGGTCACCCATCCAGTGACTAGCCGTACCTGATGTTGCTTAACTTTACAGGAGTTCTGGGTTCAGTGAAAGCCCACCAGGCCACGGCCTCCCCCAAGTGCTGTTAAGCTTGTCATTAACAGAAATTTATACGATTTTCACTTATCCTTTTTTTTTTTTTTTTATAGGAAAATTATTGATGAACTTTTTGGACGATTATTTCAGATTTTCATAAATTGTGACCTTTTTGGACTAACCGTATTAATAATTTAACGATAGGTTTTGTCAATTGGATATATTAATATCCCAGCTAATAAATTGTAAAATAAAAGATAAGACAATGACAGAACCTGTATTTATATGAATCAGAGTCAAAATTACACCGAATTTTTATATTATCTTTTAATACACAAGAAATATAAGCTTCTATAAACTACCTCTCCGGACAACGATACAGTTTTCTAGCATCCGTACCACTTATTAAAATAGTCCTGCAAGCTAGGCCTGATTACCTGCTTAAGAGTGCATATTGAAAACATCTTTAGGAACCTGCACCTCTTCATCAAGTTTTTGACCTGGTCCGGAGAGTATGCTGCTGCGGAAGAACAGATGAATGTTATTTGTCAGGTGTTCATTAACAAATAGCGATCGGTGTGCTGGAGCATTATCATGATGGAGAATCTATTTTTTTTTCCTTCGCCACAGACCAAGTCGCTTTCGTCGCACGTCTTCACGAAGACGACCAAAAAATGGCAATATTCGAAGACCAGTCGTACAATCATCTTGATGGAAGAGAGCCTCAGGCACGCGCAGCAAGGGTCATATTATTCCTTTTCTACTAAAGGGGACAACCGAAGTTCCTTGTTGTAGAAATTCTGTTTGTCCCTGAAAAAAAAAAACTGTTCCATCTCAAATTATTACCTCCTCATCATCTTGGAAATGCAGCCTGCTCGTCATGCGTGGGAAGAGGAAGAAGTCGCTGGGATCAAAGTTGCGTGAATAAAGCCTGTTTTACATTTAGCGACTTTTAATGTGCAGTAACTTTTAGACATCTTGTAAAGTAGCTTGGAAAGAAGAACGTATTTTCGAGCGTTTTCCATTCAACGATTTTCAGCCGTTTTTTTCGATTTTGGTGTGATCTGATGGGTCGAGTCACTTCAGAAACATGGTGTCTGAAGAAGTTTATCTTCAAGCAATTGCCGCTTTCTTAAGGCGATGAAAAGTCGGCGTGATTCTTTATAATGTTGGAAAAAACCGAGATGTTGGGCGAGAGATCTGACTGAATAGAAACAATGATAGCGAATATTACATGGCGGTAAATGCTTTAGTTCCGTGTTCGTTCAAGTAGCGTTGGCTAGTTTTCCCACTTACAATATTTCTTTATAATGATGTTCACGTTACAATATTTCCCACTCCGATGACGTTCACGCTTTGAATTTTTTACTATATCATTTCTTTATAATAAGTGATTAATTTATCACCTTTTTAAAATCTATTTATTAAGAAATCATGCAGGAAATATCATGAAATCCCGTCTCGGCGAACGGGATATTTAGCGAACTACATTGCATCTAACTGGTAGATCTGCGAAAGACTCCTAAAATCCCTGAAAGACGCGTGCACTTTGGAAAAGGGGTCTAGGTGGAAGAATATCGATGAAAGTACGAATTCATAGAAAAGTCGCAAAATGGAAAACAGACTTAAGGCGGGGGAGATAGTAGTTTATACAGAAGTGTCCCCGCAAATGCCCATGCTTTGTGCTGAATGTGTTGAAGCATTGTTTTGCAAGAGTAACACTCCTCTGGACGGCTTTCTGTACAGTTTGATCTTGATGGCATGCCGTAGCTTTCTCAGTAAGTTCCGGTAGAACGTCACTGTGATTATTAGTCCTTTCTGGTGGAAAGCGATCAGCAGGACTCCCTTGAAGTTCCAAAAAACTTTGAGCATAACCTTCCCAAAAAAGGGCTGGGTATGTGCTTTCTTCGAAGATGGTGAATTCGTGATGACTGCTCAGAACCTTTGTTTCGAAGCATCCAGAATTTCTCCATTGTTTCGAAGCGGTCGAAGAAATTGTCTGAATTTCAGCAGCATCGCGCCGAAAGGTTGGTAGACGTGTCTCTGCGGCGCTCTTTCTGAAATGGAATGAGTCAGTGTGGCTCGAAAGTTCTGTGAGCAAGATGTTATAAACAGTATCGTGGCTATTGTGGATCTTCTGCATGACTTTTCCAATATTTGCGTTTCTTCACTGATGGATGACCACCCAGGATGAGAGTTGTCTTCCGGCTGATCTGGCTACTTTGAAAACGTATCCTAGCCCGCGGCGCGATTCTCCAACTGTATACTGTACATCACCCAATTTTTTATATATCTAAATTTCTAAGTTTTTATAGCAAAATCTACATAGTCTATATATATTTTTAAAAAAAACTCTTTAAATTAACAGCTTTTTTTAAGCATTCAGTGATCGTGCGGCGAAAAAAACATGTTTATAGCTTGTGCAATTTCTAACGCGAATTTTTAAAATGAGATAAATCCAATTATGGTACTAGCACGTAAGTTAAAATACGAAACACGTTTTCCTTGCGAAGGTTATTTGAAAGCAACCTGCGTACAAAGGCTGATTCGAATGACACGCAAATCCCGGTGTTAACTGGCCTCTATTGCATTGGAAAACCATTGTGAAAAATGTTTGTTTGTATTTAGAGTTGCTCAAATAAGGCATGTAAACACTGGATAAGACTTTCTAGGTTGTAATTAACGATTTCAACAACGGCGCCTCTAATTAATTCAAACGGAATGCGACGGCTGAATCTCTGAATGGCGAATCCCAATGGGGAGAAGCACAAATACGACACCTCCAAAGCAAGATGAACAAAACGGAGAAAACTTAAGGATTTAATGAAATAATGCCTTACACAAGTTCTTCTTTTATGAATTAATCAATGGCATCAAGAACGGAGCTCGGTGCATACGACGCCGAGAAACACTGACCTGCATTGAATCTGGTACTCGAAAACAAAAAAAGCCTTCTAAATCGTGCTAATTAGACGATTAATGGTCCTGAGATTCATTCTTAGGAGAGTAAATTCCACTTTGCAGTAAAAAAGCATGTTATAGATACTGTATATTTAATGTTTAGAAATGGAACTTGAGATATGAACCTTATCCTACGAAATAGTTTCTAAGATTAAGCAAACTTAGGATAAAAATTTCAACATAATTTAACCGGCACCTTTAAACTCGATAGATATATTGGAAAAAGATATTTGAATTTTAATGGGGAACTTTAATAAAAATTATTACTTTAATATAGCTATAGGTAACAACGTTATAACCTTTAATTAAAGCTTTCATTATTTCAGCGACGCCATCCTAAATTTAAGAATGAATCGATAGCGAAGATTTGTTATATTTATCCTCGTTCTAGGTTATGGATGCCTATCTCTGGTGTTCCCAAAAATAAAGGATATGTTTTGACTCCAGCGTGTGAACGCTGTAACGTTCGTGACCATGCATAAAAACTTAAATTCGCATTTTGTAATGAGAGAACGAAATACTTTGTTCCTTTGTTATATATGCATGGCAACTGTCAATTACACGATTATTATAAATTATTGCTGGCTCGCTGGCCGAGAGCGCAGGTTTTGTCGTTCTCGAGACCAGCGAGTCGCGGGATCGAATCCGCTGAGGGCATGGATGTTTATGTTTGTCCCTTTATTAAAAAGCTTGGATTACCAAACAAATATTCAGTAGACTGAACCAAAGTTCCACTTAATAAATCCAATGGTTATTTAACATCCTCGACACTGAAAAGGTAAAATGAGGAATAGGAAAAAATACATATTTAATAAATAACTTAATTGTTAATCTAAGAAAAACAAAGGAAGCATGGTTGAAAACTCTGCTCTCATATAGATAATTTCAACATAACTTTTAATGTTACATATAAAAACACGACCTACTGATTATTCGTTCCACAGAAATTTGAGTATAGAAGAAATTGTTCGTAAGAAAAACTCAAAATGATATAATTTAGAATTAAGCCTCTCTTGAAATCCAGATATCAATTGTGTATACTTAACCATTTTAAAAAGAATTAGAGTATTTTAGGAAATTCACTTTTGCTTAGTGAGTTGGATTAAATAATTCGGGAATTTTTTCGTATTGTTCATGTAAAATTAGATTTGATTCGTGTGACTTTGATTCCTTTTACTCTAAATTTCGTGTGACTCAGAAACCAAGAATCTTCCCCGAAAGATTTTGACATCACTCCATCAAAGCCTGTATTTTCTACCTAAGTTTATCCGCAGATACGAAGCAATCTTCTTACAATGGACATTCTAGAAAATTGATTCCTAACCTTTTTCGGATTCACATAAAATCGGAAATCGACCGTTTTCTTTTACATTATTTAGTGGATCAAGTTCGGTTAAGAATTTTCCTCCAGATTCTTTCCAGCCTAGACACAGAACCACTTTAGAATGTTCTCTGGCTATCAGTTGCAGACAATGAATTCACACAGTACTGCGTACAAGGTGAATGAATAATAAAATAAACGGAATCAGAGTAGGCGACATTATCAGGTCGGCAACACTGAGGTCGAATTAATGACAAATCCTAGTGATACTTTAAAGGACGGATTAAATGGTAGAATATGCTGTTTCATTTTGTCGTCTGCCGGTTATCGGATGATATTTGTTTTCATTTCGTTGTTTTCATTTATCGGATTTTGTTTCATGTTTACAGAGACGGTTGTTAAAACGTCGTAGCATGATTTGAAATGTACGAGGCTCCTGAAATTTTACACGTGAGTTCGGTAACAATCGCGTTGAGTTGGGAGGAGCAGCAAGATGAATATCAAGATTGCTTTTAACCTAACGATTAGTCATTTTATTTGTATGTAATTATAATTTAATCTTTTCAAAGCATATTTGCCGCTCGAAACTGATGGTTTCGGCAGGGGAGGATTTCAACCCATCTATAACAACTGCAAACAAACTTTAGAGGCCGAGGAGCCACAATCAAATTTTGTGGCTTGGGCTTCATCTTAAATAATGTATAAACCCAACTCTATTTTTGACTCCGGCTTCGATTCCGTTTTCAGCATTTTTAATTTGTAGTACGGACAACAATTCAGCAATTTTAAGAATTAATGATAAAAAAGAAACCAATTACTGAATAATGCTTAGGTTGCTTAAGATGTCAACATCAGTGCATCTAGAATTCGTGTCACCCATGTGATTAATATCAGATGTATTACTGCATTTACCTGACTATAAAACAACTCGATTAGAAGACGACTCCATTCTTTCGAGGTAAATATTTGGGAAAAATATTTTTTAATGAACATTAAGCAAAAATATTTATTTAAAAATTAAAACCTATCGTAAAAACTATGGTAAAATCTCGTGTGATTTTGTTATAATCGAAAAAAAATCTTATGTTAATTAGGAAAAAAAAAACTCGCCTTAAAGTCAAGTAAATACGATAATTAGGTTACTAGTTTTGGATCCACTGATTTCATCCAGATCCACAGCTCTATTTTGCGGTCACTTACAGCAAACTTAAAAACAAAACTTAATCTTTTAAATGTTTACTTCGAACTTAAGTTTCTAGTTTTTTTTCCACATGAACTAAGTGTCTAATACCAAAAATTCCAATGCTTATGTCAAACTTGATGGTAAATAAATATAGACTATATTGTTTGTCACCTCAACACAAAATATCTTGTGTCTGATAGACGCATTATTAATAACAGGATTGAAATAACATTATAGAAATGTAGACAAATAGCGCCTAAATAGTCCGATGAATCAAATATTAAAATTGTTGCTAATAAAAAGGCTAAAAAAGTTCGTGACAACGATTTTCTGTGTGATCAACAATTTTCTCTATGATAATGGGCTAATTTTGATCTGTTTAGAAAAATCACTCGATCACGCAACTAATTAGCTTTTATTTTAGATTAATTTTATTTCAAACCTCTGATAGTGTGTACAAAGCGCGCACGAAAACGTAACACGTGATTCAGAGTTGTTTTTTAAACAAGTTAAATTGCTTCGACAGAAAAGTTGAATGTTTTCAAATGAACTTTAGTGATTTTCAAACAGAACTTCTCATCAACAAAGTTAGCTTTCTATATGTAACTTACAACAAGACATGCTATAATTCTTTAACCAATAAAGTTTTTTTTAAATATATTGTAACAGTTTTCATAGTTAGGGTTTTTATGATTTTCACGGTTATACATTTTTTTAACTGATGAATATCAAATAGAGCGAAGGCTTAGATGTTTTTTAATTGAATTCACAAGCGTCTGAAGATCGTTTCTTATCTAGAATTAAAACTCATAAATTGAAAGCTTCATTTTTATGTGAAGTCAGTTCGTGAGATTTCGGTAAGTAATGTCATGGTAAAGTGGGATGTAATTCCTTTCCCCCCTCCTAAATTAAATAAAGATCCCCTGTATATGCAAACTTGATTAATAATGGTAGTAGAAAACAAGTACACGGGAAAAGTTTGGAGTAATGGTATTGGCTTTATTCTACAAAGATGTAGTTGTTATTTGGTGAACATTGCCAACGTAATTTTCTGATATATTTATCTTGCCTCTTTGAATTTAAAAATATTCCAATAAGTTTTGATGTTATAACTACTTTAAATCAAGGTCTGTTTTTGTTTTCACTCTATAGACGCATCTTGCACCTCATGGAATATCTCCAATCGAATAGTCAACAAAAGAAAAATTCGTGTAAAGTAAGAGAACTATCAGGAAGGAATTCATCTCTGAAGGTTAAAACTGATATTTTAAGAAGATAAATTTCTCCGAAACTTTGTCATACAGCAAGCGCTTTTAAGTAATAAAGAAATTTTACTGACGGAGATTGGAGAGTGCTGCAGAGATTGTCTGAGATAACCGGTTTGTTTCTGCTGCCAAAATTGCTTTGGGATTTGCACAAGCACCAAGAACCATCGTTAGCATCAGGACCGTTCCGCGGAAGTTGAACCAAATGAACTGTCATGCGAGAGACACTGTCCATAAGCTTATGATGAAAAAGACCAATGCTCATCGGAACTGGTTAAGAAAACAATGAGATCGTATTGCGTGGAGCGATGAATCTCTCTACACATTTTGGCAGCCTGAAGGTCGGATATGAGCATCAGTATGTCCGGCGAATGCTACATGCCTGATTCTATTATGCCAACTGTCAAATTTGGTGATGGTAGCGTTACGGTTTGGTCATATTTTTCTTAGAATGGTCTGGATCATTCCAAGGTTAACCAGAACGTTCCAGATATTCGACGCAGCCTACAATGTGTAAACAGTTTGACAAGGTTCAATTTGTATATCAGAATGACAATGTTCCCATATACTAATCAAGGATGTAAACATGGATGAGTCGATGACATGAGCGTGTTTTTGTTGAAATAATTTATTGACTTTGCTTTGTCTAAAATCTACATAGTTCCCAAGGATTTCATTTAATCTATATTGATAAATAAGTCTATGAAGTCTATAATTAGAAAGCATAAGCGAACTCAAATTAAACTGAAGATGAAAAAAAAGAGATCGATGACAGTAACCGTTAAGTCAACATTTTATTTTATTTTTGATGTTAGTTAGTCAACTGATTTGAGGTGTTTTGTTACGAGCATGTACAAGGCTCTCCTGCCGAGCGAAATCCATTGCAAGAGTGAAGGAATTCTCGTTCTTTCCATGACTCTATGCAACGAACAATAAAGACGAATACAATTTATTACATATCTGACTAAGTCACCCTAGCGAAAAAATAAAGACACGAATGCTTTAAGTGAACCATGTTTTTTTTATGTCCGTGTAATAAAAAAAGAGGGAGCGAAAAACAGCTTCTCTCCGCGTGTAGGGCAAGAAATAAACCGCTTTAAAATTTAAAGCAATTTCCACCAACATGAACGTAAAGCTGGCTTCCTGCCAATTCTTTCCCCATTCCCACTTTAACCACCGTTAATAACACCGGTTTCATTCTCATTTTGCAAAGATTAATATAATTAAAGCTTGTACTAATTATCAGTTCTTGAAGCGAAGACATTTTAATTCTCCTCAACTTCAAAATAGGTTGAAACTTTTCTAATTATTTTAGTTTTCAGGTTACAACCAATTAAGTTATGTTGTCATCGTCATCATCATATTCAACGTTCATCAATCCACTGTTGGATATAGGTCTCTGTACGTAAAATCTTGGGATCTGCTTTTCCAATTGACGTCCACCAGTTTTCCTGATATCATCGCTCCATTTAGTGTGGGGTCGTCATTGTGGTCTTTCAATATTTCACGGGTACCAACCAAGGATGGTTGCAGTCCATCTGTTGTCTTTATTTTCTGGCAGCGTATGCGGCTTACTGCCATTGAGTTGTCGTATCCGCTTTATGAAGTCGAACACTTTCGTTTGCTCTCAAATCCAATTGGCCCGTTTTTTGTCTCTCCTTCTTTGAAGTATTTAATCAGGTGAAATATTTACTATACTTGTGTTTGAAAAGTACCTGGTATCGCCAAAAAGTTCCAGTGATAGCTATTTGAAATAGTAATCCTGGTTAGGTCACATGGCGTCCATCCAACGACTACAAACCACACCAATCGGCATGGTTTGTAGTCGTTGGATGGCTTTGCTGTTCAGTGTCCACGTTTCTGCTTCATAAATGAGGGCTGGTGGCACATACCGATTGAAGACTTTCCTTTTCAGGCATAGGGGAATGTTATTACAACGCTTATATAACTTTCGCCATTTGGGCCATGCTTGGAGGATGAAATCTTGTGATCAATATTTCAACCCCTTCCACTAGTCCGATCTTGCTGAAATTTTGTACACATACGTAAAATCCGTGACAATGCATGAATCTAAAAAAAAATTTCAAAAAATCCAAAC
>JAHWFO010013848.1:3228555-3243541 GCA_023313115.1 Rhysida immarginata
TAATGAAGTTATTTATTAATTCTGTAATCATGTCCAAGTTTGCACTTTCCAAGTCCAAATATTTCTCAAATATGAAGTATGCAGCTCCAAAATGTTCCCTAAATATGTATATTTTACAAAAACAATTTACCGTAAAAGAATTTACTGTATAATTCCTTCAAATTAGTTTCCTTCAACATCTACGAGCTGATGCATTTGAAAGATTTTCCTGGAACCCCTCTTACGAAAGCTCATTCAGCTAATTTTTACTCGCTATGTAAATAATCATCAACAAGTAAGATGATATTCACAGAAACACTTGTGCCATTCATAAATTGCTATATTTTCATTGAGATGTCACTTTGACGCTACCAGGTACCTACAAAAACACAAGTATAGTAAGGATTTCACCTATTAAACACTTCAAAGTTGCCAAATTGTGATTATATACATCAAATTAGTACCACATGCTGTTTTTAAGCATTTTCTTAAATTTTTTTCAAATTTGGGTATTGTAGAATGTTTGATCAAATAGTAGTAGCAAATATATAATTTTAACATTATTGAATGCAACAACTCATTCAATGATGATCATATTCCACTACATTCAAAAGAGTTGAAGGACCAATCATATGGAGAATAAATCCATTTTCGAAGTAATGTCCCTCGGCTACAATCAGGGATAAGTGAAAGTAAAGACCAATTACTTTCATTTGTCTCTGGTTACAATACACTGCTGCCAGTAGTAGTCAGCTGCGAGATGATCGCCATCCACGAAGTGTTATTTCATACGCCCCCCTCCCCTAAAAAGAAAATAACCGTAAAGTGCCAAGGTGGGGAATATGCAAGATATGTCAAAATTGTCGTGCGTCCACTTATAAAGGGCTTCATTCCCAGGTATTTGCATACCTGCTAAGTCATATGCAGAGTTTTGGAATCGAAATTGCCTAATTTTTGGCAAACTTCATGGTTGTTTGCATTTTCAATTCGATATGGCGCACTTAGCCGCTGTGTTTAGACAACCATATTAGCTACGTACCGCTATGCGTACACTGATCTCTCGTTTATCCATTTCTTGCCGTGTCTGACGAGTAAAAGCTCGCGGATATTTGTTGATACGTCTGCGATTGTTGCCGAACACTGCTTCTAGTCTTCGAACTTTTTGACTGTAGCGATAAATCAAATGCAAAGAGATTACGCAATCAATTCATTACCCACATGAATGAACTCCACATTTTTAAAATTTTTGCAATAAAAAAAAAGCCAATAAAGGGAAGAATTTTCCTCAAACATAAACAATCCAAAGTGGAATTATTAATTCTTGACATGACGAACGGATCAATAATTTTATCGGAGACGATTTGCAAAATAAATTCATAAATGCCAGAAACGTCGGCCCATCAATAATAAAAGCATAAACAAACATAATTATATAAATGTATTTTTATGTTCATTTTTTCTGATTTTATTCGATTATCTTTACGATTACATTGAAGTATTAGAGGATGAACTATGCTCGTAACTTTGTTTGGCTCTGAGATTTTTTCCTCCTCAAAACGCACAACTTCCAATTTAATGCAGGTTTTCAAGTTAAATATTTTTATAAATAAACACTCCGATAATATTCATTGTTTAATCGCGCCGCAAACCATTTTTAAAGGTCGTGCCACCAATTTATCTTCAAAAAATCCAATAAAGAGATTTTAGCCAACGACACAAAAGACCATTTCAAAGCTACACTCACAAATGGGAATTTCATTGCCTCGAAGCTTGAAACTTACATGTAATGGGTTAATTCAAATTCAATTTTTCAAGCAGAAATATCCCTGTGATAGTGCATATTCAATTAACAGTTCGGAAGATTTATATCTAACTCTTTCGATCTTGCCTTCCTCTCTTTAATAATAACATTTTAATGACCTCAGAAATAAATGTATTTATTTTACAACAGATTACATTTCTGGATAAAAAAAAACATATCAAAGATTTTATTGATGATTCTCATCCCCCTAACCATTAAGCAAATCTTGGCAATAACAAACGAATAGGGAGAAATATCAAAACATAAACATTGAATATCCGCCATCTTTTGAGGGCATCGAGACCCATGGCTGCCATGGCTCTGAACGTATCCCATTGTTATACAATACATCCAAACACGCAACAACTCGTTACCATCGTTATACAATAACAAGTCGGGCAAAAACGGCGCACTTCGATGAGTAGCAGTATAGGATTGCCTTCCTCTTACCCTCAAAAAATGGCAGCTGATATTTTCCCCTATAATACCGGGTAATTAGTTTGATAAAAAAAATTAAGATTTCTTTACCTATATGTTTCTCTGCTAAATTAGAAACCTAAATTCAAATAAATTCATTGATTGGTATTAATATGTTAAATGAGCGGACTAATTTGCAGATTCCTGGAATACCATTTGTTTCGCCTAGCTAATAATCAAATTTGTTAACGTAATGAGTGAAAATTAATTATACAAAAATATGGAATTCCAAAAGAAAATGTATTAATTATTCATTTCTAAGTTGTTTTACCAGTTTTATTTTCATATAGCTTCCAATGCTTCCTCAATTCTAATAAATAATGAGCCAGCTCTAATTAGGATTTAACGCAATCATTATTAGAGGTCAAAGGTGAAGACATTTCAATTCAAAGAAACCATAAACCTCTAATTCCAAATTTGAAACTCAGAATGTGAAGCTGAATGTTCTGGATATTTTAAACGCAGAAAAGCGTTTATAAAATTTGTATCTGCTCATATTAATTTCTAATTGCTTCGAAATTACAGAGTTTCATATTTCTCTTCGAATATGAGTATTCATCATTGTGATCCCTGTCTAAGATTACAAATTTAACGAAACCCTTTCTTAAGGTAGCAAACAACTAAAACTTTCATATGAAATTAAAACTTATAGAATTCGTACCTCATCACGTTTTAAAATCATAACCATTATAATTGCAAAATCAATTTGACCATTATAGCTTCATAACTAAATTACGCCAGATGCCGCGTTTCCTTTTCAATAATTTCTGTGAAATCTCGATTATAGTTCGTCTAAACGAAGGGATTCCATCAACAAATCACTGCAATTCATGTTCAACTAGAAATTGATCCGCCAATATTTATTGATTAAATGATATTCTGGCCGAATTTATAAAGTATTTGAAACAGTAAACGACATCGAGAACCATATGAATACGAGTATTAAAGTCAAAGAGAACACATTAACGTCTTTTAAAATGTCTCGAAGGCTATCTACGAAAAGTCTTTTGGAAAATTACGACTATTCTATATATTATCTTTTTAATATATTCTTATGATATTTTAGTTAAGCAAAATTATTAATCCTTTATGTATAAAGTTATTTGATAATTTATTAATTTGATAAGTTATTAATGGACATTGCTGAACGATTGTCTAGGATACACAGAACATTTAAGGTATAAAATAGTCATGGAATTAAGACAGGTTCAGGAAATGGTTGGGAAGAAACGGAGATTATCCAAATAATAGTCTAAGGGATTGTTGTGAAAACAACTAAAGAATTATTGAAGGAAGTATAGTGCACAGATGGAAGGAGTACTCTGCAGTTCTTCTTAATCCGGTAACAGCAATAACTAAAGCACATGTGGTACATCTTGACGCAGAAGTCAGACCGGCAATTAAATCGCTGAAAACTGGCAAAGCAGCAGGTGATGAAATCCTGTCTGAGATATTAAAGGCCTTGAATCAGTATGGTATCCTGTGGTTGATTTGTGTGTCAAGTTATTTGGATATCCGACCAGGGCTTAAGGAATGGGAGACAAGTACGGTGGTCCCTATCTTTAAACAGGGAGATCAGAAAGATTGCAACGACTATCGGTATCTCTTTGCTCAGCATTCCTGAGAAAGTCTATGCTGTCTGGAAAACAGAATTCGGGAAATAGTCGAATCCAAACTGTCTAAGAAGCAGTGTGGTTTCCAACCTGGGCGAAACACAACCGATCACAAGAAATTGCTCTAAGGCAAATCTTTGAAAAATCCTGGAGTATGGAAAAGGCTTCTATGCTTGCTCTGTGGGCCCCGAAAAAATATATACAGAGTTCTTCGGTAGAAGCTCTGGAGAGTGTTGCAAGAGTACGGAGTGGATGGGCAAATTACTGGTTGCTATCATGTCTTTGTATGAAAGTTTTGAGCTGTGTGTCCGAAAAATGGAAGTCAAGATTGTTCACCGTAGATGTTGGAATTCCCCTAGGGTGCGTGCTATCGCCTTCTTGTTCGTTATCTTTATAGACTAAATAGACAAGGGCAGCCGAGGCGATGAACGTTTTAGTGTAGATGACTGTTTCTTCTGGCACTGGCCTTCAGTTTACTAGACAATGTGAAAAGGCTAGGATGAAAATTTGTATGGCTAAGACTTAGATTCTGGTCCTTTCAAGACAGCCTTCTCAGTGCGCTCTCCATGTTAAAGAAGCCCGATTGAGACAAGTGGAGAAGTTTAAGTTATCTTATAACTGCATTTACCAATGGTGGGCAGCAGTAAACGCTGTCAGAAGCGAACTCTGGCGATCCCTGGAAACGAAACGTGAGTTAGGAAATAAAACCAAGCTTTCTGTTTTCAAATCTATCTTTTTCCTCACTCTCACCTATAGTGATGACCATAAGAGTGAGATCGTAGGTGCTAGCGGACGAAATGAGATTCCTGGGAAGTGTGGCAGGTTTAACCCTACCAGTTAGTGTGTGCACAGCTGCACAATAAGGGATTCTTTAGGTGTTGAGCCGCTACTTCTCCGCATGGAGTGGTCTCTGTTGCGTTGTTTTGGCCACGTGATACGGATGCCGCAAACAGGTCTTCCTAGGAAGTTGCTTTTCTCCAAGCTATTGAATAAGAGACGAAGAGGTAGGCCTAGAATCTGGGAGCGACTCGCTTGGTATTACTATTAATGACATGAGCCTTATGGCGGAAGATCGCAATTACTGGAGATCCTCCAAAAGAGCTGCTGCCTTCGCGATCCTAAAGGATAAACGGGATTCAAAATTAAGAATTATAGTTTGTTATTAACAGTTTTTAAGCCAATAAAAATGCAATTGAACTTCAGACCATCTAATTATCTTGGAAAAAAACTGTTCATAGTACAGTCTAAATAAATAGAAACAACAATTTCATTACATTTCAGTCGCTACATCCAATTCACCATTCACTTCGCGAGTATTTCACCACAAGCAGTGATTGAATATTTTATGGCATTTCCTGAAGAGATATTACAACAGAATCCGATTTCAAAATATTTGATTGAATAAATTGAGTAACGAAGTAATTCTCGCACGAAATGAACATAAGGCTTATTACTTTTTAAATCTTCTTGGATTAATAAAAAGATCAATGTTTTACATAATATTAAGTGAAAGTTGAAAAATGTATACGGAATTTAATTTCTTTGTTAAAAATCTTATTGTCACATCTGACTTAGGGAATGCTATTTGCAACCTAATTGAAATGTCCCATATTGCTAAGAACAAAAACAAAAACATACCACAGTGTTCTGGATAAGCAATAAGGTGTCGATACATTTCGATTTACATCATCTTCACAGACTATACAGCTATAAAATTTTCTTTTCTTGAAGACAAATGAGGGAATTTACAAAGGACAACAGCAAACACGTGCTAACACGCTAAGAAGCCGGATGATGACCTGGATGTTTTCAAGGGTTGCGGAGTGAACAAGTTAACGTGCCCAGATGCATATTTGTAGAACGTATATGGTCTGGGCAACAGAGAGTAGAGACTATGCCGACGAACAATTCAGAAACGTCTAGCTAACCCGCAAAAACCAACTGAGTGGTGTACATATCATAACTGAGGCAAGTAGCGCGGAGAAAGAAGTTTGTTAGAGGTTAGGGGGATGTTGGGGGTATTATGGGGGTAATTTGAGCCGCATAGTGACGAGAAAAATAACTGCTTCTTACTTATGTTTACCAATCATATTCATGATGTCAAAGATGGATGTTTCTGGTTTGTTCATCGGAATAGTTCCAGCCCAGACCATTTACGTTCTACAAATATGCTGTCCGCATTGTGGATCATATTATGTGGGATACGCTAGACGCTCTTTTGCCGAATGCTTCAAAGAACATAGACGATCGTGAACTAAAATTGATGGTAAATCCGCTTTTGTAGATCATTTGATTAAAAATGGGCACGGGATGATGCCGATCAACGAAGAAGGCCATGACAATTTTGAAGAAGGCCAAAAACCCTGAAAAGATTCTTATTTACGAAACGCTGGAGATAAGAAAATGCCACGTGAAAGACCCGAAGTTTTTATTAAACAAGAAACTAATCCCCCCGAGGATGGTATAGGAAAGTAGCGGAAGCCCGGAGTTCATCCACTTTCGCCCTTTTATCATCACTTTTTTCTCACAATTTTTGTTTTTGTCAAAAAATAGATTTTCTCGAACGTAATGTTTAGAAAATATAAAAGAGTTATATCTTCCTTCCTTTCTCGTCATTTCCGATCGAATGATATATCACATGCCATATGTTGCCATAGTTCTAAAAATCAAGTGACTGCTACCCCCACAACTCCGAGCCCACTGGAATAACTTGGCCCGAACTTCATAGTAATGAAGATCTTGCCTAGAGGAATCTGCATATCGAATTTTACTCCTTTACATAGCTAAATACCACATAGATCACTTGGTCCCCTCTAACTCCCATCCCGTTAACTCCGATCCCTGTGGGCCAATCAAAACCAAACTAAATAGAGAAGTAGATATGCCTAATGTAAGCTACGTCCCTAGTTTCAAGCTTCTACGTCAGAAAATGTGGAAAATATGAAGGAGACGGACAGACGGACATTGTTAAACCAATGAGTGCTCCGCTACTTAATAATCAAACAACTTTCGAAAAAAGATCTAATCCTGGACATTGTAAACGGATTTCAGGACAGAGACAGAGATAAGATATGACGTTACGGTTAGTTCTCTATTCGGTCCAGCTTGTAGTCCACCAATCAGAGCTATTGGTGTACGTTTATTTCTATTTATTATAAATTCCATACATTTGTTTAAGAAAATTTGTAGCTGTATAACCTGTGAAGATGATGTAAATCAAAACGCGTCGACAGTTTCTCTGTTATATTTTTGTTTTTTGGATTGTTTTTAAAGGGAAAAGAACGGATAAGGCTCATTTACATTATTTAGAGATGGTTGCGGATTCTATGGTCCTACACAATACTGCAGAGAATATTTGAGGGAAATAAATTTCTCTCATCTTCCTCCGAAAACAAAGGATTAATTTTAACCCTTAATTCGTATATTCACTGACAGCCATCAGGTTCATTTAACTTGAGTAACGCTTCCATTAAGCACGCAGTAAAGCTTCTTTGCTCCTAAATTAAACTGGAGCCCACAGAGAATTTCTAACTATACAATTCAATGCCTTTGATTAACTTTCCATGGATTGTAGGTGTGCAAAATCATAAAAATGCAGTCAAACACTGATAGAGCGAGCATGACTAAAATGAGCAAATTACACTGGGCAACAAATTTTCAAAACTTTTTTGCCTCCGATATGAAAATAACCATTTCTTAATGAGTTGAATGTGCTGAACACGAAAATGACTGTGAAAATGCAAAATTGGCTCTAGTTTTTTTGTAATCTGCAAAAACAATTGTGCACAAAATAAAATGACTACCAATAGCTCTGGTCAACAACATTTTTGGTACCGGGGAAGATAGGTGTTCTAGACTAATTTGAGCATGCTGATTCCAAATCTGAATTCCAAATTTCCCTATCACGTCAAGATCTCGAGTTATAAAAATAGTTTCAATTTTAATGGTAGCCATTGTTTAAATTTGACATCAGGAGACTGTTTTACACCACTGAAACTTAACATCCTGACGTGATAGAAAAATTTGGAGTTCAGATATGGAATCAGCACACTCAAATTAGTCCAGAAAACCTACGTTTGTCAAAGTTGCAGTTCTACTGGATAAATAAACACGTTAAAACATAGAAAATTAACTATATTAAATATCTCAAAAACTAGAGCCAATTTGAAAAAACTGATCTCATATTCGGAATCAGTGCAACAAATTTACCATAAAATGACTTTTAAATGATTGGAGGCAAAATATATGTTGACCAGTGTTATCGTAAATGAATTATTTTATTTATTTCTAACAGATATGACGAGCAGGTTCTTAGATATTACGCTAAGTTTATCTATAATTTTATCCACTATCTTACAAATTATTGTGATTTCAGTTTTTGCTTAATATATCCAAATTCAAAATAAACTAGATGTATTGAGTTACTTATTTCTGAGTGGAAGTAGAGTGAGACAACCCTAAACAACATTTGGTGTTTCGGACAGAGACTTTCCTTTGACAAAGCTAACAAGCAAGATGTATAATACGAAATGTCACTGTTGTTCAGAATAGTTTCATTCTGCTTCCACGTTGTGATGTCCATAGTAACGTTTCTTTTTTTCCCCCCTTTCTCTACGTCCGTGTTTTATTAATTTCTAGAGAATCGAGAGAAATGCAGCAACTTTTAAAGCTAAAAGTTTTCTAAGAGGAGCACGGCACATTAGAATTAAACCTTAAAACAAATGGCTATTGCCAAAATTGTAAATTTATAATTTGATAACCATAATCACATTAGTTTTAATACCTATAGAATTGCAAATAAATTAGTTTACCCGTTTAACCACTTCTCTGATATACCATATAATGTTATAATGAGTAAAATTCGCCAGTTAATCTTGTTCGGTTACTTATATACTTTTAGAGGACTGTCCCATTGTTAATTTAGGGTCGAAGGTAAATATTATTAATAAGTTAGTATCGCAACAAAGTTTCTATATTTCATATATAAAGCTCAATACTTAAAACTGTATGATGAAGCAGTACGTGGCTATTAAAAATGATTCATTTAATTTCAAAAACTGTATTTTCCAAATATACAGTTATAAGAACCATAAACTCACCAAGTTTTCCTCACACTTTACAAATGTTCTGTGCCCCCCTCTGGTTTAGCGGTAATTGAGTTTGGGGCATATATTCTGCAGTATTCCCTTGTGAATAGATATAGCTGTGTTAACTAAACAGGTGGTGGCCTTACAGTATAACAGAGGGACATCAGGAGTTCCAAGGCCACCACCTGTTTAGTTAATAGGAACAGTATTATGATCCATCCTTCCACCGATATAGCAGTGTTGTTGGCTGTGGGGTTACGTAAACAAGGTCCTTAACGTACCACCAAAGGAAGAAGTCACACGTAACTCTCCTACACTCTCACAGTTTCAGCTGAGACGTTTGCTAGACCAGTGCTTTTTCGTTTACACAAATAAGCAGTGTCCTTAACCTGACGATACTACTGCAAAATACGGTTACATAGTGGTCTTTTCGGTACTATCTTCTAAATGCTGCTGCACTTCAGTAATGACGGACGTACATTTCGCATATTCCAACATACTAAGTATTTTCTTGCTTTGTCGGCATTTTGTAAAGGTATTGCATTCGGCTGCCAACTTGTATATCACGATGCAAATACTTGGCGAGTCTACGGTTCTTTTCATACTTCAATTATATTTGTATATTTTGAAAATATAGAGTCTTGAATTCGAATGAATTATTTATAGTACTCTGTATTTTAAGTTCTAAATATTCAATTTCACACGTTATCGGCACTTTCCTTTTACTACATAAATTAATTTTCGATCTTGCTAATTTTCGATTCGTTTTCATTACTTTCATTATTCAATTAATTTAATAAGATAATACGTGTTTAAAATAAATATCCTCATTTAATAAAAAAAAAACCTGTACTTTCGCGACAGTTATACAAGCGAAATGCTCAGTCGTAGATTGTTTTTTTCAATAAAGCAATAAGACAATCAGAATATTGCGAATTTGTAAAGATATAAGATTTGAATCCCTTTTTTTCATGCATAAAAGATAATCGCGATACGTAGTTTTCCCCACGCTTGTGTTTTCATCTACAATCTTAAATGCTTCCCTTTTCTGTGTCGAAAAATCTATCTATTAAACGATATCTCAGCCATTCCCTTCCTCCGCTAAGATTACAGTCAGCTCTTTATCTCGTCGATGAAAACATTATTTTTTAAAAGAGAAAGGGCTCCGGAAACTTCTTTTGATCAAGTAGTAGAGGAAACGGGTCCCCTTAATTTCTGCCCAGCACGATGCTGCAGCATAACAGTAAAAATGTGAGGTACGGCGTAGGTACTGTAGGTACTATTTAGGTTGAGGTAGGATGCTATAGTAGTTTATTGGAGGACCAGCGCCCAAGCACTCAATCTGTTGTTTTTCTATGGCGAAATATGTTTTTTTGTGAATGTCAGAACTTTTTATGCTTCTCAGATTTTGAAAGTAAGCGATTTTAATTGTTATACCTACTTTTTCCTTATTATGACAGCTATATATTAACTATGTGATTTTGAAGTAGTTAATATGCAGTTATCGATAATTTAAAAAATTAAGGTGGTCCCGGCCCAAAAGCAATTCCCGTTATTTTTACGATTACTTATTCTCATCTGCTTGGAATTCTGTTGTAGAATCCAAGGCTTACATTACAAAGGCTTTCTGAGGAAAAAATGTATTTATTATTATTTTTTTTATCCAAGATGCCTTTGAAATAATTGAACATTTGATATTTCATTAAACATTTTGAATTTGCTATTTATGATTGTTTTTATAGGAAACAAATGCCTCTCTTTCATTCAACATTTATTTTCCTATCTTAATGACGTTTTTAATAGCGAAACCTATAAAGTAATTTATCTAGGTACGTGTTCCAGATTTTTTCAATGTTTTTTTACTTCGTAGTTTTCCCTCTACATGCCAAAAACAAAATGAGAGCTCGCTTTTGTTCACTTTCTTCTAGTAAATCCCAAAGAGATTGTGTAATCGGAGAATCCCAATCTATCAGTTATATTCGACCCGTTTAGCTTTATATTTGAAAAATGACTCAAAATCTACATTCACTTAACGATTGTCGGAAGCACCCATTCAGCTCGATGTTTATGTGGTCTATGAAAAATGAAAGTTTGGACATTTTATTAACGGTATAGGAATTTTCAACTTGAATCGCTAATAACGAATGACAAGGAACACCGCAACTCAGTCCCTGCAGACTCGCTTTTGATGGAGCTCCCTTATATGGTGCACACAATTTGTTCGAGGTGATTGCACACAATTCCATTCAGTTTGCACCGAGACCTTTGAAGTCTTTTTCCGCATTTCTTCCTTCGAATCTCTGAAAACGAGATTCTACAACAGAAAATGGAATATGCAATCCCTTTTACATGGACGAGCAGATTTAACTCAGTTTTACGATATAGCTAAGCTCTTGTATGATCTTTGTATAAACACCACATAACCGTACATTTGCACCTTCATTTAGACTTTTATTTATATCCATTCTATAAACTATTTCCCTAGAAAATCTTTTATTAAGTAACTGATGAGAACCAAATTATCCTTTTTTGAAAATCATTTCAAAATATTTTTCCTTAGATGGATTTGCACTCCGGCAATGGTTCCATATTAAAACAATCCGAGATTAACGAAATAAATAAGTTTAGGCAATCTTCTGGAGAGTAAACTTCTCAATATTTCTGTTTTAAACTATCAAGAGTTACATTACCTCTGTTAAGACACAATCTTTAGCTCCTTATAGCTATATTTACGTATTTTAAGTTATTTTTTCATCTTTGTAATCAAACATGTAAACATTAAGAGACTTTTCTAGGAATTAGAGCTAGCCCAATCCTTAAACAGGTAAACACATAATCTTCATCTTCGGGGCAAAGTTTTTGATTCCTTTTAAAATTATATTCCCAATTTCTTAACATATATTCTCAGGAAATATTAAAGTACACTAAAATTTTAACTGATGCTTCTAATTTTTTTAAGATAATGTTTTCCTCATCAAAAGTTTTTATAATTTAAATTGGAAATCAGAAGATAGTAACAGGTGATGTTCCAACACGCATACACCTGTTATATGAGTTTCCAGTTTAACAACAAAATGGAAATAGAAAAAGATGTATTAAGAAAATTTTAAATGGTCGATAAAGATCTCGACTCACCCATTTCGTCAATGAATGGTGCCATGCGAAGTGTGACACCGACGAGAATGAAACTCATGGCTAAGAGGAGGACAGCGGTGACGACGATCGTCCACTTGACTTTCCTCGGCAGTGATTCGCTCCGTCGCCGCCCTCTCATATACGGCTGTCCCGGGTTTGGTGTCGTCGGACGTGCATCTGGACGCCCGCGTTCCCTCCGAGCTCTGTCCGGGTGCAGAGCCGCCGATTCCAGTTCGAGTTCCTCTTCGTCCGCTGCAGGTGACGGGGTAGTCGGCAAAAAGGTTTCGCGACTGTCGCGATTCGACACGGGTGCGCTCGGCGGGACTTCTAACGATTTAAACATTATAAAAAAGCCAATTATTGTTATAACAGATTTAAAGTCATCCCGTTTACGAGGTGCAGGAATGGTTCACACGTTTATCTGTTGCGTCACGTCGTGCGCTTCACCTGCTGCCACTGAACTACTCCGGAACTTCCGCCGTTCTATCGAGGTCCATTTTCAATCGTGGGGAATGAGAGAAAACGTAAACGACAACACCATCTGGTGGGAATTATAAGGAAATCGAGGAATCATGGGATTTCACCCAAACCCACGTGAAAAGGATATTTGCATTATTCATGAATAAGAACATCCAACCAAGTTACTTTTTTCCTCGATTCCTCTAAGTATCTGGAAGGCAGCGTTCGTAGTAAGCAATGAAGTCGTTCATGAAAGTTTCTTTTTAATACATTAAAGCCATAATATTTCGAATATTTAATCTCCGAAACGCGTTAACATTATTCCGGCATTAAATCAATACTTTGAAAAAAAAAAAACCAAACTAAAAATCTGCAAAGCAAATTCGGTATCTTAGCGATTAAAAGTTCAAAATCCGACTAATGAGCTGAAAATAAATGCGATTAGATGAGAAGCAATGGGAAGAAAAGAAGAATCCCTCTTCCAGACGAAGATTACGGGCGCTTATTTTAGCGGGAACGCCAGAAGAGCGAACTTCATTGATTTCTCCATTTGTTGACATGGTTGAAGGGAACTCCGACTGATACTATTGACTCCAGTGACGCAGCGAGCATGCGCACAGAAGAACCGAATGGAACGTTCACGTGCTAGCAACAAGTGAGGGGAAGGTGCTCGGCACCGGAGGAAAACAATTTGTCGCCCTGAGCGCGGCCTGTGACCATTGGTCAGCTCGGGCCTACCGATCGACACGGGCCGACCGAGAGCTCCCTTTCTTCGTCACACATTTCGTTTTTCTCGCCCCCTGTCACTTTGACGTGATTTTCAAGCCACCTTGGGCGCAACATGGAGGCGGACCTGGGGAAATCCACTCCTTTTGCAAGGGGAGAAGAGTCCTTCAGAACGGTCGATCCGAGAAACTAAAGGAAGAGCCACCGAAGTTTTTGTTTACTTCACCTTTGGAACATTCAATTTCAAGAAAATTTTTTTGGGGAGCTCAGAAAGAAAACGAATCGAATATTAAATTTTTTATTATGACTAGAAATCTTGCTGATTCTGCTTGAAGATGATGCCTGGAAAAAACGATAGAGAGAGGATATTTACATAATATGCATGTTAAAAATTAATATCATTTTGCTGATTGTAGTAGCAGCAGCAGAAGAAAAAGTATGCCTTTACTCTTTTCCTTATCTTCTAATATTTCCTTAACTGCAACGTCCGAAATAACAGCAGAGTGGCTCACACTTTGCACGCATAAATTTCATAAATGCACTAAATTTAGTAAGTGAATCTACGAGATCATATTATAGACTTCATTATTTGGAAATGTCATCATAATTTACTTATAGCTGAAGTCTTTATTTGTGATCTCAAAGCTGTCTCGGTAGATCTCGACGCTATCTCCCATTCCGAAAGCAAAACGCGACGTTCATGCACAGAGAGCAAATTTCTTTTAAAATTGCCTTAAATTATATTGCATTATTTTGACTAGTTAATGGATATGCTTTTAGCTACATAAGAAATGTTCGTTTTAATTTGATATCGCAAACATCATAAGAAATCACTGACATTCAGAACTAATTTACCTCTGATGAATTTATGTATGCTTATAAATAAGTTAATATGAAAGATAATTTCATGAAATGGAATAAGGCGAATAAATGAAAGAAAGTTTCAAATAATGTATTCAAGAGATTTTTATCAAGGTTTAATAGAAACCTTACTTTCGTAATTAATTTTGAAGTAATTAGCCTGGTATCGCTAATTTAAGAAGAAGATATATATATAATACCTATGTGGAGTAGTGTTTTCCGTTTTTCGTTTATTTATATGACGGTATCCACAGTTTCGGTTATTTTCCTACTTTTAAGAAGATATATCCTAATGTAATTTTTGCAAAATTGAAACTTACTTATTTATTAATGTTGGAAAAGCATTTTCATGAATAAATAATTAACTTCTGCAAATTTTTCATCAAAATTTATCGAAATATTTAAACAAATCGAAATGCTCTTGAAAATAAAATTATCTGCATCTGTTAAGAGCTCTGTATAGGAAACGAAAGCAATGGACAGAGAGTGCTTTAAATGTATATGCAATACTTCAGAGGCAACTATCAAGTGGCTCCAACTTTTGAGTTTAATTAAAACTAGAGTAGATGGGCACCAGTTAGATTGAAATGAAAAAGCAGAAACAATTTCGAAAATTAAAGAGAAATCTTTTCCCGTTAAAAATAAGAGTAAAAATGTAAAAAATATAAAATAAAAACTTCACAATCGAATTAAAAACAAACAAAAAACAAACAAACAAATCACGAATTTCAGATATATACGGCATATGTACAACAAACATTTTCCATTACACATGATTAAAAAATTATTAATATTCAGGGCTACTTCATCCCAGAATGGTAGATGGCAGACAGAATGGTATGATAACT
>JAHWFO010013848.1:3243641-3258698 GCA_023313115.1 Rhysida immarginata
TATGTTGCCATAGTTCTAAGGACCAAATGACTGCCACCCCCGAAAATCCGACCCCACTGGACCAATTGGGCCTAAACTTCATAGTAATGTATATCTTGCCTAGAGGAATCTGGATACTGGATTTTACGCCTTTACGTACCTAAGTGCCATATTGCCCTCTCTGAATCCCACCCCTGTAATTCCGACTCCAGTGTACCAATCAAAGCCAAACTAAATGGTGCAGATGAACATGCCCATAGTAAGCTACATTCCGAATTTCAATCTTCTACCTCAGAAAATGTAGAAATTATGTAGGAGACGGATCGACATTATAAAACCAATAAGTAGCTCCATTCTTCCGCTACTTAATAATAACCTTATAGATTATGAGCACTTGAGCAATCGTGCGCTGACAAAGCGATTTCACGTGCTCGCGCCGATGTCAGTAATGCTTAAAAGATGAACAGAAAGTAACAATGTATTCCTTCTTGATAAATCGATTGTTATATGACATGCCATTATCTTTGTATTCTTTACACTCACTGTTTTAGCACGTGAATTCGACTTGAAAGGGTCCACGAAAAATTCTGAAAAGTTGATACGGCCGAGCTAAGACTTTGATGGCCATATTTCTGAAAACAGAATTTGAAAAAGTTAATTCGTTTTCAAGTTATAGTGCAAAAAAACATACAGATCAAGGGCGCATTCTTATATGTAGCTTTTATGCTAAAGCTCCTAATAAAAAAATATTAAAGAAATCTACCTATGAATTAACAAAACAAATTAAATACAAGGCGAGTCAAAATACTGTACTCCCCTTCCCCCTGCTATCAGATGACCCAAAACCTACCTATCAAGATGACAGTAGTTGAACAAGGATAAATAAGCATAGACATTTCAAACTAGGCTGATTACAATGTATAAAGACTGACATTTATAAAGCAACACATGTTCGAAATATTTTCCATCAATTTCAATGATTCTGCGCAGTCGGTTTGCAAAATTTCTCTTCATGAGAACGTTTGTTGGAATGACCTAAAGTCTTAGATTTCGACTTGTACGTAGACCTTATCCTTCACGCGATCCCATGAAAGAAATCTAATGGATTGAAGTCAAGTGAATACGGAGGCCACATCTTTAGTGTTTGGTGTAATCCAGTACGATGACATTCTGTCTGAAATGATACAAAAACACGTTAGACAAAATGCTTTGATGCCAAAACATATCACACAAAATTTCAAACAATTACATTTAGTATATAGTTGAGAAATTGACGTTTAATCTTTGGGAGGTAAGATTTAGGGCCCGTATCTTGAATACAAACAGATATGTAAATTTTACTAAAGGCGACTGATAGGAAATACGGGGCAACCTTTCTTATTGATTTCAAATATGTAAATTAGGAAAATACAAAGCATATCTTCTAAACCTTAAGAGATAGACAAAAATTTCCAATAACAAACTTGTTCAGCATCAAATTCTGAACAAAACAAAAAAAAATTGCCAAAATCCGATCAATGGATCGCCCAAAAATCGCATTGCAACCGTAAATGTGTTTGTAAATTATCCCAAAAGTATCAGTTATATGATTTGATAACCTGAATTATCTGAAAATGGGGGAGAGAACCGCTGTAGAACAGCGTTGAAGAAAATATGGTCTTAAAGTAGAAAAATTTCAAAAGAAAATTATTTTTTCTGGATGCACAAATGTCGACCTTAAACTCTTAAATTCTAAGGACAAGCTTGAATTAGAATTAAACCCCATTAAACACTTAAACCGTATCAGTGTTATAATTAAACAATGACTGAGGGTATTCTCAAAACAGAATATAAGAGAAACTTAAAAAGAAAATGTCGCTCAGATATAATTATTAAATTAGTAGGTTCAAAAATTAAATTATTTTCATTAATTAGTATCCTCAGGCAAACTTTTGAAAATTTAAGGTTGAAAACTTTTGAAAACTTTAAAAAATTTTGTGACCAATTCCACGATAATATTCTGGCTCTTGTGACATCTTCTGGCTCTTGTGATAAGAGTCTACAGGTTCAGCCGTAGATCTTGTGACATCTTCTGTCCAGGTAAAAACAAAAAGTACGATTGACGTTAGATGACAACAGCAATACGGTTCACTTAAAATTCGGTAAAAGTGGACATCATTTAGATAATTTTTTTTGTAGATTGTTTACTGTTTGTTTATGAGAGGACCCTAATTCAAAAATTACTCAGCCAGAAAAGGCTTTCCTCTACAAGGGCCATTCTGTTACCGTTGTGGACAATCTAATCGTGAAATTTCTGCAATATTACGCGCGCCCCGTTACATCGTAAATAGAAACATGTAAAAGCTACAACTGTAAATTCACTTCCTGATAGACCAAGCACTAACAGACATAGATCGCAGAGAACTGAAGAGAAACTATTTGCAACGAATTACAAGATGTCTCCGGATGCAGCATCAGCAATATTACAATTCGTCGTGCGCTCCGAAATTAGAGTTTTCATGTCCAAGCAGCTACATATAAACTGAACGTTAACGCACCTAGTATCAAGGTTTGCATACAATGGTATAAAGGTCGACGAAACCGGATCCTCAAGAAATCGTGAGTGGTGATCAAAGGGTTTATTTTAATCGATCTAGTAGCAAATTTACAAAAGCCAAACTAAACTTCTGAAAAAAGTTGTGGATGAAACATCGTATTTTATGAGTACGAATATCAATTATGATATTAATGTTATAATATGTGACAAGCTAGAAAATAATAGAGGACGATTCAAAAGTTCACACCCGATTTCAAAATATTGTATTTCTTGTTAAAATAAACATACAGAGGTGCAGTAAAGTACAAAATATTCGCCATGTCATCAAGTTTCGAAATGGTGATTTACAGGTATTCAATGGCAAACGACGTTATAAAACAGTCATCTGGGGCAATTCCAGTTACTGGCTGGTATGGCGAATAGACTGGCCGACCTGTTCGTTTCCGCTTAGACAAACAACTCATTCTTAGAAAGTTTGATGCCATTTTCTAATGCTTTAATCAGTTGGGGCTTTCGTTCAGAATCTTATACGAAATTCTCCCTGGACGGTTATCGCTGGCTTGGTGAAGCGCAGGAAGCAAAACGCTTTCTGTTGCTGGTCGCCGTACCTAAAACAACTGATCACAGGGAAATCTCTACCCCAGTCTTAACAAACTTGACGATGTCCTCTTTCCAATGGTAGGCAGCCATTCAGCTGCCGTGAATGGTTGCGTAGTTATAGCACTTTGAAATCGGGTACAGACTTTTGACGTTTTACATATGAACAAAGTGAGTTATTCATTCTCCAATGCGGTTAAAAGTTAATCTTCTAATGGCGTATGGGGAAATAACAAAACGCAAAAGTTTTCAGAGCAGTTGTTTGGAAAAAAAAAAGACACTCCAAAGTTTAATATGATATCAAGCTTTCAGCAATAGATGTGAGTAGACATGTAATGAGCAACAATAGAGGAAGATGTGAACTGGGAATGTAGTGGGTTGCCAAATTAATGTGGACAGTCACAAATTAGCAAAGACTAAAATATATTCGTAAGAAATAATATTGGACACAGATTGATTGGAGTCGGAAAGCAGCTGACGTTTTTGGAGGTGGAATGGGGGGCTTCCTCTGTCGAAGCAAAAAAAAAAAAAATTAATAATAATAATAATAATAGTAATAATAATAATAAGGACTTTGGAAGACAGCTGATGTTTCGGATAGAGACGCAATAGGAGTGGGGGGGAGGGGGCATAAAAGGAATTGCCTATGAAAGAGAGATAAGAACGCCCTGCTTTATTTTTTTGCTTTCGACCCTTCTCTATCCGAAACATCAGCGGTTTTCAGGGTCTTACCGCTCTCTGTCCAGTTTTGGTTTATTTCAGGGTTTTCGTGTCTCATCCTAATTTTTTTCTATATCCCCCATTTAAGTAATAAAATAAAATTACAAAAAATAAAGTTTTCCCGCGAACGTACTAAGACTTCCTTTTAACAAGCGCAATTATCAACGTCGTTGTGTTTCCCATGTGGGTATTAAATGGTGGTCTATTATTCCTGGATCTATCCGCTTATCTTCTACCAATCCGATTTTAAAAAGAAATTGAAAGCGTTACTTTTGTCTAACGAAATTCCTTTTGATATTTGAACAAAGTTTTGTTTTCTTTTAATTCCTTTGTGTGTTTCATTTTTTTTGTCTGTGTTTTCTTCCTGTTCGGGAAATCCATAGGGCAGTTTTCCAGTCATAAGTTTCTCGGACTGGAATCTGAATAATTATTTTGTAAACATACTTACTCATGTAATCTACCATTACGTTATTCTGTGTATTCTCCTTGTCCCTTCCAGTGACCCATCACGTCGGCCTTTTAGCCAATTGGGCAACGGTGTGGGATTTCGTTTCTACTTTTCAATTATAAATTATAATTATAAAATAAATAAATAAATTCTCGAAGTAAGAAGAGATAGAAAAGATGTTTAGTTTTTAAAATATATGTTTTTATTTTAAACTATTCTCTAATAATCTTGTAAAATATAGTGAAAACAAAACCATAACTCATTATTAAAATGTAAACATATTTAAATACTACAATACCAAACAGGATTGGAAAGCATCAATATTTTCTCTCAAACTCTCTGGCGGCTATGACGGTTTCAATGCGCCTCGACATACGCACTTACACAATGCATACCTAGGCACTTTCTTTTATTCTTGGGCATATGCGAAGTAGGCCCAGGGCAACTTTACTCTGGGACAGTAGGCCATATTTTTATAAGATTCCCTATGAATGCTTCCAGAGGAATAAAAATATTTGTCGAGTTGAAATTCGATCCCAAAATTACCATTAGCCACTTAAGTTATATTTAGTACAGATGTAATAAAAATGAACCTGCATGCCTCGAGCCACTTAAAGTTACTAATAAGTGGCCCCGATCTATAAAATTGTAAAAAATATGACTTTCCTAATAGACTATCCTTAATAATTGGGCAACCCACAGTAGAATCCAAGCCATCAATAAGTGCAAATCTTGCAATGTTGATTTAGCATCTAAACGTTAAAAAGAATTGTTTTAATAATTTTCTCAGTATCTGAAATGTTCAATATGAAAAGAAAGCCTTCTTGAATTTAATTTATGTCTGTATTACTTTTTAATACATTTAATCAAAATCGCCGTGGAGAACAGTCGTTGTTAATTTATTTGGAACTTGCAAGCACGAGAACAATTCACGATAAAAAGAATGTAAAAGTGAAGCTAGACTGATTCCTAAAACTAATCTTCGATAATGTTTTTTTTTTTCATCTTTTGCAATAGATGACAAATTTTTATTTTTGTTTAAATATAAAATGTGTACAGATAGGTAAATATAAACTCTTTTGTTATTCACTTTTGGTTTCCCTTTTTGCTGAAAAGGTGAAAAAAAAAAACAATTCTCGAACTTGCTATAAGCTGATCAAATAATCACATTTATTATGAAAATTAAAACGTTAATGTGCTTTTTTTTTAACCTGCTTTTTCTAATATACAAATAAAAGCTTGATAGGCTAATCAGCATTAGCCATCTTTACATTTCTGCTTAATAAGCTGAAAAGTATCGTAAATTGTACCTTCGCTAATTCAATCGTTGGGAAAAACACTCATAATTGTGAAAAACAATTGTCGAGTTCTTCGTGAGCGGAGCATATCTTCGAGTTCTTCGAGTACAACAAAGTTTGTATATATTAATGGACAACTGTATATTGCTTGCTCTCGCGTCACCAGCCCTGAGTCCACATTTTGGCTCCCGAAGATAAAACAACGAACATTGTTTATACTGAAACTTTTTCATAATTTTTTGGCCTTCACATTAATTCTATGCAACCATAAAATATCATAGTCGTAATTTAAATTTTTCCTTTCTGATCTCGATTTGTTTGGAGCTGTGTCTTAATAAAAAAGGGAAATTTAGCCCCTCACTGACTAATTACAAAATCTCGGCAAATAAGAAATCTATACTTGCAGGAGATTTTATCTATTTCGACTTTAACGCGGATGAAGTCGCGGGCAATAGCTAGTGTATACAATATAAATAAAAACCTAGATATATAGAGGTAAATTATTCTATTCAAAAATTTTAATGTCTCAAATAATATCAAAAGAAGCGTTGCGTAACGCCAGACTTGATCTCTCCTACCTCTCCTAACGCTGCATAATGGGGATCTCCCATTCCCTCTCTCGTAATTTATAGACTTCGCCATAAAATTTATAAATGCAAAGAGTGCTTAATGGCACACTATTTGAAAGCCTGAAGTATTTGCTTTACAATAGCGCTTTTGTTTCGAATTCTCATGATTATTTTCCGAGCATATTTACTTCAAAAAACACGGCCGTTTACTAACTAGAAACTTAAGTATCAGCATAATAATGTTGGAAATGGTCATCACCAGCTTCCGTTTAAAGTACAGATTATATCGTTAAAGTACAGTTTATGAGTTTAGGGTAATTACTCAGATTATACATAAATAGTTACACATTTAAATAATTAAACACCGGAAGCCGGTTTAAACAGCCGCAAATAAAAGATTCATACGAAAGTAAGAAAGAAATTCATCATAGAAGTTAAATCATCCCACTGGAGTTTCTAATGACGATGTTTGACCTGGACTATTAACATAATGGATGCATGGCTTTGTCGAATGGCACGGTGGAACAACGAAAAAAGATTTATCGATTGCAACGAAATTGGAAAGAGCTGTACGGCGGAAGGCACTCACACCATCACCACCACCACCGCCGTCAGTTAACTGAATAACGGTGATAACAAAGGGCGTTTGGAGTGGTGGGTCACGCATTCGAAAGACTGATTGGCCGTGTAATTGATCTTTTGCCGTAATCATATCCATCAAAGATTGCATATTGGACAGTCAATGTTTGTCGCTTAACACGAGGTTATGATTTCATCGGCATTAACCGATGAAGTGCTTGCTCATACACAAACGGAAGTTAAGCTTCTTTTTTTGTTATTAGTTGTTGCCAATCACCAGGAGGTTTTTTTTTAATGTTTTCATTTTCAGTATTAAAAACAAATTGAGTTTAGACATTACAAACGACTCTCATTTTTTTTTCATTTGCTATCTCATTTTACTAAAGTTATTAGAATATTCTCGTTATAGTTTAACAATTGATATATTGCAGCCTTTATAATTTCCTATAAAGATTCGATAGCTATAATCTAGCTTTATAAGGTGTGCACTCATAATCTATCATCCATGCGCTAAAAGTATAAGATATTCTAACTTAATAACGAACGCTGTCGCCCTTTAAAATAATTTGTATCGATTGTTCTGGGTGGTAAAGGCTGAGTCTTAAAATTATGGAATATTTCTTCATATAATGTTTAATGTCCTTCTTTTCTGATTTTTATTAAAATTGTGTGACCTTTCTAGCGAAGGCATTTTAAAGGAAGATATAAAAGAAGAGATGATCTAAGAGACTTTTTCACGGGGTTAAAGGTAGTTGAAGTAAACGCTTCTAAAATTAAGAAGTTTGATTTATAGGTGCACATGTTATGGTAAAAAAATGTGAACGACCTTAAGGGTTTTATTAAAAATCTCTTTGAATGTAATGCTATTTTCATGTTAGACTGCCACCCTTTTTTCCTAAATTAAATACCCACGCACGCTCTTTCCTAACACTCATTTCATTTGGAACAGATGCGTGCATATGAACAGAAAAGAAGATACAGCAAGCTTTATTTGGGATGCATTTCAATTTTACATAATGCATGGAATGCTAGTAAAAAATTAAACATTTTATACATTGAAGTGCCAAAAGTCATGGGAGCGTCGTATGCAAATTTTCAGGTGTCGCTTACTTCGCGTAAAAGGCGTATAAATAGGCAGAGCAGTATCAGTGCTGTCGATTCGTCTGAAATGTCTTGTAACGTGATTATGGCTACACGGCGAGAATTATCAGAGTTTAAACGCGCAAAGATAGTTGCAGCTAGAGGCATGGAGCATTCAATTCTGAAGTGATGCGGGCATTCAACATTCCTTGATCCACTGTATCACGGCTGTACAGAGAGTATCTCATTTCAGGCATTACCTCTCACAAATGGACAACGCAGTGGCCAGACACCGCTGCTAAATGCTCATGACCAGCGACATCTAAGCAGAATAGTCCTTCGTAACAGATACACATCACTACCTCAATTAACAGCCACATTCAATAAGGGACGTACTAAAAACGTGTCTATGAGGTCAGTACAACAAAATTTGACAATGGTGGGATATGGCAACAGAAGACCGACAAGAGTGCCTTTACTCACAGAACATCATCGGAGGATGCGCCTCGCCCAGGTTTGTTAACAAATTCACTGGGCCTTAGATGACATTTTGTCTGATTTCAATGATGGCTACTCGCAAAAGACTTACAGAAGCAGACAAAGGCAAAATACAAGTCCTCGGAGAGATTGGACATTGGAATTGCGAACATCATTCAACGCCCTGTAAGCACTGTGGCATTGTTTCTACAAAAAAAGTATCAAAAACCAACCCTGAAGGCGAAGCATGGAGCAAAACCAAAACTGTCCGAGCGTGATAAACGTCACATTCGCCATGAAGCTTCAGCAACTGGACCCTCTGCTGCAAGAATTAAGTCAGACTTGAAGCTTCCAGTGACTAGAAAGACTGTATGGAAAGTGTCGGCAAGTTCTTTCAATCTGAAATCTATGAAAAAATGCCGTAAGCCGCCTATAACAGCTGAGCATCGTTCGCAACGTCTACAGTGGGCTAAAGAACACATAACATGGGATGGAGAATGGCTTGTAGTGTTGTCCACCTCGATGGACCAGATTGCTTGCAGTCCTACTGGCACGACTTAGGAAGGGAAAGCAGTTCTTCTCAACGCGCGTGCAGGATGGTGGCTCAGTTATGGCTTGGGGAGCGTTTGGGTTCAACGCGACAACGTCCATTGCATTTGTCACCACGCGCCTGATTTCACAGAAGTATCAGGACTTGCTGAAGGAATACGCTCTATCATTTGGAGAGTCGATTTATGGTGAAAACTGGACATTACAACAAGATAATGCTCCTTGTCACAGCGCTCGTGCAACAAAAACATGGTTGAAATTACAAAATGTGGATATAATGTGGTGGCCATCAAGAATTCCAGACTTGAACCTAATTGAAAACCTATGGGGAATTATGGTTCGCCAGGTTTACAAAGATGGTTGTCAGTATGACAACGTTACTTCACTGAAAGAGGCCATCGAGGATTCGTGGTATAACATTGACCCAGCGATCATCCACAATCTTGTTAATTCAATGAAGGAACATATTTTCCGTCTTATCCAGACCAAATGAGGCCCAATTTTTTATTGAAATGTTTTTTTTGTTTACAAATTACAAGTGTCCACTAAAATATGTAACGCATGATTTATGTTTTTTTGACAATATCTTTCACGCTGCCAAACTCGCCCAAAGAATCATCATGTTTTCTACTTGTTCTTTTTTGTACCCTATATTAAAATACTGTTAGCGTATTTTCCTGGTTTTATTTAATGTTTATGTGTGAATTCCAGGGTGTCCACTAAATTAGGTTACGCACTGTACTGGTTGAAAATTGCTAATGTAGAGAGAGAGAGAGTATTAGAAGCCCCAATAACGACGGAAATCTTTCGTCGTAGATTGCGGGCAAGGTGAATTTTATTCATTGACAAACACTTGTCCCTAACACCGAACCACTGTCGTGATCGCTTGCATTAGCGTCCTCCGAATTATCTGATACGACCGAATCTTTTCTGTTTCATCAATGCTTCGTGGGTCTTGAGCCGAAGTGGCAATCGGATTGACCCTTCTGCAATTTTGAGCATCACACAGCGGTTATGGTTCGGAATGTCAGCTACAATAGCCGTTCATCTGGAGTACGTTTAACAGTCACTTAGCATAGTGATTTGCTGATGAGACGCTGTAGGCCGTTGCGTGATACCATGAGGTAACCAAGGAACTTCTTGGTGGTCCTATACATTGAGGACATATCAAATGCCAAATTTCAGCAAGCTAATGGCGGCCGTACGAAGCGAAGTTCAGCGAATCGGGTCCAGCTAATTCTTTAGCTAGCACAATCTCCAGTTCTGTTTCCAATAGGGAATCTGTGGGACATGGTTGGATTTTGAATTTATGCTCTCCAACGATCTCGAAATAATGATGAACTTTTGCTTTGGTGAATGCCATATTTCCACATGGAAACTACTCCGAAACAGTATTTGAGCACTCATTGAATCAATGCCACGCCGCGTAAATGAATGTATCGCTCTATATTATGTGTGTACTAATTCATAAACTCTATATGTACACTGTATTTGATCACTGGGCATGTGAAATTGTGTGAAATTAAAGCTATTTTTACAGAATGTACTTGTATTAATGGTTAAATTAGTTCTATATCCAATATATGTATTAACTTTTCTTCTGCTCCTTGAAAATCAACGTCCGATTGAAAAGTGACGGTGAATAAGATGGCATTTACATGGTGCTTTAGAAAATTAAAGAAAACGTTTTGAGAAACTTAAAAAATTAAAAAAAGAAATTTATGAACTTTTGTTTTTGTTTATCAGCCTAGTTTGGATTATTATAGCCACATCTTATAAATCATCTTATTAAACAGGCATAGGGTAAATGCCAACATAGAAAATAATCTATAAATTATAAAGGAATAGATATTTCATACACTTTCCAACGTTATCCCTCCCCTTTAAAAGAATTTTGAAGGAGATAGAGCATTTATGAACAAAATCGACATGCTGAACTGGCAGAATTTATTTCACTTCATAAAAAGTAAATTGAGAAACGGCTATAGCCATATTTTATTCTATAAGCTATGAAGAATTTTACCAATAAAGGATAGATAAGACTGATGTCTATAACTTTGCTCGTAAAAAATGAAATGGAAAATTCATGGACCTTTATTATAGAGAAAGTGACAAAATTTTATTCAGTGCTAGTTGAAGGCTTTGAATAGGAAAGCAGGTTACGCATTAGGAGTTACGTATGGAGAGGTTTATGGAATCCAATGAGATACAAGATGCTAGAAAATTTTAGAACTACTCATCACAAAAAGGGATAGCAAAACTATCAATACGTACTTATTATAGAAAGTTTAAAAAATTCTAAACTGTTATCATTCCCTCAAACGATAGGTAAGGTCGCTTTGAATTTATGATAATAGTAATAGTCTTTTTGAATAGCTGTTTCTGTTTGGAAAATAAAACTAAGTTTTTCGGAAAAAATTCTTTCTGAATAACAACCGTTCATATGTCATTTCGATATTGGAAAATTTGGAAAAAATCTTATGTTTATGGCTTTTTATTAATTTTCTATATAATCGTAAATAGATATACGGTACGCCAAAAATAATTATAGGACACCTCGAATATTGTACATAATTTTTAATCGAAACCTCTTTAAGCATTGAAAGTTGTTTTTTTCCATCGTGTACAAATCATAAAAAGGCTTTATGTGAAAGAATGAAAAAATTATATTTGGTGGCATGAATTTATTCTGAAATATTGAAAAAGTGGCCTGTGACAAAAATAATTTTTTTTTACAATTTCTTGACATTTTGTCAATGCAATGCATTTAATAATTTGTGTATAAAAACCCTGAGCACTTATCAATGCTTGAATTCTGTCAAGCAAAGTGTTATACAGGGTTATTCAAATTCATTGTACAAACTTCTAGGGGAGGTAGTATTGGTGATTTTAAGCAAAAAGTTCATATGAACGTGGGTTCGAATTTGAACGCTAACTGAGATTTAAACAGAAATAAAAATGCCGCCACCAAGATCAACAAGTAAATAACTAAGTTCTGTAATATTTAGAATGATGAATTTTGGTAAAACAACAGGGTACATAAAACTATGTATATCGTTAAAATTTGATCGAATTCCAACGAGTAGTTTCAGAGTTACGCATTCAACATTGTAACCCGTGCTCACATGCGAGTACTAACCAGCACGTGTTACGATTCTGACTGCGTAACTCGTAAATTATTTTTACTGGTCTGGAGCATGCAATGGGTGCATTGGTGCATCTGACATCCACACTGCGTGCTACTTTCTACGTCGATCTGCTTGGGGACCACCTGCACCCCTTCATTGACCGATCTGTTTTTACCCCGCGGGCGACGGCATCTTCCAGCAAGATAATGCGCCTCCATACACGGCCCTTGTGACACGGCAGTGGCTGGAAGAACATGTTACCGACTTCACGACAATGATTTGGCCTCCACGTTTTCCAGATTGCAATCCCAATGAACATTTGTGGGAAGTCATCGAACGATCTGCCAGGTCGTCACCAACACAACTGGTAAATGCAGCATCTTTATGGAGTGAAGGAGGCGGCATGGCTTGCAGTTCCGGGGACTGTTAGACTCTTTTTCACGACGGGTCGCCGCCGTTATCCGGGCCAGAGGGGTCCAAGACTTTATTAGGCAAGTGTACCATAACTTTTGGTGAGTGAGTATATTCATGAATTTATTAAGTACGTGATAATCACTAAAGGCAAAATCCTATATCAGATTAAGTCCCTTAACACGACAATCGACAATCGAACAGTGAAGTGTACATTTGTTAGGATGGGACGAAAGCAGCGCTTTCATAAAGCTCATCCAACCCAGAATAAACTCCAAATGAAATACACTGAGGTAGTCAAGAAGCCTAATCAACCCAAGCGGTCTTCCATATTATACAAAAACGAAAATAAGATTGACGATTGTCAGAAACAAAATACAAACGAAATAAAAAAAAACGCGAAATCTTTACCCGAAGGGGTTCTCAGCGCTGAGCCCGCCAAGAATATGCTCGCGCTACTCACGTGACTACTCCTAACCCATGCTGGACCAGCTCTTAATCTGCCATTGGATGAAGGCATTTCTCTGCTAGAACTCGTAGAATTGCTTTGATTTGGTTAATACGATGACTCCGATGACCTCTTACCGATTTCCTTCCTGACTGATGCACATTCCTTCGTGAACCTCCGTCCCTCTACCATCCTGGGATCGATGCAGGTGAAGCTCCTTAGCAGTTCATTAAATGTTCATTCACTATTAGCGGGCGAATATTGGCGGACCGCACATTCATTGGCACACTTGTATCCAGACGATTTGGAGGACTTTGTATTAACCGGATATTTCCTCTTTTTAAAACTCATGACAAATTATCCTAAATTATTAATTATTACTTTATGTCCTCGAGAATAACCTTTTTTGTTATCACTTATCGAAGGTGGTTGGCTTTGATCGCCATTGACGCTTACGAAACGTCAAGCCGTTACTACGGGCGAAGAATCTCTCTTGCCAGGGATCTTGACAGGGATCTTTCACAGGCTTCCTCTCGGCGCTCGCTCGCCAACAAGCCGGTTAGATACCGCTGCATGCACGACTCGCTTAACGGGCTCACTTGCCGAAAGCACTTGCTGCCATTCTGAAGCACGCTCTCCTAAATTCCAACTTGGGTGTCCATATCGTCTCGAAGCAGTCTCTAAAACCGGTTCTAAATTCCTTTACTGAAAATCAATATATCAATATTCTGATTTTCGCTATTCGCTCGTGTTAAGTAATAGCTATGCTACGTTAAAGTGGAATTTTGTTGACTTTAGTAGGAGTGTGAAATAATCGATCTTCCATGGTTCTGATTTTAGTTGAATAATCGAATATTTAAGTTACTCATAATTGTGATAACGTTTTTTACCATTTTTAAAGTTATCTTTCAACGATCCTATATTTTACTTTTTTGAACTTTTTTGTGTAAGATTTTATTGTTAACTCTATTAAAAGGTGAGGTTATGCTCAACCATTTTACTATCAGTAGCTATTTTTACAGTTATAATTTGTATGCGAGAAACTTAACAAAGAAAGTTTTATTTTCTTACTAATAATAGTAGGATTGGGGGAGGGGGTGGGGGGGCTCGGTGGCCGAGTGCGTAAAGGCGCAGGTCTTCCCGCTCGCGAAACCAGCGAGTCGCGAGTTAAAATCCCGTCGAGGGCATGGATGTTTTTGTTTGTCCCTTTTTCATTATCACCCTTTCATCATTTTCATCCATACTCTGGAACTAACAATTCCAGTTTCAAATTGAATCTGATAAGAACTACCCCCTTCAAACTTCCCTTAACACAAAAAACATGATAGAGTTCATGAGTGTTAAGTCACGCGGTCCAAAGATGGCCAAAATCGAATAAAGAAGAAGTAGGATTGGACCTAAAGGCTAGTCTTAAACGCAAACGATGGTTTTATACTAAGATTTATACACGGAGAACTAAAACAATAGGGACAAACTTCAGCGGGTGATCGGTCACAAGGAAAGTAACAAGAAAGTTGAACAAAAGTATGGAAATGCATAGTTTCCATGGAAATAATAATAAATAATGCACGACATCATGCCCACATATCAATAGAGACAGTGTGCTTTTTTCTGTTGTTGCAGATTTACTTTTAAGTGATCTTTGTGCTGTGGCGGTACAACGGTCCGGTATTCATATCAGGAACAAGAACATAACTCGTAAAACGATTTTCAAATATGCTGAAAAGAAGAATATAAATATTTGTTGTTTAATATTACAGTCATATTTTATATACAGCAATGGCGAAAACTGCATGTCAATTTACGTATTCGATTGCAGCGTTCACACGAATTTTTCCAAACACGCGTGAAATGAGAAATGAAATGCTCGCACGTCTAAATGTTTCAAACTTATTCGCCTATGTTCTTTCCACCGCTATAGCTATTCATCCTTTCTTAATCAAAGTAACCATTCATCCCTTCTTAATCATTGTTGCAAAGCATTGTCGGGAAAAATCTTGTAAGCATTCCAAGGAGCTTTACCTGTGACGCAGATGTGATTTTAAATTTCAATATTTCACTTTCACTTGGTTTAAATAAACAATAGAAATATCTTTGATTCTATCCACACTCACATCATTTATAAATATAGGCCTAACTTTAATTAGCCATTTTTAACAATAGGCCTAATATTATTTAGCCATTTTTAACTATAGGCCTAACATTAATTAGCCATTTTTAACAATAGGCCTAACATTA
>JAHWFO010013848.1:3258955-3269850 GCA_023313115.1 Rhysida immarginata
ATAGGCCTAACATTAATTAGCCATTTTTAACAATAGGCCTAACATTATATAGTCATTTTAGCTATAGGCCTAACATTAATTTGCCATTTTTAACAATAGACCTAACATTAATTAGCCATTTTTAACAATAGACCTAACATTAATTAGTCACATTTTACAATAAGCCTAACAGCACTGAATTTTAAAACGAAATGAGCACGTGCTTCGACAAAGCTTCACTATGGGCACGTGCTCCAAGCTGCCATCAACAATGCTTAAGTGATAAACAAAAAGTAACACTGTGTTCACTTATGACTCGTCGGTACGAATCAATTGATATATTACATGCCCTAAGTTCTTATTCTTAACATTAGTGCACGTGCCTGAAGGGGCCCACGAGAGCTCATCAAAAGTTGATATATCGCAGTTGAGTTCTTCCATTTTCACGTTATCGTGCAAACGATGGCCGGCCAGACACAAAGATATTGGTTATGCTTGTATTCTTATATATACCTTTAGCTAAAGCTCGTAATAAGGGCTCATTTTAGTATTTTTTGGGGTCATTTTCTCGGATGTAGCATTTCGAAATTCGAAAAGAATGTCATATTCGTCTTGTGCTCGTCATTCCCGTTCGAATGACATATTACATGCCTTATATTGCCAATAAAAAAAATTAATTGGGGGGTTTGGGCCTCAATAGTCACGTGTCTGTTAGACCGATTTCAATCACAAACTTCGTCCAACAAGAGAAAAACAGGGTGTGTTTCCGGTCTGATATCGACTACTCACTCATCCGCAATGCTTTGTGGGATCTCTCCTTCAGCGGGCTGCACCAATGACGTATATTAAAGATAGACTCCGAATCCGATTGTTGTAACTTGAAGCAAATTGGGAAGCTCCATGCCCAGAACTGTCATAGCTGAAAGTGAGTGAAGATGATGCAAAACACATGGCTAAACACGAGAGTAGCTGATTAATAATTCTTTCACACGCCGATCACGGACTGATAAGTTTATCTTTTCGTTTACTTTGTATTTGAAGTATTTTATTATATTTTATAAACAATTTTTCGATCATGGTTTCAATTTCAATTTCGTTTCGATTGTCTTTCAGTAACGTATTTTTATTTTAGTTACGTATTTTTGATTTTTTTTTTTTTTTGGGATTTATTCCTGATCCTTTTTCTTTTCTGTTTGTACAGTTGTACGCAGGACAACTTTGAATAATGGTTTTGAATTAATAATTCCTCGGGTCCAAAATCTTCAAAAACAAAGCAGCCAGACAGCTAATTACTCCACGGCTCACTCCTGCCCAGAACTATCATGGCTCAATTTGCTTCACTTTTTGCCGCTGTTAACAATAAGATTCGGAGTCTATCTTTAATATACGTCATTGGGCTGCACAAGTCAATTTGTAATGGCGATGCCCGTGCAACAACTCTTCAGCCAAACAATGAAAAACTATTCACAGCCAGGCTAGGGAGATTTGTGTGGAACGCATTTTGCTACTTTAAAGGAAAATAGTGTTTTAAAAGCTCATCTGCTTTGATAGAAGAAACTTCCAAGGCAACGCAAGTTTCTTTTTCTTGCGTTCAAGAAGGAAACGAAGCGTCTTCATGCGAAGCTACCACCCCCCCCCCCCTCTCCTCGCTTTTCGACTCCTGGAAAGAAAAGGCCCAGGGAATCTCGAACAACGATATATATAAAATTGAGTTAAAAGATAATTTTATGAAGGGTACAACATTTTTAATTATAATTAAAGCAAAGCAACTGAATATTAAAGCTTCAGCTGTAATATTATAAAGCGCTTCTTCAATGAGACATGAGACAGAAGTGATTAAGCGCATGAGGCCCCCTTTCTCTGATTGGCTAATCTGAAACTTCCTGTGACACACCCTGTTTTTCTCTTGTTGGACGAGGTATAATCAGGTGAGCTCAGGAAGGGTCTCTATCGAACAGCGAAAAAAGAACTTGAAAAAGTTAAAGCATTCTCGAGAAATCGTCGGACATACAGACGGACGGACGGACGGACGGACAGACAGACAGACAGACAGACACACAAACAGAGCGAAACCAATATATGCTTTTCAGCATATAATAAGCTGAGATGGTCTTTACATACAGAGAAGCACAGGAAATGGTCGTCGAGAGGTCGCACGGATGTACCAAGAAAAATACCCCGACAGATAGCACCATCCGAATCACAAAATGTTTTCAACCATCTTTCGGCCCTTATATCAGAAAGAAGCGAACACGGAGGGCGGTTTTTTAAATCCCCCTTGAGTTTTACCTTTCAGGGCACATCAAAAATGTTACGTACGCGGAGCCAGTATCTGATATGGAGACAGTTGAACAGTGTGTCAATGGCAACCTGTGACGCTATTCGGGTACAGGCTGGAATGTTCGAACGAGTATGACAATCCAGGATGCGACGCGTGAACGCTTGTATTGCATCTCAAGGAGTCCATTCCGAGCATCTTTTGTAATGTTACACAATTACTGTCACAGTAAGACCATGTTCTGTACTAATTGTCCTATTACAGACAATCCGTCCTTTTCCGGATATGAGATATTTTGATCATTTTCTGGTCAAGAATCACCTCCTATTGTTTTACTTCACCTTGTTTATTATTCTATCTCATAATGAAAGATAATTAACCCATTATCCGAAAAGGATCTTGATGAATTTCAATTTCTATTTTACACCATGAAATAAAGCTTTTTTTGCATTTAGCAACTGTCTACTGTAGTAGGCATAATTCAAACCAGCTATGTAGTCTCATTACGAATTTCCTCTTAAGACTGCTTTCAATAAAGGCGGCACAATAAAATTATTTGGAAAAATGCATGTAATCGAGCTGTTTCCATTGCTCTTCCTATTGGACCAGGTTGCACCCGAATAAGGAGATAAATGGCTATTTTATTCGCTTTTGAAACCCTCTATTCTTTTGTAAAGTCCCTGTATAATATAGTCTAGGTATGAGTGCAGACAATAAAGCCGACATGGTTATAGAAAACCGGAACCCATTTGCATGAGGCGGTAGCCTTTTACCTAAATAAATCTGAACTAATCTCCGTACGGAGCTTCATTAGATTAAGTTTCCAATTTGTTGTTAATTAGCTTTTAAATAGTAATGAAGTATTTACTGACAGGAATTTACAGTATTTAACTTATTAGGTGTTGGTACAGAACAAAGAGATTAAGGGAACAAAACAAATTGGAAATCAATACATACAGGGGATAGACAAAATAATATGAGACACTTCTGATTTTTTAGACGTTTTGTCTAATATTTAGAAAAATACTTGAGGAATTATCCCGAAACTTCAGGGGTGTAAAGAGCATGTTATACCTCATAGATTTCAGCGAAAGTTTTGACCCGAAGGCAAATAGGGGACCAGCAATAAATTGAAAAAAAATAATGTTTGGGATCCCCTGTAAAAAAATAATGCTAGAAATGCATTGTAGCTTAGGCATATATATATGAGGCCTCTTTTACTTATCTGTGTTCATTTGTATGAGAATAGCACATATATTCATGGAGATATAAAGATTTCTTTAAAAAAAAAAAAAAAAAAAAAAAAAAAAAAAAATCAAATTTTTTTCGTAATTTTTTTTTGTTTTGTTTATAACATGCAGAGTTTTCAATCCAAAGCAATGCCATTTTCAGAAACTTGACAAACTACAGTAGAAACAACACCCTGCAATTAGAATATAAAAATATTAAATAGTTGATGAAATATGAGCATTTTTACTAAATAATGTTTATCTGCGCCTGCGCAAGCGTTACCAAAATGCCTTTTGCATAATTTATTAGCCAAATGTATAGAGCTACTCTTTTAAAAAGCCCGAAGCAAATATCGTGAAAATTCAGAAAGATATCGCCGATAGAAGAGTTGAATTTCAGTTGCTCTCAAAAATAAACAAAACGATAAGGAGTTTTCTCCAAATTTTTATTTTTGGACCGGACACAGTTACCAACTTCTTCTCCTTACGCTGACATGAAATCAATAAGAAGTCAATATCCTGTCCTATCAGAGTAAGGGGAAGAAGTTGATACTGGTTTTCGGTTCAAACCCCTTATCGTTTTTGTTTATTTTTGAGAGCAAGTGAAATTCAACTCATTCTATCGGCGATATCTTTCTGAATTTTCACGATATTTGTTTGGGCTTTTTTATAAGAGTATCTCTATACAGTTCGCTAATAAATCCCTAAAAATGGCACTGCATTGAGTTGAAAACCCTGCAGGTTATAAATGAAAAAATTTCGATTTTTTTTAAAAGAAACTGTTATATCTCCATGAATATACGTGGGTGTTAACATATAAATGAACACAGCGAAGTAAAAGAAGCTTCATAATCATATGCTACAGCTACAACGCATTTCAAGCACCGGGTGATTCCAAACATTATATTTTTGTTCAATAATTTGCTCGTCCCCTATTTGCCTTCGGGACAAAACCTTCGCTGAAATCTATGAGGTGTAATCTTCTCTTTACACCCCTAAAGTTTCAGGATAATTTGTCAAGTATTTTTCTAAATATTCGACAAAAAGTTCTAAAATCAAAGGTGTTCATATTATTTTGTCCAACCCCTGTACATACATTGGCGTTTCGATGTCTTTTTTAATTCTTTTATTGCAGAAGAACAAATTAACCGTTAACAATTTATGCCGACAGTCTTATCAACTTTTCCACTTTTCTAAGCATTCTTTCAGAGTGTTATTATATTTTAAAATCAATAATTATATTTTCATTCCACTCACTGACCGAACTAAATATAACCAAACTCTAAGAACACTAAGAACACCTGGTGCTGCAATCGTTGCACTTTTCATCGCTTTGGAATACGTCATGGAATTTTACCTCTTAATTTATTTTGATTTCGCAAATATCAAAGGCCATCGACATTTGAATATGTCATTTAATACCATTTCTTCTGACTTTGTAGCACTATTTCGCAATTATAAGCAATCGTATTTTCTTAATTCGTATTACAAAAATTTTCAACTTAAATTTTGAATCCATTTCCGTTGAATCTACCAAATGAGAAATATAAAAATTGGATTTATGGTTCCCCCAATCCTTTAGTTTGTTTTATGGCCCAACCAAGTATTTCCAATCCTCTTTTGCTTATTATCGGTTTGTGTGCGTATTACGTCGTCATCCTTACAAAAATAATGGCATTTTTCCATCAGGGGCAGAAGTCGAGTACCGATTCGTTTATACTGAAGTATTAAGGAGGATTGTATCATGTTTATGGTGGCCAGAACACACTTGTAGTAGGTCTACTGGTACCCATTTCTTCACCATCTATTTAGCTCTATGTGATGGCCCTTTCTTCTAACATTCGCTCAACATGTTATGTCCCACTATCAAAGGCTTCTACGGAGAACAGCCAGGTCGATTCTGTCTTACAGTTAATGGCGGAACAGTAGGCTTGACGGTGTAGTTTCAGCCTATAGAATTTTTATTAAGATTGGGTGAAATTAGTACAATAGCCTTTTATGAAATTTAGGATTTTAAAAGGTTAAGTTGAATTATTTTAGGCTTGCGAGTATCATTCGCGAACTCAGCTGCTACGATTTGATTGTACTCTCATCTGCTTCTTCAGGCAGAAGTACCACTTCACATGTTGCTAAAAACGTTTAAACCTTCTTCGCAGCCGACAGATACCGCGTTTCATTTAGCCAAAGTCCTCCAGCAGCCGATTCCAAAGAATTGTGGAGTCTCATACCAAAGCCTAGCAGACAGTTCCCAAGAACATCCAAAGCCTCCTTGATCCATACCAAAACATATAGCAACTCTTATTACAGCTCGTGGAGGCTTCAAATGCATATAATGCTATGTATTCGTTGGTAATATTTAATATAAACGTCATTCTATTTGCACGAATCTTTTCACAAATAGTAGCCCTTTTTCAGACTTATATTTATTTTCCACACTCAATTTATTCATAAAAATTGAGAAAAACCCCAACGAAAAACAAAAACAGAAAAAATAATAAAAGAATATTAAAAAGCCCTTTTTCAGTTTCTCTGTTCCAAATCATAAGTCATTTTAGGTATTACTGCGAGGCTAAATTTTATAAAAGTTTATTTCCTTTATAAATTATCAATTACATGTGTTTGATACATTTTAATGTTTATTATTTCAATTTGTGGAGAATTTAAAAGCCACAACTTTAGAAAAATTGCAAATGTCTATTAAGTGCACAGAACAAAAGCGCATTGTCGGTTAAGAGCCATGAGTACCAATTCTACAGGTTTAGAGAGTAGTAGCTCCCTGACTTTAATTAGAGCAATATTAAAGTATTAAACTAGAATTTTAATTATTTCCAAAATAATTGCGAATTTAGCGATAAATTTGCGTAATTAAATTTTCAAAATTCAAATCAAAATTGCAGTCGTAAAATTATTATTTTTTTAAAATCAGAATTTGAGAAATAATCTTCTGTTAATGATAATAATGTTAATTCATCGAGGAAACAATATGAAAGAACAGCCCATAAGCAAACGTTACTGATATACCAGATCTTCGTAGATTTTATTTTTTTAATTAAAAAAAACATACTAGAAATCGTTTATTTTAAATAACACACAAAACAAACCAAAAAAAAAAACCAAAAAAAAACCCCGGGTTTTAAATATGGTTTATTTTACTATCAACAGATGTCGCCATAGCATGACCAGAGCTTCAGATTATTCTTAGTTCAGCTTCCGCCATCTATCGACAAGACATAGGAATACGAACCAATAATTAAATGGACTAACAGCCGAAGAAAATTTCAATTCCATCTCTGAAAAATGTTTCATTTCCCTGACCTGTTGGTAGAAATTGAAATTATTCATTATCTTTGAAAACCTTGCTCTTTACAAATGAATTAAAAAAAGAGGACGGAAGAACTTGAGTAGATCGCTTCTACGGTTAATGAATCATTCAGTGGGCCGTTGAAGTAGTCGTTCACCTGCATTTAAGTTGAGCTCATTAAGAATTCTTCTAGATGAGAGTTCTTTAAATGAAAATTTTGGCTCATTTTGGCTCATTTTGGCTCCATACCAAAATTAAATAACACTATTCTATATAATAATATTAATTAGTAACTGGAGATACGTCTCCAAGCATAGGTAATGATTTTTCAATTGAAAAATCATTAACACTATTCTTTTAGAGAGGAAAGAAACGAACACATTAAAACTCACCTAAAAATATTGATTGATTTTAAATTACTAAATGGCAAAGAATCTCGATCAATACTCCTTCATTGTACATCATAATAAACTATTAAAGAGATAAAGAAGCCGTAGAACTATTCTTAACTAATGCAGAGAATGAATCCAGTGGAGTTAAAAATAGATTCGAAACTCCTTTTGAAATTTAAACTTTTACCGACGAGAAAAAACGTGTGGATATTAACGCATTAAACGTACTTAAGGATTTATATAAAATGACAGAACTGGGAACCCTGCAAACCTTGTATTTCCATCCCATTACTAAATAAGGTTGCAGCACATGGAGACAGTGCATATTTTTTTAGTTTCGATTTTTTCTTAATTGTTTTCCGTCTAACGTGAAAAAAAATGTTGAAATAAGCGGTGGCTTCTTTGCTCGCGAAAAAAGCAAATCCAATTAGTTTAGCGTCCCTTATCAGACGTGAAGTTCTTGTCTCATTGTATAGCTGTGACTTCCTCTTACAGGGTGTAGAATTCAAAAAACAACTTGTCTAAGATAATTAAAACAAACTTCTGACTCCGAGGTATAATAGATTCATATCTATACAACTTTTTCTCGCAGACTTCTGAGACAACTTCTACAGGATGTCCACAAAGGGAAAGTTCACTATTTTATTTATTTATGTTATTTTTCCAAGGGGGAGAAAGGTGGATATGGTGGTTTATAAGTGAATAAACTCATGACATAAACAATTAAATATAAAAAATAATAATTTACCTTTTTGTTTAAATTAAATAAAAAATACTTTACTTTTCAAAATTTATTTATGTTATTTTTTCCTACCCATCAAATTATGCATTGAAAATGATGGAAATAATATTGAAAATATTATTTATTATCATTAGAATTAAATAAAATTGTTTTGCTTTAAAAGTATGTGTTAATCCCCTATGTACCCAGACTTTGTAGATACCCTGTAGATATATTACGTTTCAGTGATGTAGGTAGGCTTTTCAGGATGTTTGTTAGGAAAATAAATTTATCAACAATCAAACAAACCATGGTTTTGTGAAATAATAAAAAAGCCAAAGTAGTTTTTTTAAAACACAAACAAAATCTTTGTGGAGAAGCGGACCATGGTTGTATTTTAAGGAATTGGCATCCCCAGTTTCTTATGGTTTGTTATTTTTTTCTATATTAAAGTTTTTTAAGTTTTGGCAACTGTTTGCGTTTAAAAGGTCACAAACTATGACTTTTAAACAAATTAACTTAGAATAAGCAAGCTATAATTGCTACTTTAATTCATTTGTTTTGATCATACCTTTGCCATCATTCATCGACACATTTTTGCTAGTGTAAATAATCTCCAACACTGTATGCACTTTCCTGCCATCAACGTTCTTCTGCCATTACGATGCAGTGATGAAAAGATGTTGCTTAAAGCATCTTTAATGAAGCGTACTATCTTTCTGTTATTACTCTATCAGATCCAACTTACTTTTTTCATATAAGTTGATTTGTTTAAAAGCTATAATATTATAAACTGTGAGTCGTTAAGTTAACTTAACTCTAGTAGACTCAAAATCATTATAAATTAGGTCTTTGAAAATAACAAATATCCCAAGTTTTTCCGGTTCTTGCTGCTGAAACATTACGAAGAAAGAATTTTCTAAAGAAGGTGGTTAAACATTTCATTAATTATCCAGCGACTGACTCGATAAATCAAGTAGAGAAGATTTATTGAAGTAAACATTGTGCGCGGATTACAGAAATCCGTGCAGATTAAAACCATACACGAGCAACCAATACAATCTGCAAATGCTGTAAATCACTGCTGTCAGATCAGTGTTCTTATTTCAAGAGAACTTTACTCGAAGACTTCAGGATATATTACATTTATGTAATTAATGTCTACCAACTGCCATCACAAGAGTCACCTTAAACCGTATGGAGTTCCTGTATGAGTCTGTCAAGAAAGAAAAGCTGTTCCGGGAGACTTTTTTTTGTCAACAAATCGATACTTCTATAGATAGAATACCGAGGCAGAGGATCGGTGCTATTTATAAATCCTCTTTCGTTGTTCGTTTCTACCGAATGATGGCTATGTTTAGCAATAGAGGGCGCCAGCCGGAAAACAGTCCTCCCAGTAATCGGCTTTTCTCCTCCCTGCCTGCCAACAGAGGTTGCCCGGGTTGCGCCGACCCTGAGAGTTTGGTTTCACCAGCAACATACAAAATAAAACACATTCATCGCACACACCGGTACCCACCCACGAAACATTTTTGGCTCTCTATATGACGATAATACTTTAATGGAGACAAGTAATTAAATTACAAAACCGGATAAGCATCCATGTGGCTGGTGGGGAGAGTTTATATTTAGGAAAAAATTCATCGATTTTTTTGCCTTCTCTAATACTGGGAAATGATGAAGGCTATTTAAAGCTCTTTAATAACAAAAGATTTTTCCCCCAGCCACATGCTTTATTAGCTGTTTTTCAATTCGTGCCACGCTTAATTAATGTGCACACAACCAAGAAAATAAATACCAGAGAGAGAGAGAGAGAGAGAGAGAGAGAGAGAGTGAGGCAGAAAGAGGTAGAGAGTAGAAAACAAAAGTTAAGCGAATTTTTTTTACTCAGACACTTACCATATGTATAAAATTTACTCTAAACCATCCGTAATCATATGTCAAAGTTTAAAACTAATACAGTCCGTGACAAAAGTTTAAGTTCACTGATTTTTTTTTCCTAGTTTATTTAAAAAATGGTTAGTTTTAAAAATACCAAATTAACAATGTAATTTCATAATATTTAATTACACTGCAAAATAAAGGTTAAAACAGATTTCCAAATTAATTCAAATCTTATTGAAAAAATAACAAAAACGGGATGCGACAAAAGTTTAAGTTCACTACCCAAAAAGAAATCCTCCAAGACAATTTAATAGCGTTCGTTGGAACTCTTGCTGATTATAACATTAAATATGCGATTTGGCATCGAATTACATAATGAAATAACTGTAGACTGTGGAATTTCATTCCATGTTTGAATAAATGCAGCCTTCAATTCGTTGATCTTTGTATATTGTTTTCCATTTGCATATGTTACGCGCAGTTCGTGAAATGTGCAGAATTTTACACAATTCATGAAATGTGCACAGTGATTTCTGCTCATTTCATGGATTGTACCGGTACAAATAACCGGTAATTTCTGTCGTTTACTCACCTCTGTTATTCTACCTGTTATTGCTGTATATCAATATTAATTCTGCCCAATGCTGGATTATGTAAATTCTTACTGCAATTTTATACCATTTTATCTCAGAATTTCATTCGTAGTATTTTAGAATAGTTAATTTCTCACTGATGTTAGTTACAGTGAGCCCTGTAAGTTATTAAGATTACAATGACCGTTGTACTGATAAAAAATGTAATTGTTTTAAAAATCAAGTTCTTTGTAACTCTTCATGTCATCCAAACAAATCGTGTCCAAATCATTAAGGAGGATAACTCTACGGTCATATACAACTTTATTCAAATCGAAAGCCTAACCTATTAATAACATCGTAGCATATTAAAAAAAATTTAATTCGAACTCTAAATGTGTGAAAAAATGAAAATAATTTGGTATATACTTTAGAAAGCCTGTCCTAACATGAAGCTGGAAGAGAATAAAAAACTAGTGAAAGTAAACACAGGGTGATTCTGAAAAAGTGTGTATAACTGTAAGCAATGACAGAGGTGA
>JAHWFO010013848.1:3270250-3294913 GCA_023313115.1 Rhysida immarginata
TATTATTATTATTATTATTATTATTATTATTATTATTATTATTATTATTATTAATACCTTAAATTAAATACTCTGCCAAGTCTGCATCCCATTGGGATAAGAAAATAAAATGCGAGCAAGTTAATTTGGCACTTTATTTAGCAGTGCATTAGGTACTGAGAAATTTAAAGTCTAACAACTTCTGATTGTTACCGTATGTTTACAATCCATTATGCTAAAAACTTAGATGCTCAGGAAATCGGTTCCAAATGTTAACAATATTTTGCGGAAATATTTGCTTAACCTTACAGATACAATCATGGGAGGTAACAGTTTATAGTATATTGTGTGACGTTCGATCTGAAGAAGACTTTTTTAGCCAGGATGAGACGCTATGTATTTATAATATATTATCTGTTATAGATATTTTAGAAGAATTTATTTTTGATATTTCTTTGCAGTTTAGAGTACTGAATTTTAAACTTGTAAATTTGCGACATAAATGATCATTAAACACTTTTTAAGAAAAATAAAACTTTTATAATTGTTTATTTGTGTCACGTTTTTCACACATTTAGGATTCGAATTTTAAAAAATTAAATATGCTATGATGTTATTAATAGGTTAGTCTTTCGATTTAAGTAAAGTTGTATGTGACCGTAGAGTTGTCCTTTAAGATATAAAAAATGATTTTTACATAAACTTTATCAATTAAAAAGGGTTAATTCCTTTTTATTTTTGAAATAAAGGAATATTTTTATTTCCTATTTTATCACGAATGGGGGAGGGAGATTTATCGAATCGTAGGCGGCGATGATACACGCTCATGCCTTTGTGTATTTGTGTTAGGAATGTCAAGTTGTATAACTGCTGGTCTTCTTATCATGTGATAATTTTTAATGGGTTTGCGGCTTTATAATGCCGTATACAATAATCTAAAATCGCATACGCCTGCTTATCGATAACCAAGCCACCATATGTATTCTTGCTCTACTCCATTCGCCAGTGAGATTCCTTGTAACAATTGGAACAAGCCTTCATAGGTTATCTGTAGTTTCACAGTGCATGAAATGAGCATAAATTTCACGAAATGCATGGGACTTGATACCCCACAGATTTTCTATTTGGTTATGATCAGAGTAAAAGCGCTGGTGATTTAAAACATCGAATTTTCTTTTGTTCAAACAAATCCAGGACTGTTTGTGCAGTGTGAATAGATGCACTGTCCTGCTGGAATTCTTATTCCCTGCCAACCGTTTGACGTCCCATCATTGGAAACACATTAGAAAGTTGCTTCATATATTGTAATCCTCTGCATTTTTCGTCCAGTAATAAATTGTAATTTACATTTTTTTTTCTGAATGCAATCATCCCCCAAATGCAAACATCACTGATCCTCCACCACACTGTCATTGTGATATCAATTGCTCATTCTTTTTCAAATCATGAAAATAATAAAACAACTCGTCTGGACCATCCAGATTAATTTTTTCTCATCTGAGATGTTTTTACTCCAATCAGTGCTCCAACTGATATGTTGTCGTGCGAATTCCAGTCTGGCTTTGTTATGATGTTGGTTCAAATTTGGTTTTCACTTTGTCTTTTATTCTCTCTGTAAAGTTGGAGCAGACTTTATTGGAACTTCTGAACTGTACGCACACTTATTGAATTACACGAGGGCTTTCAGATCGTTTTCTGCATGATCTTTGATCAGGATTTTTAACATTCCATTTTTATCACATAAACCGCATCCAATAATTTGTAAAATTCCCCTGCTTGATTTACCTTCAGTTTTAGGAGCTGAAATCTGATCTCTCCTAAATTCTGTTAAATGTTTTCCTCCAGGAATCTTGTTTTTGATGACTTCAGCAGGATGTTCATTTTTATAATATTTTTCTGAATCAGTATTATGCAGATTACTTAAATTTAAGCATGGAAAATATGCAAAACGGATTAATCTATTTTTTTTTTTTAGGTGGTGAATTTAAATTTTTGTCGCACCCTGCTTATTATTTTTTGCCAATAAAATTTGATTTAGTTTGTAAATCTGTTTCAAACATTAAATTCGTAGCGTAATTATACATTATAAAAATTACATTGTTAATTTGGAATTTTTAAAACTAACAATTTTTAAATAAACTAGAAAAAATCAGTAAATAAAACTTTTGTCGCGGACTGTAAATAAATAAGAAATTGTCACACTTTTCAGCTGCATAGAATTCTGTAAAAAATGCAGAAGCTTTTGATAGCGCTGTAAAATTTCTAAAAATGCTATGTGCATAAATTATGGCTGTTTTTAGATCATATTTAGGATCATTTTTATGTCTTTGTGATTAGAAAGAAAGAGGCAGAGGCAAACAATCGTCATCTGCTTCTTAATTTCAATTTCAGACAAGGCCATATACAGGGTGTATCTAAACCCATGTCATAAACTTCTGGTGGTGATTCCCCACAGCGAGATGAAAACAAAAGTTCATATAAACATGGTTCGGATAATAAAGCGTTTATGAGATATCATCAGTTAGAAGTGAAGTTTCAGCAGCTGGTTTTATGCTATGTGGATGGCAGGTGACATGCGGAGAAGCTATCCACAGCACATACCTAAACTTTTAATCATAAAAATTACCAGTATAAAATGAAGTTTTCTGTCGTTTGAGAAATTTAGGTAGTGTGCCTCCGCGGTCATTGGATGATATTTAGAAGCTTCTCTGAGGCTTATTTTTCCTGAACTGAGGAAACAATTTGCCAAGTTGCACGTTCAAACCTTCCAGTGGGCATGACTCTTTGTATTATTCCAGGTAAAGATATCAAGAAAATGGAAGGTCGGAAAGGAAATGATCAAGTAAGGCATTTTTAAATAAAAATTAAATCGCAGAACGATAAGCGAAAAACTGTAGAGGAATATATTTTTAAAAAGAAAAAATGTTTCAGTGTAGAGTTGTTGAATATTGCCATTCATAATAGGCTACAGCACATTGCGAATTTGAAGTACTACATTTCAGAAACGTTTGCTTGGATTAGTTTTAAGTTTATCTTCAGGATAAATCTGTTCATAATTATTTCTTTATATCTTATAAATTATTCTTTAAGTTGTTTATTTTATTTAACAGATTATTTTCTTTTTGGCATTATATAAAATGAATTCTCTTTATGAAATGTAATAGGTTTGAAGCCTACAAAATAAATTAAACAACTTCTGGAAATGTGTATTAAGTTGTGTCTCTATTGCTTGTTCTCTAGTCTGGGAAGAAAAGCAGCTGCAACATTCCACCTTAATGCGCTTTACAAGAGAAAATTATTGGAAAAATTTGTTTGAGAAAATTAAATTTAATTTTAAAGATTAAAAATTTATTTTATCACAACAATTCTCTCTTAAAGGCATTAAAAAATTTCTCTTCGATTTTTCGCCAGTCCTTCTTAAAGTTTTCTGATTAATGAGCAAAACTTCAGGAAAGTTTCCACGAAGAAAGTTGGACATGAATTTTTTAAGGGTCTTTAAAATTTAATGCCTTCATGGCTCGGCTGTGCGCAATTTCGGAATGCGTAAAAATTACTTGTTGGATTAAACGGTGAAATTTCTCATTAACAGAGTTTTCGTGTTGGAACCCTTGAACCCGCCTTTCTTGTTACGGAGGCGATTAATTCATCACGATCGTCTTCAATTAGGACTCAATGCCTTCTAAAAAGATTCAATCGATCCCTACATTTCCTTCCTTTTTTCTGACTCTCATTTGGCGGAAGAAATCCTACCAGCAATGAAGAGTACTATTATGGGATTGAAAGCCTTTCCACAACCAAATAGGTTGAATATTGCATTCGAATGGCTGAAGAGAAGTACTGCTATCAGCTGCTCTAGTGACAATCGAACAAATGTCTGTTCCTATAAAATTCAATGCATTTTAAATACAGGTGATAGAAGTAACGACAGTAGAAAAGGTTTTTAGTGTTCTATTTTCTACATTTCAGAGGTTTATTTTGCTAAAAATTGCTACAGAGGTTGATTCACGTTTATGTCAGCGAAATTGGAATGCGTGATTGTTGTCGCGAGTTCATTTACTGTTGTCTCGTGAAGCCATTCTCGAAAGAAACAAAATCCTCTTTTCAGTTTTAGGCTTAGGAGAAAAATGCCATCGCGAATAAGCCCATTTTGGGAAAGGTATTTAAATACCCTTTCCGACCTAAGATTCTCATATTTTCGAATCGATTAATGTAAAAGTAATTTTACTACAGCTAAGGCAGGCGTGCATAAAGTCGGGTTAACCAATCTGGACTGGGAGAAGAACCAAACTCATCAATACCACATAAGCGTCCTACCCCAACGAAGTAAGTGTTAAGGAAAGTTAAGACTGGCGTTGAAACCGTAAATCTCAAAGCTGTTATGAATTCGAATCTAGTCCAAGTTTCCAAATCTATACAAATCTCCCCTTCCAACATACTCAATATAGCACTTGCATATAATACAACACTGCCTCTTGCTAGAAATACCGGGCAATAGAAATATATCTGGCTAATAAGAGGGAAAACTTTAAAGTCAAGTCGGACTTGCAATAAATTTAGATAATTAATAGAGAATTTAACCTGCTGTTGTTAGGAGCTATAGCTGAAAGCTACTTATAGAATGCTCGTTTAGTCTGTACGTTTATCCGTCCGGCCTTTCGTCGTTTGCACCATAACTTGAAGAAGGATTAACTTTTTCTAATTCTGTTTCCAACAATAAGATCCACTCGGTAAATTGAAATTGCTTTTTATTTTAATGTGAGGTTGAGCAATGAAATATACGTAAATTTGGCATAAATTTAATTTAATTTCCGTTGTTTGTTAGGAACTTTAGCTAAAATTTACTTAAAACTCAAATTTAATTATAAAACTCGAATTTAAAATTACTTCTGCTTCACAACTAAAGCTCCTTCTTGGAATATTTACAAGATTTTATTTATAATTGAAGCCCAAAAATGTCAGCCAAGTATCACTAAATAAAAGTTAATGATTTTTCTTAGTAAAGTTGGCCAATTCAGAATTATCAAAGCGTAAAGAAACTTTAGAGAGGGGCAGTGTTCATATTTTTTTTCTCTGGTTACATTTCCTTTCTACGGTTCATTACCCTTATTTGAACTGTGAAGAAAAAGCACAAAGAGAAGATGCCCTTGAGGCTCATCTCAATTCTCTTTTTAATGACATTCCCCGCTAAATGATAAATTCTAATTTAGGAATAAAGATGCTATTTCTTCTTTTGTTTTTCAGAAAAATCTGAAATATTTCGTTATTATTAACTTTGCAGGCTGTTTCAAGCAGATAACGTATCTTCAGAATTTTGCTAGAATTCTGAAGAGCTCCTGCTGGAGCAATTTCGACTCTAGATGGAAAGAAATTTTTTAATCATTTAATGACCAATTAAACCATTAGAGTCAATGTTATTACGTTCCAGTCAGTTAATTTTCGCCAGAGACCTATTCATTGTAGAACTCCAACGATCTCTCTCTCTCTTATCCACGGAAAAGAATCTTAATTCGCCTCTCTTCTATTAACGAAAACATTCCGCCAAAACATTTTGAATCTTCACATTTTTTTATTCTTATAATTTACAGAAACAATTTTATGGCATTATTTTTAATCATTTGAAAATCTGGAATTTCGCATATCGGAGAAGGAAACAGATTGTCGCTCTGAAATTATCGGAGGAATAAATTAAGCAACGAAGGATAAACCGATGTCTCTCAGCTTTAATTCACTCTTATTCCTGTAAAAAAAAACAAATTGGTTTTATAATGAAGATTTCCGTTGAATCTATACTAAATTTTACAGAGGATTTCAAATGTAGTGTTTTATTTCATGTAAGTCTAATGAAAGCTTAATATTTAGTTAATAATAATAAAATTGTTTCTTTATTAAAAAAATCGTACAATATGTAAAAATTTAAATTCTAATAATTCCATTATGATTTTATAAAACAGTTTCATTCGAGTTCGTCCTTTCAAATTTTAAGCAAAACGGCACAGGTACAACATGCGCTAATTAACTTCTATCAACATGTGTGAGAAAAAAATAAATGGAAGACGGACTCTAACGGATTTTAAAATAACAGCAGTTTTCTCCCTTTCCAAATGGGTTTCCTGATCCGGGTTTCCTGAAGTAATTGGAATGGAATTGTTTCGCGTTGCGAATTGTTTGTATTGGAAAATGATTTCCACTCGCTTGGGAGAAACACCGATATCACAATGGATAGGAGCCTCGGTTGCTACGCTGTATTGTGGAATTTTAAATTTAGGATAAAAAATTCTAGGTAATGCTTCGTTATTTTTAAGAAGAAATGGCTAAAAAATATTTTACTCATTAAATGCAGTTCTCTTCGATAAATCCGATAAAAGCATAAAACTTCGATCGCCTCCAATGATGAAAGTAGAACAAATTACTTATAGCAGCTCTGACAATGTATAGGCGAATGTAGAAAATGCTTGCTTGGCTTAGTTATTCGATTACGCATTTAAACGATTACCTTTAAACGTGAATTTTAAGCGGACCGAAAGCTGTAGCAATTGCATATTTATATCTAAGCTCTGATTTTGATCTAGCCGGTGGTTGTAATCAGGCATCTTAAGCAACATTACTAAGTGTATCGCGGATTTTGTAATCAAAGAAAACACGATAATTTCAAGAGAAACGCCATAAGCGTTTTACTCAAAGTAATGTCCAACGCTAGCTACACATTTCTCCCATCTTTCAGGTAATTTGAGGATACTGTCCCAAAATAATTTTTCTTGTTTTGAGGCAAATCATTCAGAGCCCCACTTCTTCGTACGTTTTGAAGTGCTGTTCCGAAAGTGTTTCCATCGATCGGAACAAGTAATAATCTGAAGGAGCACGATCCGGTGAATACGACGGGTGGGTTAATACTTCTCAGACAAGATCTTTTAAGGTATCTTTAACTGTTTTTGAAGAGTGTGATGGTGCGTTATCATGAAGCAAAATTACTTTGTCGTGTCTTCTGCCCCATGGTGGTCGATTGACGACAAAGTGTGGTTCAAATCGATTATTTGTTTTCGGTAACGATGACTATTAACGGTTTCACCTGATTATAGGAGCTTAATACCCCACACCTTCCTGATCCCACTAAACGCGTGTGATTTTTATCGCTTTTAAAGCGTTTAAACAAGCGTTCACAAGTATCTTGAGATGGAGCGTGTTCACCATCCAAGTATACGTTAACTTTCAGCAGCATTTTTCTTCAAGATAAAGTTATGAATTAACAGTTCCGCAATTTTTTTTGCACGAACTTCGACATGTTTAAGCGTGAATTTACATATATCAACATATGTGTAATTCCATCTACTGAGAAATGTTCGCAATATTAATCGGTATACGTGGTATTTCTCTCATTTGAAAACTAAAATTGACAATTCCATATAAGACATACGAGAATCGTACTGAAAGTCTTGAGTTTTTTATAAATCAGAATTTATTGACACAGAAAAGTCAAATATATCACCTAATCTAAAGACATTTTTTCAATTTTCAACATAATCATCATTTCTCTATACGTATTTTTTCATCGTTATGCAAACTTGAAAATTCTTTTGCGGTAGAACTCCGTTCCACATGACCGAAGACAATGTTTCAGACAAAGTTTTGCTGCGATTTCAGACACAGTGACATGTTTGTCTTTGCTGATGATGGCGTTGACTCTTCCCTTGTTGCGTTCAGTAACGCAGTTCGAGGGTAACCGCTACGAGGCAGATCTTGGATGTTCGTGTTTCCATCTTTGAAATGTTTCGCCCACCTCCTAACACTGCTAGTGCCCATACACTAATTTTTAAGAAGGAATTCAATGACAGCACGAAACATCATTGCTAGCCATATCGTATCTAGTGCGCGTGGTCACGTGATAGACGCCACTGACACCACAATACCTGAACATGTAGTTTAAATTGGTAGATTAAGATGAGATAATTGTTTTCTCTATATTAATAAATTTTGATGTGTAAAAAAACGTTGCTCAAGATTTTCAGTATGACCCTCGTATCAGTAGATACGATTATCGATAGATTTATTTAGATCACTAGTAAGTCAAGCATTATGAACAATAGGATTTAAATGTGAATTTTATTACGATGTCAAACGTCTGTTTCAAATATTTTTGATTTTCACTCATTAAGAACATGCAATTAATACTTTAGAAAATATTTTAATGAGATGTTTTATGATTAAATGGCGCAAATCTACCAACTGGAATGACACCAAATTTGGTAGAAGGACTAATGAAAACTTCCTATAGTTCAAATATAGCCGATAGGGGGAAAATGCGGCATTTCAAGAAGGAAATTTTTTAAAATATAAAAAAAAGTTTTTAACTGAATTTCAAGGAATACATCTAATTTTTCTGAGATTATGCTAACCCAACGAGTGCGGCAGTAATTTTATTCAGAAAAAAGGTCCGTCATTAAAGTTTCATTTAGAGAAAGCACGAAGTGTGTACGGAAAGAAAGCTCATTTTCTCTCATTTCGTTGCGAAGCAATTATGAGGAAATCAAATCGTCTTTACGTATTATCTGTGCATTTAAAAAGATGAGGAAGATCATCCATTTTTGAATGAAAAATAGAAACCCAACGAAAAATCGTTTGGCATTCATCACCAGATATTTGAATCTATTCCAAGGTGAAATTCTATCCCACCCGTCGAACTTTTCGCGACTTTGTTCTATGACAGAGGAATACAGAAATTAGTACTCTATTTTGATAAATGTCTCCAAACAGTTGAAAACTAGGCAGGGAAGTAGTTTAAGGTTTGGCTAAGGAGAAAAAAATATTTCTTGAAAATACATTTATAGAGATAAGGTCCGTGTAACCATTTCATAAATTATTTTTTATATAATGCATTATTTCTTTAATATTATAAACTCAGATCAAACCAGTATAATTTTATATTTTTAACTTCTTTTATTAAACTCATATATTAAAAAATTCCAGTTCGCACTACTTGCAAGTTCGTTCATTATTCATTCCCATTTGCGAAAAGAGCCGCTGGCTACCGATTAACAACTAGGAATTCCGCCTGGAATGCAAATGATGACGAAAACTTTCTACTTCTCTCTTGAGTTCTCTCTCGCTGTCGCCGGTGGGAAATGCCAAGAAAGTGCATTACTCTTCCAAACTTTACTTGAATTCCTTCTGGCGGCGTGTGTTAAGGGAGCGAACAAGACCGCAAAATTTCTCTTACAAAAGTTTCAAGGGCTCAAATTCAAAACATTAACGCCACGTGGACCACGGTTGTTTTCGTTATGCAGAAGGGTATTTGGGATTTCTTCAAGACTACGTATGTTTTCAACTATCACAAAGTGTCTTGCGAAATTCTTAAAAGGGGAGTAGCATTAAAGGCTCCAGGAGATTTCATTCACATGTTCACAGTAATCATGACAAACGGGAAAGCTTCTAAAATCGGATATTTAAAATCGTTATTATACTCTTCTTAAAATCTAATCTTATTAATTTTGAACGTTAATTGTAAACTTGGTTTAATCGTATCCAACGTGCAATACTTCCCGATTTAATCAGTTAAATATAAATTTCTCATAATTTTGAAATACCAAATTCTGAATGACATTTATCCGATAAGGTTGGTTGGTTGGTTTGTTAGATTTTGGCGTCGACTGCTCAGGTCATTTTGCGCCTTTTACACAAGTTATATCCGTACGCAACCCGGGACAAACAAACATCCATGCCCACGGCGGGATTCGAACCCACGACCAGGCGGACTGGAGAACTAGAAAGCCTACGCCCTAGCCCTCTCGGCCACCTGGCCGGCCATTTATCCGATAAGAATGAACAAAATGTTCCATATATATGAATACAAATCAATATTACTAGCAAGCCAACTGAAAATGATTTTATCAGAAAATATAGTTGGAATACGGTTAGTCAGTACACCTGCAGAGAACGGCTTTATTTTCCTTTTACAATGACAGTTTTACACATTGTTCTGTTGACAATTGTTTATAATCGTTGTTATAATATTATTAGATTTTAATTTCAAGCGCGGTCTAGTATACAATGTTCCGAAAGCTGGATTGTTATTCCACCAATCACGAGTTTTGAGGACGGAAGCAGACATCAACGATTAATGAAGAGTCGGATTTGTAAACTATAAGAAGAACTGAAATTTTTTTTTAGAATACAGCACTTATTTATTCGACATATCCTACATAAAATTTTAAAAGGAATCAAGTGGCTTACCAAAATTTATAATTAATCACTTCTGAATACAAAGTAAATGCTACCGAACGATATTCTGTTAACGCCCCCCCCCCCCCACTCTCTGCAATTTTTGATAAGGAATGCGCTTTAGGGATTTGGTTCGGATATTCTTCAACATTCTCCCACAGCCCAGAACTCCCCCCATGAAATGTCCACAATTTTGGACAGCTGAATGCGGGTTTCCATTGAATTCGGTAAATACGTGGTTCCATCAAGATGATCACCCACCAATTACCACAACATAGACTGGCTTTTCCTGAATGTGTATCTACCCCACATGATTGTTGATCGTTGTGCTACCGGTAACTTAGCCTTATTCTATGTGTTTTTTCCTATGAAGATATCTGAAGGACACTGTTTATGTACTTCCTGTGTCATAAAATTCGCCGGAGTTATGAAGCCAATTTTTTCTACCATTGAAATCATAGATATGAACATGATACCCCAAGTATGGCAAGAATTAGACCATTGCCTCGATATTCGCCATATGATAAACCCTGCCCATATTGAATGCGAGCTGTAATCATGACTAATATAATTTAATGTAGGTAAAATTCTCACTTCGTTAAATATTATGTGGGAATTCTTATAAATTAAAGAATTTTATTTTTTTAAATGTATGAGGAATAACTCCCTCTCCATTTACCTTTCAGTTCTTCAAGTTTATTCGTTTAAATTCTCTCTATACATTAGCTTACTTAAATAGTAATTTACAATTTAGTTTTCATATTTATTTATTTTCTCTTAAGTGTTTTAAAATGTTGATTAATTCAATATATCCATGTACGATGCTATAACATGAAATCGGTGCTCCCTTTATCCGCTTTGGCGGTAAAATCATTCTTGTTTTTTTCTGTTTTTTTTCTCCTTTTTTATTTCTGTTCCTTTAAACGGGAGGCAATGATGATTCCCCAGAAAAAAGTCTTAGTTTGGATGATTGGCCAAACGTGGCGCCCAAACATTAATCTGAGCTAAAGTCCCTAATCTAGAGCTTTAAAACTGAACTTCTTAATAGAAAATAATGTCAAATTCATTTTAACAACCAACTGCAAACAACTGCTTATTAAGAATTTCAATAACCTTTTGAGATAATGAACATATAAATATCAGGAGTGGAAAAACAGACATTTTAAAGTTAAAGAAATTGAAACTTGAGCTTCCTAAGGCATTTGTTGCATGTGCATACTGTGTATCAATCTATCCATGAGAAATATTTCAACTTACCCCACTTTACGCCATTACGGTCTTCTTCTTTTGTATAAAAACATGCGGCCAATACGAAAAAAAAAAGAAATTAGCCAAATTTACTCATGTTTCCCCCCCCCCCCTCCGTCAGGCTATTACTCTGAAGACATTTCCACGTTCACTTACAAAGCGTATTGAGACTGGAAAAGTTACATGGAAATTATTTCCGCTGGTTAAACACAACAACAAACTCACCGCATTGTTTGGAATAATTCAAAACCGTACACACACTCAAGTTTGAAAAAGAAGAAGCGTTCCATTGGTGATGATTTAACAAATTTACGCATGAACGATGTATCAATTTACCCCGGTTTTCCCTATGCATTTTCATCACTTACACAAAATATTTTTCCCCTTAGGTTTTATTTATTATGTTTTTATAACACTTTTATCATGTTTTGTTTTAAATATCTTTATCTTCCTGATAACCGATTTTTACATCACCTACAGAATATACTATTTACCATCCAACTGTTTGAAAGTCGTTCTTTCCGCTACACGAAACTAACAAGGGAATCCCTCGAACATGTATGTCATAGATTTCCACCATATTGAAATATGTTACTCATCTGAAGCTACTATAGATGCTTGCAAAATAAGAGAGTGGAACATTTTGTTTCTATCAAAATAAACCGCGAAAATGAAAAAAAAATTGAGCATACATAACCATACAAAGACTCCGTTGTTAAAGCGGATAGGCTATGTGGGATTCCCTTGTAAGTAGTTTGGAAATATTCTATTATTTCACCCTAAAGCGTCACATGCTGAAACATCTTTATACAATATAATGGAAAATACTGGCGCCAAAATAGATAAATTTGAAAAGATATACTATATCCAAGTTTTAATAACAAGTATCTTTTAAAAATATTATATTTTCTAAATACCAGCATAATTTGTCGCAGTTTGACTAGTATATTCCTTAAACATATAATTAAGAAGCGGAATTAAAGGCGTGTCACACTTTAATTGAAAGAGCTAGTAGACCCATCGTGAAAACCGCAATTCGGTAAATTTCTTCAGTTACAAGGAAAGCAAAATCGTTCCAGAATAAATTGAATCCCTCAGCAATGAAACCCTCATTAACGAGGTGACGATTCACTTGCACGAGTGGGAGATGGAGGTGGAACTCGTTGTCATCAAGCGGGGGAGCGACAAAATGGACCCCTTCTAGATGTCTCTTCGCCTCTATTGTCTGTCGTCTTTAGTTCGGAAACGATTCACTCAACTTCTTACAAAAACATATTTATTACTAGAGCGCTTGATATTGAAACATATTTTCATTTTATTCTTTCATTTCACTCAAGGCAGCAGCGGTTACTGTTTCTTTCTAAACAGCGTCGAGTGTAAAAATTTCCGTTTTCATCATGAGCATTTGGTGCGTCGTAGAGAAGTCGACGCGAAGGCGGAGCTTTTGCAATGTCAGCAGTTTCACTAATGACTTCAAAGCAGTTTAATGACGAAAATAAGGCTTCGCATTGGGTTAATCTTCATAGTTAATGGATTTTAGATGTCCTATTTAAGTTTGAGGACGCTATTTCGAGAGAAATTATATTTATACGAAAAGCCTTTCTTATTTGAAGCCATTTCACAATGAGCACTATTAACATGAAGACGCCATATTAAAGAATTAGTCAATTTAGAAACAAATCGAGACATAAGCCGTATATTTTCGCCTATATTTAGATATTGATTGTCTGAAAGTTAATGGAGCTTGTCTGTAGGCGACAGAGTGGGCGTTAAAGTTTTTACTACTGTTTCCAAGATAAAAATTGAAAGATCTCGCGAGAGATTTAAAGACACTTTTTACATTAAAATATCTCTTAACTGTCAGAATATGTAAAAAAAATTCACAAACTTCTTATTTTAAATTCCTTTTGCTTCGGGCATTTTATTGTTTCAAGTAGCGAGTTGCTTTGAGAATACATTACATATGCACAAAGAGAAATTATTCAATTCCATTTGAATTCCTTTGAAGTGCTATGCAAATAAAGGCTTCGAATACAAATGGTGACAACACTTTTTTTGTACTCGAACGTTTCGCAAAGCGACGCAATGGAAGCGTTCTCCTTATCTAGTTTTCCTATTTCAATGGAATTTCTCACCGCAAAAGTAGCACAAGAAAGCAAAAGAGAGTTTACCACGGAGTTTGATCTCACTTTCGCTTTTGTGTACTCCTAATGCATCCATTATTCAAAAGTTTATCGACCGAAAGTTGGTGTCATCCGATATGTAAGAAACAGATTTTGAAATGGAGAAACCGAAGAAAAAGAAGAAAATAAAGAATGAACGTCAACGAACGGGCGAGAAGAGCAGGAAAAAAACTGAATCAATGATATATTGAAGAATCTCTCCTTCCAATAAGGAATTTTTTACTATAAAGGGATTTATCAAAAATGCAAAAAAATAAAGTTTCTGGGAACAGGAATTGCACAAAGAGGCGTAGTTTAAGCAGCGTTGAAAAAATTTAAAAATTTATGGAAAAAAAACCACTAAAAAATAAAAGCGAAAGTTATTCCAAATATTTCAGAAAGTCAGAATTTTTTTATAGATAGCATGCAATATTCACATGAAAAAACTTCACGCGTTTTCGTAAGTTAGAATATATTTCAATAATATATCCCCATGAGATCATATCATGGGTGAATTTAGCGCAGAGCAACCGCAATGATTTAAAAACGTATAAAATAATTTAATTTAATATCAAGAGGTACAAAGATAGGCATTAAACATTCGACTCATCCATTCACCAATAAATTTCTAATCCCGATGATGAATTTGACGCCCGAAAAATTAAATATATTCTATTGTTCCTTATATTTTCAAAACAGCGTTTAAGCTGTTTGAATTATAAAACCTAAAGTAAAATCATCGTGACTTACAGATTTGATTATTTGCATAAATTATTATGTAGCGTAAATTATTTTCTTCATTAGAATACTTTTAGGATTGTAATAGTTTACATACTCAAGAATTCTGCAAGCGATACACATACAAGATGTTTAAAATTATAATCTTCTTCTAGGTCCGCGTTTTCAATTTTGTTTGTGTTATGACATTTTTTCCTTTATATTTCAATTAATTTTCCTCTCAAGGTTTCCTTATAATTCCTTTCAATGTCGCCACTGTACAATTTATATTATTTACTATTTGTTATTTCTTGATCCAATCATGTTCACATTCTGTACCATATTTTCTGTATATAAAGGTTTATGTCCTCTTGTGTGTATCCTTGATAAAGCCGGGAATAAATGGCGAAACTAGTCGGAAACTCTGTTCTCCCTTTGTTGTGTTGTAAAGTCTCTACCAATTTTATCGATAGAAACAGCACTATGATCCCCTTACTGAACAAGATATTTACAAATGATGTACAACTTCATAATACGAAAGAGTAATTAGAAAATCCTTTCTACAATAGCTGAAGCAATTTCATAAATTGCTGCATTCAGTCATATTTGAATAGAGAGCATCCAATCTATAGTTTGGAAAAGGCCCTTACTGTGGGAAATAAATAAGAAAAATTATAATCAACTTCAAAAAAGGCAGCAAATATTGATTTTAGGGAGGTCAAAGGAAAATGATGAGACTGTAAAGATCGAATATTGTTAAGGTATCTGCCGCGCTAAGCATGACGCAGGGGGTGGTCCTGTCCAGGTTGTCTCGCCGATGGCTTGTTTATCGGTGGAGTTAAGCAACTTCAGACACGGCTAGCCACTGGTTGGGTGACTTGATGGACTCTCTACTGGGAGAGACGGCAATTGGGGCACAGCTGTTGGGTCGGACCCATTTGCTGAGTGACCAATGCTACTGGTTGTGCGTCTACTAGCGGTTCTTCCATCTTGAAAGCCTCCTTGCTCCGGAGGGCACGTTAAGCCATCGGTCTCGGCTGCTACTGTCATCTCGTAGCAGTCATTACGTTAGTGGGATGGCGCAAAATTCTCTCGTAGGAATACGCGACCAGATTATCGTTGGTAGCCAATACAGACATAATAATAATCTACCCTTTATAGCAGACGAGAATGGCGCAGCTTTTTTCCCATGCTCAAATGAATCATAGAGGAATAAGAAACAGAGGGGGAAACTCCCTATAGCTGCAAGGGAAACTTTTCTGAGATCACGTGACGACAGTCAACCAATTAAATTTTCCTTATAAACACTTCTGGCTGTGCGGCACAACTGTCGGTTTCGTCATAATTACGTCATTCTCCCGAAAATGGATTGCGGGAGAGGCAAGTCATATATGACGTCAGATAAATACGTTGCTTAACGTTCTTTTCATCGGAATTATTTTAATAATTCAAGTTAATTAAAAACTTTGAAAACCGGTTCTGCGATGCACGGTAGATATCACAGATGAAAAGAAATTATTATTGCATTATCATGATTTCTTATTGAAGGTCTCTGATTACTACGTGCAACGGCGAGCTAATATCAGGTTGTTGCAAAAGTTTCTTCCGGTTCTAGAACCCGTACCCAAGAAGGGCTCGTTTTCCAAGGGGGGGTGTTCATATGTTTTCAAACAAATTATTGCATTCGATTCCTGAATATCTTTGCTATATTACATCCAAGAATCAACTTTCTGACTATACATCTGTGAGTGCCATCAACGGTCTGAAATGGACCTTTCACGCGAGCATATTCGAGCAATAATCTTCTACGAGTATTCTGGAAAGATTAGTGCTGCGCAATGTCACCGAAACATTTGCCAACGTTTAGGTGATGGCACTGTTAGTTTACGTACATTAGAAGAATGGTATCGGCGGTTCAGACGCGGAGATAGCACTCTTCCAGATGCACCTCCTCTGGTCGGCCAATCATGATTTCAGATGGTGATCTACGCCAAGCAATTGATGAAGATCAAAATGTAACAACGAGGGAACTCACAGAACAGTTCAAGGTTCACTTTTCAACCATTGCCCGGCATCTGCATGAGTTGAATCTGTCATTCAATAAAATGAGGTTTTTGTGCTGGAATAAAAATCCGGAAAAAACTTTTGCAACAACCTGATATAAACATGACTGCTTAACATGAGTGATCACGTGACAACTCAACAAGACAATTTTTCGCTTATATAAAACATTTTTTATTCTTGAATAGATAATATAATATATAATATTAAAAATGAAAAAATAAATACAATACTAATTAAAAATTAACAAAATAATTAATAAAAACGATTACAATCAAAGTAAGACTAGAAATATAAAAACAAAATAAAAAGCTGACGTTTCGGATAGAGACTATCCTTTATCAAAGCAAAAAAAGGAAAAAAAGGATAATTCTCTAAAAGCAATTAGAATATTAGAGATTTATCCTGAAGTTATGAAATGTGTACTAACGGACGGGTTTATATATGGTTTGCATAGGGATTAGTAATACGGTATTGGCTGAAAAGAACAAATGAGATTAATTACAAGACGTATTGGGATAGGACAGGACGAAGGACAAATAGGAAAAAAAGAGATGGCGGCGAGAAAAATGCAATAGGATAACACATAGGAAATTGAAAATGTAAAAAAATTTATTCTTGAATACAAATTTATGTATTTTAACATTATATAAGTATTAATACATAAACTGCTTTATTATTTTATCTATTATTTCAAAATTGTGTCCTCACTAGCGCCACGAAAGTAGTATTGAAAAATGACGTAGCGATTTCTAGTCACGTGGTAGAGTTTCCCATCTGTGAATTGAATGTTGCATGGACTCAGTAATTTTTAACCTAGTGAATTAACCGGAAAGTTTTTTGAGATTGTACTATATGCTTTTTCATTCCATCCATCTAGTAAAGATTTCTGAGAAACTATTGCAGTTTAATTAGAATGTAAACATATTGTCAATATTAATTTTCCGTCATGTATATATTATTAAGGCCATGAGATCATTATTTTTAAGGCACATTCCAAAACCTAACTACAAGGTGTATACTAGGAGTATGTGTAATCAGGAGAGTACGGGGAGTGGTCGATGTTCACAACCTGCCTTCTCGTCAAACATTCCTGCACATTGCTGGTAATTGTGAGACGGTGCATTGTTGTGCAACAGCTACCACTTTCCACTGTCAAAGAATTTTGGCCTCAGACGATAACATTAGCACACAGAAACAGCTTACGCGAATGAACGCCCACATATCAGAACTCGTCGAAAATGAAACTTCGTACGGGTGTGGCCCATTTTCATTTGTCACGCAGAGATGGCGCCTCTTGTACTGTTTTACAGGCGGCAGTTCTGGAAGTTTTTGAATTCCACTGTGTACAAATGATTGCAGCAGCAGTCTCGTGAATTTCTTGTATCCGTTATAACATTATGGTGATGAAGTTTGGTTATGTAAGAGAGGCACATCTTTAAATTTTGTATGAAATGTTCGCCATTTAAAGCTTCAAAACATATGGCCCATGTTTCTTTGCGGAAGAAACTGTGACAGGCTATATTTATATGCACAGCCTTGAAAATTGGCTTATATCACAACTGCAACGTACAGACGTTAACAGGATGGTGCTCCACCACATTTCCATCGCTAAATCCATGACGTCTTGAGCACCATCCTGCCAAACATATAATAATTTTATCAAACCGCTGCACTCATTTGTATGCTTCCTGTTCTAGATTATTATTGAATCTGTTTATTATTTTCATAATTTGAGTGTTTCAAAAAAAATGAGTATTAATTCAGGAATAAACTGCCCGTATGTAGTCAACAAAAAACTTTATTACAATATGAGAATTTTGGAAATGCGTGGTTTCCAAGTTATGGCCTTCAAAACAATGATATTCACCGGAACTTTCCTTTCATTCCGCAGGTGATTGGAGTGGCATGGGCATACCCAGGGGGCGGGAGGGGGGGTACAGTCTCCCCGAAATTGATCAACTTGCTAACTAAGTCTGTTTCTTGCCCCCCCCCCCCAGGTTGAAAAAATAGTGCAAGCCCCCCTCACCCCCCCCCCCCCCCCGAAATAGAATTCTGGGTACGACCCTGTGGAGTGGTGATTGAATTTCTATTATGTAATCAAGTCAGGAAGTATAACAAATGTGCAATAAGAAGATAAGAAGATATTTGTACGTATCCATCGCCACCTGTCTGAACATTTGGAGCTGTAGATCTTGGTCGTCTCCCTTCCACAACATGAGGTCAAACCTCTATCTACCAATAATTCTCGGACATCCCGGTCAGCAGTTGGAGTGAGCGATTTTGTGATGAAGATAAAGAGGACGACCCTGATTTGAATAAATAAAACATATTAGATGACCGTAGAAGTCGAATAGAGGCAGTATGGCAACATGACAGAAATTGAGTAACTGGCAATGATGTCATCATAGGCTGTCACATAACCGGTATGTCAATACGTGCCACCGCTGCTCAACTAGACCATCCAAAAGTAACAGTGGTCAAGGATATATAAATTTCAACGCTCCGGCATTACCATTGCAGGAAAATACCCAAGCCGGCCTCCGAAAATGACAGAGGGGGACAGCAATATTAAAGAAGGCTGTGCATACAAACAGGGTAAAATCAGCGCAGATTTCCAGCACACAAGTTATATTAACGTGAGCATTAATAACTTACGAAAAGAACTCCATGCCCTTTGTTTCCATCGGCACACAAGCCAAGCATCACAAGAGCAAACAAGGTGACTCATCTGGCTTGGTGCAAAGAATGTGAGAATTGGACACTGGATCTTAGAAGAAGGTGCTATGGATTGATGATTCATCTGTTTGCAGTTCGATAGTAGTGGGTGTGGAGCCGGTTGGAAAACGCCTATTGCCAGTGTACGTTGTTCCCATAGTGAAATTTGGTGGTGGTATAGTGCTGGCTTGCCGCTGGGTGTTGTTCGTGGAAACATGACGGACGATCAATATCTGAACATTTTGGGTAATCAGATGTTTCCCACCCTCTGGCAGTTCTATGGAGTGGGCGATTGTTATTATCAAGACGACAACGCCCCTTGCAACAAAGCTACATTTGTCGTGGAGTGGTATGAGAGGATGGAAGTTCAATCTCTGCCCGGGCTTGTTTAGAGTTCTGACCTCAACCTCGCAGAATACTTGTGAAACAAACTGGAACGTCGATTGAAGACAAGAAAATTGTCTTCCGAAATCAGTTTTTGAACAAATCAGTAGTGTTTTGATGGAAGAATAAAGACAAATTCCAGCTATTGTCTACCAAAAGTTAGTAGAGAGCCTTCCAAAAAGGATACAAATGGTTATCCAGGCCTTAGGCGGACATACCAGATATTAAAATAAGTCGTGTAATGTCCGAGAGTTATTGGTAGATAGTGTATAATAAGGTATACAAATTTCATACATTGCACATATAATTAACGGTCCAGCCATTTTCATGTATAATATGCTCTCAGTTAATAAAAAATAAACATTTTTATTCAAGAACATTTTTAGTAGAGAAAATTAAAATTTATGGTAATATGCAGCGATATTCGGTAACTTTTGCTCAAAGTTCACGCAATAGTTGGCACACTTGACTTTTAATTATGCCATAAAAACGCAATAAACTTAATTTTAACGCTATTAAAATGTTACTGGAGAGAACAGTCCTATTTCGTTAGAACTACTGAACATTATGAAATCCAATAGAGTAAATATTTTATTGATTTTGAAAGGTTTCATTGCCGCAGTTAAATTCTGAATGCCATTTTTTTAACATTTGCACAATATATCTACAAATTTTATGAAGAGCATAATTCCGGGAAAAATCAAGTAATTTTTAAAGAGCCCACTATATGTTCGGCTTTCATGATTGTTTTGAAAATTTAAAAGAGGAAAACTACCGAGTAACGTTTTATTTTTTTTTTCTATTTGATGCTTGTTTTGTTGTCAGCTTGGCTGAAAGTACGTAGTGAAGAAGAAGACGAGTGCACAGAACTGACTATGGGTGGAAGAGGTGGAAGTAGGGAGCAGTTCTTTAAAAGCTTCCGGCCATTGGACCACCAGCCCTCAACCTTTGCCAGGCAATCAGTCTACGTCGTTTGGAAATCTCATCGTCGAAACCTCTCGACTCTCTCGCCAGTGATTGTCTGAAAAATCTGCACTTCTTTCTGTCAGTGAAGCTCAACGGGGGAAATTGATTGCTTTTGCCCGCTGTAAACCTCACCCGGCCTCTTCCCCCACTACCCTTCCTTCGAAGCGCTTCCACTTCTCCCTCGTCTTTATAAAAACCCCCTCCATTAAAAGATACACACAGCTGCATTCTCTATGGAACGATCAATTGAAAATAAAAAAGCGTTAAAAAGATGGGCCAAAATAACGAACTCCAAACTATCGGGTTGAAAAAAGGGAGATGCAAATCTTCTGAATCCTAAAAAAAAAAACAGACCACGAAAGCCACTTGCACTTTGGAGATGACTATAAAAAATGCATTGCTCAAATAGAGTTATTTTGAATTCAATTCAATCAATTTATTTTTTTAATGAAAATAAACTCGCGAATAGAATTTACAAGTATAATTAAGAATCCTCAACCTTTAAAAAGAGTTTTAATTCTCTCTAAACTAATCTTTAAAAAGTCCCGATTCCTAGTTGCATTGAAACCATAGTATGAAAAGAGCATGAGTAGTTGTATTATTTGAGTTGTTTAGCAGTAGAAACAGTCAGCGTGCTCGAGAAAGTTTTTTCACATTTGAAAAGGATACTTGATAAATTTTTTTTTTCAAATTCATTTGTCCCTGAACACAAATAGATTAGATTTCAAAAAGTTAATTGCTATTTTAAATTAGACATTTTCAGATTATCCTTATTAACATTAAAAGGGATTAGATTTTTTTCTCTATGTTAAATACGATGCCATAAAGAAGAAACAAAGACAGGCAATATTATTTTGTCGGCAAAAGTGCTTTGGATGTTGAGAATAGTTTTTTGGAGCATAATTTGCGGTTTCATTGCTTCTTCTATGAGCGTCATTCGAATAAACACATAACTTTGATTCATCCGAGCACACACATTTCCAGTCGTCTACACTCCAGTTCTGATTTGGCTTGGTTTGGTTGGTATTAACGTCCCTTTCATCTACTATGGTCATATCAGGACGGCGTTATAGGGGCCGCAAATTTTGCCTCGCAAAGGTTCTTTAACGTGCAGCTGGCAAACGACTACACGGGACCAACGGCTTTATTTCCCTTCCGAAGCAAGTGCGTGATCTCAGAATTTCCCCATGAAAAATTTTCGTCGTCCTCGGCCGGGATCGAACCCGCGTACTCGGCATCTCCAGTTCTGATATCGCTTGCACTACTGTACACGAACTGGAATGAGCATCGGAGGTTTGCGTGGTAGCCGGCTCCAGATGTTCATTTTATGCAGTTGCCTCCTTAAGAATATTTCACAAACTTATTTATGCAGACCATTATTGATTTCCTGCAGCAGTTTTTGCCTGATTTGAAAGCAGTTGGCCGTGGTCAGGCGCGATATTCGTCTTGGCACTGACTTCCGACCACAGTTTCGATGGTTGTTGCCACCCGACGTGTCTGTGGGCCATTTCTTGATACTCCAGCAAAGGCAGCTACTTCTTGAACCCGCCCGCCCAAATGCTATGGACCCATTTTGCCACTGAGATAATCTGGCTTACAACCCCTTTTTCGCAGTCAAGTTCGACACGGAATAACAAACTGCTCTTAGGTTTAAACAACAAAAGCCAGAAACTGTGGACACCAGTATACTAATTAAAGGAACATTGAAAACACTAATCCACATAATATTTTTTTATAAGTTGCTGTTTACATAAGTCTCTGAATAATTTTTCTTGCCCAAAGATCGGCCTCGGTGGCTCAGTGTGTTGCGTGATCGCCTCTGATGCCCGAGTACGCGGGTTCGATCCCGGCAGAAGACGACGAGAATTTTTCAGGGGGAAATCCTGAGATCACGCACTTCCTTCGGAAGGGAAGTAAAGCCGTTGGTCCCGTGTAGTCGTTTGCCGGCTGCACGTTAAAGAACCCTTGCGAGGCAAAATTTGCGGCCCCTATAACGCCGTCCTAAAATGACCATAGCAGTTGAAAAGGACGTTAATACCAAACAAACCAAACCAAACCAATCTTGCCCAAAGTTTGTTTTTCATTGTAATATACCCGAGATTGAAGACAAGAGAACCTCCTTAAAATCCTTATAGGCAAATTTCAAACATTTTTTCCAATAACTCATTTTCACTTTTGGTGAATGTGCTACTCGATTTATTGCAAACCATATTGTGCGTACCTTCTGAGGCTGGCAACGATTTTCTTTAGGGCTTAGTTTAGAACGTAACTTATCTAAAATGTTAACTTATCTAAAACGTAACGTATCATATGGATTAGTGTTTTCAGTGTTCCTTTAATTAGTAAACTGCTCTTAACAATGCTCGTATATTGCTTAGATACTACTATCTCGCAATGAAATGTGCTCATGCGCATTCCTTTGTATATTCAAACTACTTTACACAGAAGCATCGTAGAACCCTCAAAGTGACTAATTTTTTGGCTGGTGTGCATAATTTAAAAGTTTAAGAGAGTATACGATTTAGTATAACAAGCGCTCAAAATATACCCCTGAGCCTGAATACAAGGAAGACACTTGTGAATCATCGAATCATAAACACGAACTATGACATCGTTGTTGCGAATTTGATTGCGTAACTGTTCACGAATACTGATGTCAACAAATAAGTGACTGTTAAAGGACTGCGTCTTGCGTTTTTAATGGCAACAAATATGTTTGGATACTCTTATTCAGTAATCAAACTTTGATCCGTTATAATTCTGTGCCTACAAGTAATTCTTGTGATTGGAATGCGACCTATGATCATATTTTTTGCTCAACCTGATCTCCCCAACAAAATCCCGAAGTTTTTTTTACTCTCCTTGTGAATCACCTTGCATGTGCCAGAAATGAGAAAGTTTGAGAAAACTCTCGACCACATTTCCTCGAATATCTTGGTTCTTATTTTATTGTTGTTTTGGATAAAAGCCAAGCGTATTCCGAATAAATTTTCATTCAAGTTGTACGAATACATTGAATTAAAATTTATTAATATTCAGTTCATTAACATTCATTAACATTGAACATATCACGAAACTTAAAATCAATTGATTAATTAAAATTATTAATTAATTAAAATGAAATCGTTAATTACATACCAGACAACAAAGCTGCTAATTAAATACTAGACAGTATTCAATACGTGGCGGTTGATAAATAAACCATTAGAAGTGTATATTAAATGAACCCTGAATTTTCATTAAAAACATGAAATTGACAGAAATATACTGATAAATAGGGCAGATCCCATTTAAAATATTCATTACAAAAGTAAAGCAAATGTAAGTGATTAATATAAAAATCAAATAATAACGATAATTATGAAGTTGACTGCTAAGAGATATTATGGTACTAGCAATAAAGAGTTCCTGTCTGTTTCGAATGTACAGAGCGGCTTTTTTTGTTATTTTTCCTATCTTCAAACAGATCATAATTGTTTTTAATCCCTTTAATAATAAATTAGTAAAGAATTAGATTTACTATTAATTTAATTTTCTCATAAAACTATTAATTTAATTTTATTGTTTAAGTGATTTCAAATATTTAATTTTATTTCTTTAAATTAAATTTTGTTATTTAAGTTTCTTCTTTAATTTTTATTTCATTTAATTTATTTTTTCAAAGATTTAAATTTTAATTCAGCCATTTTTTTTAGAAAACAGTAAAACATTGAACAAAGGATAAAACAATCCAGCTTTCCTATGGAAATTAAAACTTTTGTATAAAACGATCTTCAATATAAACTGACTTTTCTAAAATCGAAGAAGCGGAAATATGTTTCTCAACATTCCAGTCTATCCATACTCCAAAAGAATGATAGGAGCTTTTACTCGAATTATTCTAAGAAAATTTCAGAATTGTTGCTTCAAGTTTTTTTCGTTGAAATTGTTGAGCTTGTGAAAAATTGGACACAGACAAATGGACAAATCAGAAGGCTACATTTTTTTCATTCTGATAAACCTGATTCCTCAGTCTACATGTTATTTGATTCACGCATTAAGTTGCTATTCCTTTATCTTGTAGTCAACGGATTTGTTCAATATAGCATCGATCAATATAGCACACAAAGAGTAATTCGTAATCTCAGACATTTACTGCCTTACATGAGGTATTGAAGACACCTATTGGAAGGAACTGCCCTCAGATATTCCCCACACATGTAGCTGTGATAAAGGG
>JAHWFO010013848.1:3295013-3338587 GCA_023313115.1 Rhysida immarginata
TAAACCTTACATAACACCCAAGTGACCACTTTTACCTAAAAATGTCAATTATTTCGCGCAAAATACCGGAAAAATCAGTAAAATATCGTTTGCTATTGTTTCCATCGCGTTTGCAGTAACAATAAATAAAACAAGACATTCTTATAAATTCAACACATTCAAGCGTACGTTATTTATTTTATCTATTCATGTTGCTCTATAAAAAACGATCACACATAATGTAATAAAGCTTGCTAAGTTTTACAATAAAAATACAGATTAAATGTATCTGCAGTAAGAATAAGAGAGAGTAGTCAAAATCTACTCACAAAATCCAAAACTTTGATTAAGATCAGCCTTCCAGAGGAGTACTCGTACAGGGTGTTCATAATTAAAAGACCCTATTGCAAAGCTGCCTACAGGCCAAACCAATCATCAGAAAAGTGTGAAATTTTGTAGAGGACTAATAAAGAGATGGGAAATTGTTTCAGCGAAAATAAAAAATTAGTACGAATTTCGCGTGTAGCACAGGTGTTAGATAGGCCACGTTCAACTGTCCATAAGATCATGCGGAATATCCTCCGATATTATCCGTACAAACTTTCACTTGTGCAACAGGCGCTTCCACATAATTGTGACGATCGATTCCAGTTCTCACTTCAGTTTCTTGCTCGCGTTGAAGTCGACGCAGAATGGCCGTGGAATATCCTCTGGACAGACGAAGCGCATTTACACTTGGACGGCGCAGTGAATACACACAAATGCCGCATTTGGGAACCAGAAAATCGACGCGCTAAGGGTCCCGAACTGAACGAAAGAAAACACAATTTTTTTTGTATATACATAACACAAATTTATTGTATAATGGTACGGAATCCTCGGTGCGCGAATCCGACTCGCACTTGCTCGTTTTGTTTTAATTTCAACAAAAACTTAACGTTACGTAACGCGTTGTTTGATTCCCCTCCCTCCTCTGTAACCCACCGTAAAGTTTTACAAGACCCCCTCTCCCCAAACTGCGTTGCATAATACTTGAAAAGCCCTAACAACATGAGAATGGTGTTAAGTACGAACCCAGATTCTTCAGTCCCTAGTTTCTTTCCGACTGTTCTACAGTCTAGGATTGGTAATTTTTATATAGTATGAATGAGCATATGTACTTTCATGTCTTGTGGTAATGAATAACCACATCTTGGAATGTACTTATGCTGAAACTAGTCGCCAGTAATTTAAAAAGTCACCTAACCTGCCACATCAGGGAATATTCATTAATGCAGAAAAATATGACGATATAGAGGGTGACTCATTTTGATTCATCCGGAGGAATTTCTCTAAAAATACAAAGCGGAAAAAAGTCCTTAGGAAACCATCAAACTCTTTCAAAATTAGACCTCCCCTTCCCCCATGGCAGGGGGGCGGGAGGGGGGGGGGCAACTTTGAATTTTAAAAGGGAACCCTCATTTTATTGCAGATTCGGATTCCAACTTGAAAAATTATGTAAAGTTTATCTGAAATATTTTTTGAGATTCGTGATAGATGGCACTGTAATCGGCGAAAATTAGGTTAACTTTGGTTTCTTCAATGGAAACCGCCAATTGTACGGATAATCTTCACGGACTCTTATTTCAAGATCACAGATACATACACTGAACAACCAATTAATTAGAGACACCCCGCTAATAGCGTGTTGTGCCTCCTTTAGCGAGGAGAACTGATTGAATACGTGCTGGCATGGATTCAACAAGCTGTTGAAACCGTTGCGGAGGAATAGCAGCCCAGACTGACATCACAGCGTCCAGTAATTGGTGCAGGTTGGACGGTAGTGTGGGAAGGCGTCGGATGGTTCTCTCCACCTCGTCCATAAATGCTTCGACCGAGCTGGCCACTGAAGCAGGTAGAAGTCCTCGTCATGTTCCTCGAACCAGTCCAAGACCATTTGAGTACGGTGACAGGGAGCATTGTCCTGCTGAAACTGTCCGTCACCACCAGGGAACACAGTCATCATGAACGGGTGCACCTGATCGGTCCATGGCCTCGTGCTGTCTGCGCCACATGCACAGTCTGCCATCCGCATGATGAAGTAGGAACCGCGATTCGTCGGACAAGGCGACCTTCTTCAACTCATCCAGTGTCCAGTGGCGATGCCTATGTGCCCATACCAGGCGCGCTTTCCTATTTTGCGGTGACAGCGACGGTACCCGTACTGGCCGCCTGTTGTTAAACTCAGCTCGGTGCAAGGTGCGCTGCACCGTGTGCTCCGAAATGGCTTGGGATGCTCCCTCATTGAACTGCAATTTATTGGGCTGTTTCCGTCCTATTGCTGTGGATGATTCGTGCCAGTCGCCGTTGGCCTCGTTCATCCACGGCCCTGTTTCGTCCGGAGTTGTGTTTGTTGGAGGTTGTTTTTTGGCATAACTGCAATTCGCGAATACCCTTGACACTGTTGCACAGGAAAACCCGAGGATGTTCTTGGTTTGCGAAATGCTCAACTGTGCCCGTCGAGCTCCAACGATCATGCCTCGTTCAAAGTCGGTCAAATCTTTGGGTTTACCCATATTCAGTCCACTTTTGCTGCTGGCTGCAACTTGTGATCCAATGCATCCCTTTTATATTCCGCTCCGGCCTGTTACATTGTTTGGGTGTCACTGGGAGGCCGATCCATTTTCCGTAAGAGGTGTTTCTAATAAATTGGTCGTTCAGTGTATTGTATATGATTTAGGTGCTGGAATATTTCTGTTTGGATGTCGAATAGCATACAGAATAGAGCTTCATGATGTTTTTATGGCATTCGCCAAAAATAAATAAAATGCCAAGAATATCATTAGGAGCGTAGTCACTCATCTATAGTTCGGGACAGGTTAGTCTTGCAATGAAGGAATTAGCACAGCCAGCGAGAAGTTGGAATACAGGGTGTTTCATAATTGGTGTCCCGTCTTTAGGTCCAAATAACGACTCAAGGGGAACAGATTGGGGGAAAATGAATATTGATTGCTTGGTTTTAATGTCCCCTAATTCAGAATAAAAACATTTCGCGTCCCTGGGGTAAATTTTGAAAATTTTAATTTTGTAGGGGAAAGGGAAAGGTATGGCTAGCTAATGTAGACAAAAACAGAAAAACTCATTAGAAACCTTTCACTTTACCCACTCGATAAAGGGCAGGGGATGAGATTTTTTCAGCGGGTTTTTTGCTAAACCCACATTTTACATGATGCTCTACAACTTTCTAGATAACACATGGGGTCTAACCTCTACCCCGTACAAAATTAAAATATTCAAAATTTACCCCTTTACCCCCAGGGACGCGAAATGTTTTTATTCTGAATTAGGGGACATTAAAACCAAATAATCAATATTCATTCCCCCCCCAATCTGTTCCCCTTGAGTCGTTATTTGGACCTAAAGACGGGACACCAATTATGAAACACCCTGTATAGTTTCTACCATTTTGTTGTAATATAATTATTTAGTAAATATACACGATTAAAATTATTTACTCTTCATATTTTACAAACTTAATACATCATTTTCCAGGTCTTTTCATACATTTTATTTAATAATGCATGCGTAGACACTTTTTCGGAACTATATCTAATCATGGCTACTAAGCAGGTTTCTACGCCGTCGTAGTTTTGAATATTTACGTAAGATTGCGTGAACCCTATCTCAATAATTCTATAGCAAGCAATTGTCCTGTTTTTAGAGTAAGCTTTTCATATTACCTACCCCCCCCCTCTCCCTTATTGATCCCGCGCATCGATCAAATGATCTCGCAACTGTACTTGTCCCTTCATTCCAAGGTTAACCTCCCGAATATAGAAACCTTTTTGCGACGATCGCCAATATCTTGGACTGTTCCTACGTAGCGTTCGTGCGGTGGTTTTATTGTGATACGGTAAAGCGTTCGTGATATGTGTGAAGCGGCAGCATCTAATGGCAGCAGTTGTAACTAATAAAATCAAGTTTAATAATTTTTGACGATTACAGCATCTATCACATCAAAAAAATGTTTCAGTTATATCCTACATTATTGTTGACATAGAATCCGAATCTGCAATTAAATAATCATGCGAGTTCCTTTTAAGAATTCGTCGCACCCACCCCACTTCTAGAGGAGGGGGGGGGGTCTAACTTTGACAGGGTTGGATGGCCCCTTCGAAACCATGAAACTTTTAAACTTTTATCCGGAACATTTTTTTCCAGTTTGTATATATCGAGAAATTCCAGTGGGTGGATCAAAACAGTAGGAAAGTTTTGATCCTTATAAAGCAGTAGGAAAGTTTAGCAATGCCACCTTTAATTTTTCAATCTTTCATAGCCTTTTCCACCAAGCTCATTATACACTGTTGCAAACTTCGAAGCCAATCATTAAATCCGTTCTTCCAAGCTATTTCCGGAAGCTGTGCCTAGCTGATCATGGGTCATCTTGTAGGCTCAAAGTTTCTCTCCGAAATTCCCAATTCTACTTAAAAATTGTGCGATGAGGACAAGAGTTATTTTTCCAAAAGCGGTTCAACACTGTCCCCGCGATCGTTACATAAAGTTGTAGCGTGAATTGCCCGGTATTATTTTTTTATAATAATAATTTGGGAAAATCGGTGCATCGTACTGTAAAACTTTCCTATTGTAAACGCGAAGACAGGCTTGGCCGTAGAAAAGTACGTAAAAATATGTAGATTCCCTGAAATATTGGATAAATAAAATTCGCTTCGTTATCTATGAAGGGATGTCTGTCTGTTAGTAATAGGGAAAGCATTTCTAAATGTAATTAAATACTGTTTTATACCTAGAGGAGATTCCTCTTCCAATTTTATTACATATGTTCTTTATTACATACACAGAAATGTCTTTACTCAAGTTTGTATTTAAAATTATTACCATAGAGAAATTTTTATACAAAATCCCGACTAAAACAGCAAATAGCTAAACCATAATTAATACGGTCAATATATCTATTTAAGGAAGCAATGCAGGATCACGCATCCTCAGAAGTGTTTTTTTTCTTCATTAAAATAATAGAACCATTCGTCTGATAGGGAATTTTGAGAGAGATTTTTTGAAGATAAATTCTGCACAAAAAAGGTCAAGTTTATATTTGGGATGCAGGCCGCTTATCGAGATATGGATTAAAATTCACATCTCCCACAGATCTGTTCTTACACAAACAGTTGAACAGTTTTTACAGGCAAGAGTGCAGACCGATCGGATCATTTATTTTGCAGTGGTGCTGTAAGGTCGAAGCAGACGAAGCTTTTGTTGTTAAAAGAACAGTTTCCATTGTCAATCAAGCGGATTCGCCCCATCTATTATTGCAGTTCATGAAAGACACGACGGCTATGAAAGCGTCATGTATCTGCTGTAGTGCAATGTTTCGAATTATATTATATTAAGGATCTCTTTTGGCTTACATATATACACACAATGGCAACAGCGTTATATCTTGCCTCTTCAGTAACTAGTTTTTGTACGTCTCCTTTCGGAAACATGACAGCGCACTAAAGAAAGTCTTTGTTCTTTACAAGCAGGATAGTTGATTCACTTTGCCGGAGTGTAAATCTTGGATATTTTATCAGAGCTCAGCAGCGTGATTTTGAAAGGTATGTTCTTAATAACATTTGCTGTCGGTGCCTTCGGCTGTGGCCTTCTTAACGTACAACAACATTTTTTAGATATGCTCTTCGGCTCAGCGGATAGACTTAGTCAATTAAGTGTTGGTATAGTTTATCAAGAGAGTTAAAGAATATGTGTTGCCACACAATTGCCAATATTTGATACCGCTTGCTTCATATTTGCCGAAACCTGGGCTTAACGACAACGTGTTCGGCGCAATGAAAGAGGCAATACGCGTTGAGAAGTTTTCCTCCAAGAACAAACTTTAGGTGGCAGTCTAGAAGTGGACTGGGGATACCCCCAAAGAATGATTTTGTGCAGCAATACGGAAACTGCTGGAGTAACGGTAAAAGTGCATAGACATTGGGAGGGGGATACCTCTAATGAAATATGCAGTCACTTCGTCCCAATGAACGGTTAGCGTGAAAAAAACAAGCAAATTGCAGTGCCATTAATTTTAGACTAAAACAGTACAGTATTAAAATGAACAATTAAGTTTCAACTGAAATGATAATTCTGTTAGTTAAAGACAGTATTCAAGTGTGAGATGGTTATTATTTTGCGCATATCTCGATATCCAACGCCGCACTGCAAATAATGGTTTGAACATTCTTGTGTAGAATTTAATTCCTACAGCAATGCACGAAAACGAAATTACAGCAGATTAATAGTTACGTTGTTAAAATGACAAAAAAAGTTTAATTAATTAAAAGTTACTACTAAATAGGACTTACTAAAAAAAACACACACGAAGGAATTTACTAAAATGTTTTTAGCCATGAACGCTGCACGCATCTCAAAAAATTTGTTTTACTTTCTCCAAAATTTCGTTCTATCATATGGTCGCGTGCAAAATTTGAGCGTGCAACGTTGCATTGTTTTTCGCGTGGCACAATTCTAAAGTTCGCGCACTGGGAGATAGACGTAAACCACAATGGAGCTGAATCATCGGGAGGCATGGCGTTCTATGATTTTTTATGATTATCTAAAGGATTAGAAATGTCGGGTTGTTTTGAAACTTTTCAACAGACATTTCCTGGCAGAGCTCCGAGTAAAGCCACAATTTCGTTCTGGTATCGCGAGGGGAAGACGTTCACTTGAAGACGAACCTCGCAGTGGACGGCCAGCCGATGCAGTTACGCCGGCAAACATCCGTGCTGTGACGGATACGACCGCGAATGAAAGTCTGACAATCCTGAGGCAATTGAGGCAATCCTTGGCATTGGATCATCAGCGATTAGCAGAATTTTGCATTTAACACCTGCAACTCAGGAAATTTCTCACGATGATTGAGCCATCCCGAGCAGTGGTGCCAAGAAATGATCGAAAGGACAACAACGGGGCATCGAAACGTGTCATCGATATCTGCATAGATGACGAAACATGACTATCATTATAACCCAGAAACCTAAGGACAATCCAAACAATGGCTTCCCAAAAGGTAAGGACCAACGTAGAAATGCAAACTTTGTCGGAGTGCTGGGAAGATGATGGTGACAACTCTCTTCAGTTCCACTGGCCATGTGTGCTTTTGTGCTTGAAAACAAAAATACGGTTACAGCAGAGTGGTAGGTGAAATCCTTCGCGCCAAAAATCCTAGAAGCGTTCGAAGACTGGAAGAAAAGGTTTGTTGTGGCATCATGATAACGTCCTAGCAGCGTACAACGACTATATTTTGAACTCACTGCTCAGGACTGGAATAAATGCATGTCCGACTGATTCAGGAGGAGAAACTTTGTAAAGAAGCCAGGGAGAGTACAGTACTTCGAAAAGTGCTAAAAAAATGGTCTTCGTAAGATGCGTGCAGCGTTCTTCGGTAAAAACTTTTAGAGTAACCCTCGTATAAATGCATTGTTAAAGAATAAATTATAGATATCACAATTTGGAAAAATATGATTTTACATAAAGGGAATAAAGAACGTATTCTCTCTTATGTAAATTAACCCGTTGAATCATCATATATATACTCAAAAATTCAATTCGGTTTATAACTTGATAGAATTTTTAACATTTTTCGGTATTAAAATAAATAAAATTTGCTTGTTCGAATTGAAATTCTGAATATAAATGACTACCATGACTTTATGATAAGGTGAAAAGACTCACTTAAAATGTTCTGCAAGTTATATGGGGTCAGCTATAAAAATGTACTCACCTAGGAGAAAAATGAGAAAAAAAATTATTAGCACTAAGAAATAAGTTAATGTAATTGAAACATTCTTCATTATTACATTGATAAAAATTATAAATTAATAAATATAATTATTCACATTTCGATTATTCGGAGTGTGTTTTTTATTGTGCAAATAAGCAATAGCTTGAATGTCACAACTGCTTTAATGGGGGAATGGCATTTGATTACGATCTTGTTCAGGGAAGCGGGGAAATATTCAATTCCATTTTAATGATGATGCGATGCACTGAAGGAAATGACATGCTATCAATCTCCGAGCAGCATGCAGTATGTCATTTCAAAGAAACTGGTGAAGAAATGTAAACACGAAGCAATAGAATCAATAAAATAGAAATGCGACAGCTTTCAAAAAGATAATAAAAAAAGGATGATGCATTGCAAAGCTGATTTTATATTTTTGTATTTTTATAAAACGATGAAGTTCAGATTTGAAAAGCCGCTCGTGAAAAATTATAAAAAATAAATTTTATATAAAGCAAACATATTCAAACATTGTTTTAAAAGAGATGAAGGATTTGAAAAACATGAAAGTGTAATTTTGTAATACGTATAATAAACAACGAAAAGAATCAATTTTAAAGATTAAATGCGAACTATTGGATGCAGGTTATCTCATCATTTTCTCTCCATCCCTCCTCTGCTGTAGAAAAGGAGGGGGAAAAGGAGAAGGGGAATTGCGTCGTTCAATTTCGATTTCCAGTGCCTGCAACACTCTACTTTCCAAACCAATTTCTCGTTTTCTTTTCTTCTTCATTCCACTGACCAGTTGTGATCCTCCCTAGGACGAAGTGGTTGCCATGACAACCGGGAGGCAAAGACCATTCTGAGAAGGCGAAACCGAGCGAGCTGTTGAGGTGGGGTAGGCGGGAAAGGGCTCGGCTCTTCCCTTTCGTCTTCTTCTTTAATCTCCACTTGAGCCGGCAAACGAATGCAAGAGGAAACGCCGACGCCCGAGAGAATTTACCCCAGCGCAGACGATCCTTTTCATTAGGCAGACGCCGTAAGAGGAGAGGAGGGGGGGGGTGCCGCGAAGGAGGTATTTGTATGTGCATTTTCATCTCCCCCCAATAGCTACCCAGTATTCCATTAAAATAAGAAAATTCAACGCATCGCGGAGCTAAGTTATTCGGAGCAGGGATGCTGCTATGCCCCAGAGGGTCAACGAAGGCCGAGAGGGCAAGCCGCGGATTTACATATATTTGTTTAATTTTTTTGCGTTCAGTTTAAATTTTATTTCAACAATATGAAAACTACAATTTTATAGCTTTTTTCTTGTTTAAAAGAGCGACAATTTTATTAACACAAAAAAAATTGTGCATATTAAAATCTTTCCTTACCACATCAATTTATCAGACATTCAATTAGCAGCAGCTAACTAACTTAGAGAGAAATTGTTGAATAATATAAAGCACTACGATGCAAGCTAAGGAGAGGAAAGACGAATCTACATAATAATGTATCGATTGCTTTTACATGAGGCAACACTGCCCGGAGGTGACTTGTGAATGTGAAATTACAAATGAATAGAAGGAGTTCAAATATAAAATTTAAATTCCCATGCAAAAATCACAACAGCAAAAAAATAACTAGAGTTTCTCTTTTCAAGTTTTGACAAGTTCGATAGTTGTAGTTTTTAGTATAATAATGCAAAATATTAACGGAGGAGAAGGACCACCCTGGAAAGAAAAATTGCGATTATAGAAACTATCGTAAGATGAAATTGTTTTAAGTTTCACTGTTTCTCGAAATGTCTTTCAATATATCTTTACTTTCTCAGTAAAGCATTCTGAGTGCCAGCTCTTTTAATTGCGGAAATGATGAACTATTGCTCAATTGATAAGGTCATTTTTATAGAATTATCGAGCAATAGTTCAAAGTCTGTTTATAATTTCGTCTTTTGTAATATATTATTATGAAAAACTCGATTTTCGTTTTGGCCTGTTAAATTACACTGGTCAACACTGAATTTTTTTCCTGAAATATAATATGTCTTATAGGGCATATCTAAGGAACTGATTACGAAATTTAATTGTATCAGTTCTACTTTTTTATTTATACGAAATAACAATTTTCTCCACAAATACTAGAATTTTTTCTAAGTTTATTTGTTATTAAATGCTATGAAATTTTATTTAATAGGATTTTCTTGAATGCACGGCTTCAGGTAAACTCCAACAGTAATCGGCCATCATATGGACGTCCCATCTTCTGGGTGAAATCTTTCACCCTGCTCTTCACTGAAATCGCCAAAGATTTTCTGTGAATCGATCTAAATGAGAGTGCAAATAATGAAGCTTGATACTCATGTTGCAGCCCAGATCTTTCAAGTTGGACAACATACACTCAATTAACTCAGAATAGTTGTCCTGACAGCATACACTCCGATCTGGTTCTTCGAAGCATTTAGATGATGTTCATGCAGTTTGTGTATGCCAGAGTATAGAAGAGGTCGTTGAGCAAAGGGCAAGTTGGGATATAACCACTTTTACGATTTTCAGAATTAATGCCATTAATATTTACGACGCAAAAAGAGCAGTCGTCGTGGTGATTTTGAGGTTCCGCCAAATCATCGATGTTTAATACTTGATAGCATTTCTTTTTCCACTTGACCATTGCCGCAGACACACAATACAGTTGTAGCACACAATATGAGGCACCCATTGCTTGTCTTGATTGCACAATTTTCGTTTTTGAAAATGCGTAGTTTTTTATCAAAGCAAGAGATAGGTTTTCGATTTTTTGAAAGATGTATTCGCCACAAATATAACAAAAAAAATTCAAGATTATGAGAACAACGTCGCCGACTCGTAGACTTATCGAAAGTTAAAAAAAATAATAATTCCGAGCAGAGTTAAACTTAAAAAAAAAACTGCAAAAAATATTTTGCACGTGACATTTAAGTGAGGGTAGTTTAAAAATATTCAAAAACAAGAGTTGTTAAAAAAAATTAATGTGCATTTGAATAAGCCCAAAACTGCAAAATTATAAGAGAAAAAAGTAAAAAAAAGTTTTTTTGTTGACCAGTGTTATAGTTCAGTTCTAATAAGACACCGTTCAGTCCTAATAAGTTATTTAAAAACAACTTTCGTTACATCAGAATGCACACAAAGCCCGTTGCATAGTAACCACCGATGCACACTTCGCAAACTGGAGCACGCAAACTCCCCGAAGTCCACCGAAGTCTTTTCAGCGCAGTCCCTGCAAATCTGTGCAACGTGTTATATACAGGGAATAAAAAAATGCTATCACATTACGAAAAGATACTCTTGCAAAATTTTGAGAGTAAGGCAACAGAAAATGCACGGAAGCAGGAATTACAGATTATATCTATGATTTTAATTCACCGTTAGCGATACAGCAGGTTGTGTTTTGGGAAAAAAAACGTAACTAACTATCTCTGCTGGCTAATTTGAGAACTTCATGATGATGCATTGTGTGCCCTCTAGTTTAAAGAGTTTAATTCTCCGTGCTCTGTTAAATATTTAAAAATAATGACAAATGTTTTAACTTATAGTATTTACTTTTAGATCCTAAGTAGAAAATAGTAACTGCAAGTTTGGATTGATTTCAGGGCCAGTCAAAATTGCTAAGCTGGCCGCATCCGCTCCACGGGCAATAGGTTGGAGACTCTGTTCTATACTGTTTATTCATGGTTCATTCATTAGCAAGCATCAGTCATCTGTGAAATGTTGATTGCGCATTTTATAGATCTTACCGATCGGAAATTGGTGGTGCCGGTGTAGCTGAAACAAATTCCGAGAAACAAACCTTCAATCTATTAGGAATATAGACGTCTACAGTAGCTAAATCAAAAGATCTAAACACCTAATCCGTAATTGAGGGAAGTGTAAGATAAATAAAAGAACCAGCTACATTTAAAGAGGATTGTGACGCTTCAAAAGAAGAACACTACTACAAAAGCGACTTCAGAGGGGCTTCTTTATCTTCGTGATTCCATTTGTGCCAAAATAGTGCGAAAGTAATTTCATAAACAGAATATTCAAAGTCGAGCAACATCGCCAAGCTACTGATAACCCGGATGAATACAACATGGAGAGTCCTAGAAATAATGAGCCAAAATCTGTTGATGTGAAACATGTCGTGTGTATCAGCAATTTGTCCTTCGCACTTTTCCTCAGCATCGGAAGGTTTATGTGAAGAGGGTTAAAAAAGCTTACGATTCGGATTGTTTAAATGATGGAGGTTCCGGATGATTTGGAAGCCAACTTTCCTACATATAACAAGGTACTTAAAACATTTCGACATTACGAATGGCTTAAAATTCTATTAACCACCATTCAGGAGTAGTTGTTTGTTTCCTAGGCAAATTCTGCCTGTATTACAAACCAACTGTGGTTCTACATCATATTAATTAACACTTTATTATATGAGGTGTTTCCATCTTTTTGTCCAACCCCTGTAATTTATAATTTCATAGTACGCGGATGAATACACAGTGTGTCTGATAAATAACGGACTTATATAGTATATAAAAAATGAAATAATGTCCACATTGGTATAAATCTTTTTTGGTTAATATCATCCTAGTGGGTCCTTGTCGTTGACATTTTCAGTTGTGGATACAAAAAGTGACTTTGGAAAGTTTTTCGATCTCGTTCAGTTGAGCAACTTCCTATTGGTGCTCTGCCGCCTAGTTGATGGAGCATACTGGAAACACGAAAGTCACTAACGAGTCCAAGAAATATCTCTTCCTCCAAGCCGTTTTTAAGATGTGCTTGATCTATTGTGCACGAGCTCTTCCTTGCTCATTACTTAATAAGTGCGGTATAGATGGAGCACAGGTAAAAATTTAGGCAAAAAATGTTTGTGCTCCATCTGTACCGCACAAACATTTTTTGCCTAAATTTTTTTTGCCTAAATTCTTCCTCTGCCAAATTCCACCATTTTCACCGCCAATTTGCATCTGCACAAAGATATTGGGCCATCGGAGATTGGTTTGAAATCTTGGGAGTCTTGGTCTCCTTCCAGTACTATTGAAGATCTACAAAACTTTTTACTCAGACTCTAATGTGGTTTATTGACGTCATCATGGGATGACCTCAGTAATTTCAATTATTATATTATTGGGGGGGGGGGGGTTATAATTTATTACTTGATACAGTAATGATTTTATAAAGGAATAATAAGATAACCATTGCATATTGTTCTGTAAGAATTTTATCTCTGCCTAATATTTCTATATTAAGGTAATTTTAAAATTTATCAAAAACATTAAAATCCTTTACACATGTATAACGAACTAAGCGTAGTTAATGATTTTATTTAATTTGCTTCTTTATTAAAGCAACTGCCTTAACTGCGTTAGAGTCTTTTACATCGAATAGTGCAGCTTTGAATTTCTTCGAATATTAAATAATTTATTATGGAAGTACTTATCAGCTTTAAATCAGAAGTTTACACAGATCAAAACCAAACTCTAAAAATAATTCTAAAGAAAACACTTTTCAACCAGCTGTGCAATGTCATTTCTCATTTATTGAATGAAAAATTAAATGAAAAATGGATTAGAGTGAATTAATGGAAGCGCTCTGCTTATCCTAAGCACCTTTGGCGATTGGATCTCTGCCACTCTGCGCCAGTGAAAGACGGCGTTTGCATTGTCCGAAGGACATTTCCATATGAATTAATGATTGTATTCGCGTTCCCAGAGGCCCTCTGCCAAATTTAAACTGAGATGATTGAATAACTATAGAATGACTAACAACGTCAAACCTGAGTGGCATCGGATTCTCTGTTCGATAAATCCGCAGCCTGGAGAAAATTGCATTTGGGAAGACAGACTTGTCCGGTGAAGAAAGCGCCGGAGGAATCGCTTCTTAATAATGGAAGGGTGTCAAAAAGAAGAAGGAGAAAGAAGAATAAATCCAACACTCTTTCTGCTTCCTCCTCCCTCATCACCATCGGTGCATCACATCCATTCAACTGAAGACGGCACTTCAATTTACAATTCACAAACTTAACGAGCTGCGTTAAGCGTTGACATAATAACTTAAAATTATAATGACGTTGACAATTCTTATCTCCTCTTCAAGATTTGTCTTGCTTTTTTTGTGAACGCAAATCCTTTACACATTTTATAAAATTATTTTTCCTCTTTGCCTGTTATTCTGAATTTGATGAATATTTTATTTATTAAAATAAATGTATATATGAATAGAAATAAACAATTAAATAAAAGCGAATTTCCATATAATCTCACGAAATCTCAAAACAAATCTATAAATAAAAACAAAACTATAAGGAAAAAAAACTCAGCTGCTCATTGATTGAAGCGTACACAAAATATGCGAAAAAATGATTTTATTATACAAAAAGGATGTTACGTTCAAACATCCCATAGTGTACTTAAAGGAGCATGTTCCCTCCTATTGGTTATGTCATAACGTGTTGAAATTAGAACTGCTTTAGTTTCTACGTGAATCTTCTTTTCTTTAGACAGAATTTATTATATAATATATAAAGTGCGTTGCAAGTGTATAAATCCACCTACATTTTTTTAACTATGAATAAACAATAAATGCAAGAAAAACATCATTATTTTGAAAAGTTTTATTAATACTTATTAACTGCTTTCTCAACAGTACAAACACTTGCAACTTTAATTTTGAAAAATAAAAAAAAATACTGTTTCTCTATGCTGCATTAGTATAAATCCACCCCTTAGTTTTCGAAAATTGTGGATTCTACTTTGACACATTTCCTTCCAATTATTTGAATATAATTTACATACTATTTAAGTTGACTTAAAACCTTTTGCAGAAATTTACACTTAAAATAACCATGCCGCATGAGTCCGTACTCACAGATTTCTAAAAAGGCCAAATTTCTTCTTGGCATGAAGAAGGTATGTCTAACAGAGAAATTGCACGTGGTAAAAGCAATGGGGTTGTGAATAGTTTCCTCAAGTTGGGTGAAAAATATGCAACCGAAATACTTATCGAAACTGTCAAATCCGTGAAGTTAGCACAGCCTCAGTGTCACTTGGAGAAATTTAAACGAGAGACAACATTCCTGTATCAAAAGCGACTCTTTCCAGGTTGCTCAAATGTGAATTACATCTAGCCTACAGGAAGAAGGTAATTCCCGCTCTGAAGCCTCGGCATAAAGAAAAACGTCTTGAATTTGCCACAGAACACGTTACTTGGAAAACGGAAGGGCAAAAGGTGGTCTTCAGTGACGAGAAAAATTTAATTTAGATGGGATATTGGTTATTAAGTTACAATAATCACCAAAAGTTTTTCATTCGCAAATGTTGCAAGGGTTTGTACTGTTGAGAAAGCAGATACTAAGCATTAATAAAGCTTTTCAAAATGATGTTTTTCTAGCATTTATTGTTTATTAATAGTTAAGAAAAGGTATGTGGATTTATACTTTTGCATCTTACGTGTTCATTATACAGGGTGTCCGAAAAGTCTAGCACTCTGATGTATATCACAGTCCAGAGGCGATGCATTAGATAGAACAAAAACGTCTTATAGCAAGTGGATCGTGGGCTTTCCATTTCCGACCTCAAAAGTGACCTTCAAGGTAATTCAAACCGCAACTTTTTCCCTATCAGAGATAGAAGAAAATTTCCAATGGGAGCATTCTGCGAAAAAGTGGCTCCCAGACGACAGCACGGCCCACGATGCCTAGCGTTTCGTTCAGTATTACATGCTTTTTTGCCTATATATTCACGTGTTTTGATTTGATTTAAATTTCTAGTGCCCTTCTACCTTTATGTCAAAACAAAGGCGGACATTTATTTCCGAAAGATAAAGATCACTCTTTAAAAGAAGTTTTTTCTTTGTTTATTATTCACGATTGATGCTTACATTCTGGTTAACAATAGTTACAGCTTTTTTCGATGAATAAAATGTAATTTTTGACTATTAAAATAATGTTTCATATCAATAGAAAAACGTACTTTCATATTGAAAAATAAACATTCATATCAATAAAATAATAGTTAACATCAATAGAATAATTTTTCACATCAATAAAACAGTTTCACGTCATAAAAATGTAAATTCGTTTCAATAAAACAATTTTATTTCAAGAAAATTTAACCTAAACTGATCTTATTCAGCAGATTCTTATTGAGAAATTACAGTAACAGTAAAAAAAATTCAAATTATTCATATTTTGAATTATAATGAAACTATATGCTATGTGTTTCAAAAGTTCCCGAACTGCCCCTTCTGTATGTAGGGAAAGCCTAACCTATGACAGCAGGAGTAGTGTTCAGCCAACCACTAAAATAAACCATGTGGTGAAATAAATTACATAAAATCAGTTTTACATACTGGCAAAGTTTCTCAAATGTGTTTATTTTATTTTTACATTCCTAAAGGTTACATGTAGATCGCTTTTTAAACTGTTACTGTACCGGTATAAGCTTAATACTTTATACCGTAGGTTTTATAAATAAAACTTCTATCTTTTACTTTAACCTTTTATTTCACTCTCATATTCGCGTATTTGCATTTATGTAAATAAATAGCGGGATTCGTAACGATTGGGAGCATCCATTAATTGAAATAAAGAGGTTGAGAGACAGTGGCTGCTGTCTACCAGCCCTTTAGCATACCTGCACAACTGTACGTATGCAAGGGAAGTCATCGTCTGCGTTCGGGAACTTTTGAAACATACGGTATAATTTATATTTCTAAAATGAACAAGAGTATTACAAATAAGACAATAGACAATGATACAGTAAGAAAAAAGTGAGTGCTCAATTATACAATATTACAGTAAAATAGAAATACATTGAAGTTATCTTGAGCTTCCTTATATTTTACAGTTCGTCACATGAAAAAATATGAATAATTTGATTTTTTTTTTTTGCTGTTACTGTAATTTTTCAATAAGAATCTGCTGAATAAGATGATCAGTTTAGGTTATATTTTCTTGAAATAAAATTAATAAAGTTACGTTTTATTGAAACGTTAAATTTTTATGACGTGAAACTTTTTATTGATGTGAAAAATTATTCTTTTGATGTGAACTATTATTTTATTGATGTGAATGTTTATTTATCAATATGAAACTACGTTTTTTAATGAAACTATATTTTATTGATATGAAAAATTATTTTAAGGATCAAAAATTACATTTTATTCATCGAAAAAAGCTGTAAGATGGTAAAAATAAGTACACTTAAGAAATTTGTTGTTAATGGTTCAAGTATAGAAACTTTTTAGCACATAAGGTGTATCATAAAAGGATGTCAGTTTCTGCACCATTTTTGCAATGAAATGTTCATTCCTCAAAACTTGAACTATTTTAAATCTTTAAAGTATAAATTGCAAGATTACAGTTCTGCTTTCCTGCTAAACAGCTGTCCAGAATCTAATAATACGATGCGGGTTTTTTAAGTAAGTACCGTTTTGATATTAAAAAAATAAAAACAATTTTTTTAACACCTTAATTTTGATATGAAAGCCTGGACCTTAATCTATTTTTCAACATAATTTCCATCTATATTAAGACACTTATCGTATCATACGACTATAAGTGTATGATAGCTTCTGAATTCAATCCTCATAGAAATCGGTCGCCTGATTTACTAACTATTTCAGTGTGACCCCGAGCAAAATATCCACAAGCAAAATTCTGCATAACCCAAAGCACAATGCATAGGATTTTTCGAGCTGAAATTGTTTGCAGGATATTCACTTTCTTGGGTGATGTTGAATGGCTTCATGCCACGGACTGTTGCTTTGACTCCTGCGAAATGTGAACAACCCATGTTTCATCACCAGTGAAAATTTGGTTTAAAACCTTATTCCCTTAGGCACTGGAGAAAAATCAAACCACTGGCTAAACGATTTGATTTTGTTATCTCCGTGCTGAAGTGGTTAGCAAATCAGGCGGCCATACAATAAGGTAAGTGACTTAATATAAGTGGAAATTGCCTTGAAAAGTAGATTAAGGTCCAGGCTTTCATATAAAAATTAAGATGTTAAAATTTTATTTTTTATCAAAATAGTACTGTACTTAATTAAAAAACACACCTCTTAATATTAAGTGTAAAATTTCCATTTTTTTCACATATATACAAAACTGCATGTTTTCAATAGAAATGTGGCTTTCTCTAGGGCATTTAACTTCCAAAAGTTCTTTATCATTAACCAGCCGATCTGGTCAAGAGCAGAGGAATAGGTACTTCACGTTAATGAAAAGTCCATATTCGTAAGTGCTTTGCAAAGGTCTCAAACATTTTCACATCGACCTGGGTTTATGCTTCCTACTATGATCAACTTCAGTTTCCTTTTTAACTGAGATGAAGTCCAGTTACCATATTCTGTTACCGTTCATGTTTTCTTAAAGCTATATGATATTAGTAAAACCAAGAGTTATGAAAGAGATCAATGAACAATGACAATGGTGGATAATGGCAGTGTTAAGACGTGCTTTAGACCAGGGCCTTCTTTATACTCTATCAGAGCAAGAGCTCATAAGGGCTCTTATGAGCTCTTGATCAGAGTATAGAGTATAAAGAAGGCCCTGTTTAGACCAGATTGGCCCCTGGCGCGATCTGGTGGCAATTTCTCTGAACGCTCCTATAACGAAGTTTTAGAGCACCCCAAAGTTAGTCTACATCCATGTTTACTTTTACTGATTAATAGAGAAATTGTGTGAGATAAATGAGGATGAAGATTGGTATGCTACTCGTCCCCCCTCCTCCCCTCCCTCACACAAGAGTGGCACCGTTTCTCACGTGAAACTGTAAGTTATTCAAAGTTAATTTGTATGTAGTTTCTTCACGGTCTCCATAAATTGTGCTGTCAAACATTTTTCATACGACCTGAGTGTTGCTGCCACTTGCTGTTCTGTATTAGTTTCATCACAGTTTCGTCAGAGTCGTTGAATCTAATTCCAGTGTTTATTTGTTTTACGTACCTGCGTCGCATCGATGTCTCGACCCGTGTACCTGTAACAGAACAGACGTATTACGTTTTAATTTATTGTTTTTCATCGAAGTCCGACTAAGAGCGTTACATATCTTTGGTTTGTTTCTGTTCGAGCTGTGCTTCAGCATTCGCCAACGGGGGTGGCAACATTTGTTGCGTGTTTCTGATTACATCACCATTTTATTTTACGTAAGAACTGACGCACAGTTACCTGTAATACGATGACGCAATATTCACTGCATGAGACGGTCGACATGGTCTTCTGGTATGGTGCAAGTAATGAGGGTTTGCTGATGCAAAAAGACTGTATGCAGAGCGATTTCCGACTCGACGCCATCTTCACTACAGAACACTCCAGCACATCATCAACAGATTCCAAACCACAGGATCTGTTCAGCAGCTACCTCGAGAAGGTCGTCGGAGGACTGGAACAAATGATGATACTAGGCTTATGGTCCTAGCAGCAGTCGTAGCTAATCCTCATACAAGTGTCTGGGCATTAGTAAATCTTCCGTGTGGGACATTCTCTCGACACAAAACTTCCATCCACACCATAATCATTGTGCCCAAGCTCTGGAATGACGAGGCTATGGTTCCCGCGCAGAGTTTTGCGACTGGCTGCTCTGTCAAATTGATGACGAGTGGATTGTTACTCGATCTACTTTGGTCATGTGACTTTTTAGTGCCCCGGCCTATCTTTTTCATAGGCTACGATAAATTTGTATTGGATAAGCAAAGATGTAAGCTTTGAAAAATCATTTTGAAGTAAAAACCATTGTTACATCAAACTAAAAAGGCCATTGTAAATCGTATTTCTACCAATAATAAGCCATACATTTGGCCGTTTGATGATGATGTAAAATGTATGACGTTTCAGTGTGTAGGCCTGTCATTTATCGTTTATCGTCGGCTACGAGCAGAAGAATGTTTGTCCTATTGAAAAACGCATATTATGAATACTACGCTCATTTTAACTAATTGGTAGCGTTAACAAAAAGTTAGTAATCTTTGAATTACTGTTACTTCAATCAAAAATATTGTTGGATCAGCCGCTTAGCTAAAATATGGCATAAGGGGGTCCAAACCAAACCCTGGGCATAGTGCTATTCTTTCTACAGAACAGTATAAATAAAATCTTTTCTAATCTTTTTTGATATTTGTGAAATCTCAAAGTAAACGTGATTTCAACATTTTTATACACGATATATTTACTTATTTTAACTTTATTTGAAATATTTATATAAAAAAGATCCAAAATGAGTTCTTACCAAATTAAGTTCTTGTCTAAGAATCCAGAAAAATTAGCTACGCTTTGGCGAGCATGGATGTCTGTGTTTATCTCAAGAATGCAGAAAAACGTGGTGATCAATGAAAGGACTACGCTAATGACTTAATTTCTGGCAGTCGGCTCTCTGTTTCTTCTTTGTTAACAAATCAATATTTGCAGTTTTGGCAGCGGGATAAAGAACTTCTTTTCTGGACTCGCTGAAAAACCGAGTCTTGAGAAAATAGACAGGCAGACAGACAAGTTTGTGTGGAAACTACTAGTTGCTATATAAAGTCCACATATTAGAATTTTACTACTCTAAATCCACTTGGGTGCATTGTTTATATAGAGTTTTGTTTCATAAATCCTAGCACTATTTTATTTCTTCTAAACTATGATAACATAGCACTTAAACACAAATATACATTCGAAAGCCTGTCCTAAGTATAAACATCACCTTTCAAGTTGAAGGAGCCGTGCGCGAAACGATTTGCAAACAAACCAGGCAGCTTAACGGCGTTTCGGCGAGAGGGCATTAACGAAACGCATACAGCTGAAGGTATTCACGTCTTTCTCTCCGAGAGCAAAGAACTGCGGAAAATCTAGGAGATAGGTTTGATGAGTTTTGGGGTGATTTTACTTCCTCTTACGCAGTATTTACTCTTATCGTCGTTTTTGTAACTATGAGGGCTATATAGCTAAACACATTTGGTAGCTGTGAAAGCCTTTCCTAACATGAAACTATTAATAATAAACAAAACTCATTATAAAAATATCATATATAACTTTGGAAAAAATAAATGTAAGTTAATATGGAAAGCAAGAACTTTGGTTTTGCAAGTTAAATTTTTCTGGAAGTTTATTTGAATTCATGCCAGTAACACTTGCCAAGAGATGAATATATGTTCATCAAGCTTTGTCTTAACTTTTCCAAAACCGCATTAGAGACTAACGTGATATTTTAACAAGAATTTGATAACAAAATCAATGGCAGACTCTGGTCTAATGTCAGCTGATGAATCTAAGACCTCTGCACGAACTCAACCGCAGAACTGATAAGAGCGTTGAAAAATTGTGTGAGGTATCCAATTTGACAGAGCGATAATTAACATTTGATGTACAGCCAGTCTATTTCACGGCTTGTGCTACTACATTTTCTGCATTTTCACGGAAGAATTATTTTAACGCGAGAGATCATTAAATCGGATTTTTTTTTTTAAACCAGCTTAAAATTACAAAAATTATACGGAAGAGAAAGACAATATTTCTGAACGTATGGCAAGTTATTTTTATACAGAATAATAACTCAGCAATCTATTATTGTTCATTGGTAAACTCGTTGTTTTGCCTTTTAAACGTAAAGCTAGATTTACATGCAAGACAGATAAAACGTAATATCAATCGTCGATAATATCTTAAAAAATTATAAAAACGAAAGAAAATTAACGTCCTACTATCCGGCAACCTCAGATCTATCATGAAGATCGCCGGTTCGATTTATTTTTAAATACATGTACATAATCATAAAAAAAACGTGGAATGGAACAACTATACAGAATTGAAATACAAGGGGCACTGTAGAAGTTTGTAGCCACGGAACACAAGAGGTTTAGAACAAAAATTTATATGATTCCTTCTCAAAGTATCCTCTATTGGAAGCTATGTTCAGATTTATCCTTTTAAACCAATCAGAAAAAGCTTGTTTCCAGTCGACTCAGCAGACACCCGAAATTACGTCCATGTATGCGGCTGCGACGTTCTCAGGGCAAGAAAATCGAACCCAAAATGCTCATTTTTATCGCGAGGAAACACGAAGTAGTCTCAGATAGTCCGACAAGTAAGGTGGATGGCGCAATCGAGAGGTGCACTGCTCCGCAAAAAGCACCTGATAGGTTAGAGCGTTATGATCGTGCCACAATAAGCTTCGAAGTTCGGTTCTTGAGTGGTTTTCTCGCCAGTTTTGCAAAACTTGTGGAAAACACTTTGTCACGTACCATTCTGCAGGGACAGTTTTGCCAGTTTTTAGGGGAATGGTTGCCACATGACCAGTGCAGCGCATCCTTTGTGCATCCACTCCTTTGACTGCTCATTAGTCTCAGAGTCATAGTGATAAAGCCATATTTTGTCACCAGTTATGATGCTGTAATCACCAGTAATCAGATTTTGACGAAACTTGAGATATATGTTATACAAGACCATGGGGAAGAGAATTTTGCAATAAAAAAATTAGTTCAGATTTTGACCGCTACGTCAAAATAGGGCGCATGAATAATAACAAAAACAAGTTCGAAGCAGAGAAATTTATAAAATCAGAGCATTTGCTCAATGTGCAGTCCATTTGTGTCAATGACATGTTCAAAGCGCATTATTTTGCGTGTTATGCTTGCTTTCAATTCAGGGACAGTCCGTATTCTTCCTCCATAGGCATTATCTTTCAAATATCCCCACAACCAGAAGTCACAAGGGTTTAAGTCCGGTGACCGAGGAGGCCATGCAGTTGGAAAAGTTCTCGAATCACCCAATCATCTCCAAAATGAGCATGAAGCAGTTCCTTCACTTGTCGTGCAATGTAGGGTGTTGCACCATCTTGCATAAAGACAGTAGTGTCTAAACATTGTCTTTCTTGTAAAGCAGGAATGACTTTCTGCTGCAGAAGTTCGCAGTAACGAGCACCAGTGATTGAACATCTTTAGTGTTCTCTTCAAAGAAAAAAGGGCCAAGAATGAAATGTGAAGTGAATCCGCACCATACAGTCACGTAATCAGAGTGCAAAAGCTTTTCATGTACAACCATCGGCTTTTCAGTACCCCAGATGCGACAGTTTTGAGCATTACTGCTCCGTCTAGTGTGAAATGCGCTTCATCTAACCACAAAATGTTCCATGTCCATGCATTATCGACAGCTATTCTAGCCAGAAACTGGCAAGCAAAATCAGTGCGTTTTTCCGGATCTTCATGAAGCAACTTTTGAACCACCTGGATCTTGTATGGATACCACTTTAAAATGGAACGCAAAACTTTTGGTACCGTAGACCACGGAATAGACAAATCACGTGATACGGCTGGAAGAATATTGGGAACTTGAAGCACTCTCCACTACAGCAGCAACAACGTCTTCCACAGTCTCATTTGCAATTCGTTTCCGTCCTCTCCCTGGCAGCACACCCAACTCACCAGTTTTTTTCAAATTTCTTAATCATCTTTTTTAAACCATTAATGGACATAGGCCCATTTCGCAATTTTTTCAAACGTCGATATTCTCTTAGTGCAGCAGAAGCATTATTGCAGTTCTGGTAAAACAACTTCACCAATAAAGCTCGACCCTTTTTGGCTAAAGCCATCATTTAATTTCACTGTCATTTTAAAGCTTTTCTAATTTTACATCTCATTTGCATAACGTCTCTGATTGAGTAAAAATTCTCAGATAGTTTCTGACATGAGCAGCGCCATATTTTGACGTAGCGGTCAAAATGTGAACTAATTTTTTTATTGCAAAATTCTCTTCCGCATGGTCTGTATAACATATATCTCAAGTTTCGTCAAAATCTAATTACCAGAACGGCCGCTAGAAGGGTCTAAATGGTGTCACTTTAATTATAACCACCCTGTACGTATCTTTTGAAAAGAAAGAAAAATGCTAAAATAATAATTAGACAAAATCTCCTCTATAAAAGATATAGGAGTAGTTTTTTTCTAAAAGCACTATAAGGAGATTATGTAATTAACTTTCGGGCCAATTAATTGGAAGAACTGAACTCTGAACGATGCAATTCAAAAGCTGCCCAGGAAATTAATTCATGTTATACAAGATTTAAATGAGAATTTAATCTTCTTAAAAAAACAACGGAAAATGCTTATTAATCTTGCCGAGCAAGTTTGTTCAGAGGACAGCAATTAATTACAAAATTCTAGAGCCTTAAGAGAGTGTGTAAAATTAGAATTTTTATCACGCAATGAAACTGCTTGTTGTTAAAGTTTATAAATGTAAGATACAAGGCAAAATAAAAAAAATAATCAAATAAATCTATAATCCAAACTCGATGCAGATCAAATCAAACTTATTTGAAATATCTATAAGAACGAATAATTAAAGTTTATTTGATTCTTCAAGGACTCATCAATAATTTTTAAAGACCCAATTTAAAAATTGTATAAAAAGGCCATAAACGGCTGTATTGATATAACCTACTACTATATAAATTGATAGTAAGTTTACTTAATTAACAATCTATAATACAAAAGGTGTAATGACAAAAACTGCGAACAAATAGCTGTAACATACTAAATAAGAATAAAAACCGCAATTCCACAAACAAATCTGTAATTTTTTAACAATTGCAAAGGTAAGCAATCTATTAATAATATCCTTATCGAAGACTACCATCCATTTCAGTTTGTTGTCAGCGATGAGTTATATCGTTCGAAATGCCCGTCGTAAATTATTGAACTTCTGGATAAGGGGACTACCTTCGCGGAGGATTACGTGCTAACCGTAAACTTCAAGTTGAACATACACTGAACGGATAATTCTGAGAGAATATATTTTTGTCTTATAAGAAAACAATTCTCACTTTAAAACTATACGCACTTAATAAGAATAATCTGAAAAACAATAGCCTAGAGTCAACACGGAAAATAACTCCAATAAACCTTCTTATATTTAGAGACAAAAATACAAGTTTCTATTTTATTTTATTTTATTCTATTTCCAAACATGTTATAGAATCTTGAACGATTTTAATTTTCATTTCAACGATTCAACATGAGAGCCCCGAATATCGCGACAAGCTTCCAAACGATAATTCACATGTTGCCCATACAGGTGACGGCATATCGCCGTTTATGGTTCTAAGTCATTTGTGATGCGGCTTCGTAATTCTGCCAGATTATTCGGCAGGGATGGTACATACAAGGCCTATTTTAAAAAGTATAATGAGAATGCATGCACAGCGTGCTATCTGGTAACTCAGGAGGCGTTTACCTCTAGTGGTAGTTTAAACAAACATCTGTTCGATCATCAGTGTAATTTTCAACTTCCTACTGTCACTACACTATTGATAGGAAACGTTCGTGTGACGAGTGTTTCTTTAGTGCGTCACGGAAATGGATGCCTCGAAATTTGAGCAACGTTTTGCGATAAAGTTATGTATGTGTAACAGTTCTTCAAATGAGACCAAGCATTGCTGAAACTTGGATGCTGCATCACGACAATACACTTTGTCACACAGCACTCTGTCATGCAATTTCTGGCCCAAAAAGGCGTTTCGGTTATACCTCAATGTCCCTACTTCCCTGATCTTGCGCCATTTGCTTGTTCCGCTTTCCCAAGTTGAAAGTTACCTCAAAATACGATATTTTGCCTCTGTGACGGACCAACTGAAAGTGCTTACATCTCAAAACTTCTAGCACTGCTACGATGAGGTGTAAATGTGATAAGGTTGATTTGTAAATGAGAATTAAATAAAGAGTTTTACTGGAACACTCTCATTACTTTTAAAACAGACCTCGTAGACCTTACTCCTTCACATTAGCAATGAAAAAAATCATAAGGAATTATATCAAATGGCACTGGTGGCCACTTGCGAATCGCCAGATTATCGGTAGGCAGATGCTCACTCAGATAACGCCTCACCTGTCTATGATAATGAGATGGTCCAATTTCAAAGGACGCTCTTTGAGTTTTTCTTTCTATTGGCGCCTTGCACAACCCTCAATCATAAGTATTTTATCCGCATAATCTGTTTAAAAGTGTAACTACTTTTGATGAGAACCAGAAACATCTAGAAAAAGAGTAACCTAGAAAAATTGTGGAGAATTACCTAAAGCAATAGACGATATAGACGCTCTTCCACAATATTTATTTAACATTCACGAACACAATATTAATATTTATTTAACATCCATGAACATCCGTGGATCTTAAATAAATATTATGGAGGAGCATCTTTCTCGTCTTTTGCTTTAAACAAAAGCATGTTTATCTTTTATTTGATACATCCCTAATTCCTATTTGTTGAAGTCAAAATTACAGACATTTGAAATAGGATGAATTTTTTTTAATGACCTTGTGTTTCTTGAGTTGCGCAGTTTTAATACGATAACACTGTTCTACAAAAAAATAAAAAAAATTATTTTTCTGGGGGTAAGATTAGTGATTCTTATGAAAATTCAAATTCAAATTTATAATTACTTTTTCTCTGACAGGCACAGTTTCTAAGTTATACGTAGTTTGTAATATGCTTGGTTTTTGTGAACGTAGCCTCTGTCAGACTCCAAAGTGGACTCGAAATGGCGCTGTCAGTGTCCAGGATAGTCTGACAGCGTAGGATAGCACAAAGTATTTTCAAGGATAGCTCTTTTGATATGCTTCCCTTATTATAAACCCTGTCTTTCAGGTAGCCCCACAACTAATAGTAGTGGTGAGTCATGCAAATCTTGTGCTCATATTCAGGACATTATTCCTACCGAGTTTGGTACCCCATACTATAAATAGGATCCTGTCTAAGGTGGATTAAATAGAGTGTAACTGCGACCATCCTGTATATTAAGTTTGTTAAATTGAGGCGGGGCCCCCCCCCCCCCAATAATTTCTTAAAAAATAACGACTTTAAGTCGAAAGATGTAAATCGAGATATTACTGTGTAATATAACCATATATTTTTTCATTTTATTTTCTATGGAGACCTTTTTCCTATCAACTATTTTGTTAGATAAGTTTAGACTTTTATATCTACCAATCAAAAAACATGAAAAAAATATCTTCAGCTGCAAAGAAGTATAATAATTGATTAGAGAATTTAAAAAAAAACTCATTTCTCGTTTTTTCCCCTCTGAGAATCCTGCAGAATGCAAATTTCTAATCCCTCAAGTAGTTACGCTTGCTGTAAATAAAGTTGTACTATACTGTAAATAAAGTTGTAACTGTACTGTAAATAAAGTTGTACTATTTGTAATTCTTTTTTTTTAGTTAATAGCTGCGGCTACGTTGTTGTTGTTTTTTTAGTAATTCTTTTTTTAAAATTTAATGTGCTTAACCGTATTTTCTAAAGTGATTATTTCTATACGTATATTTAAAAAAAATTGGATTTCAACGAAAACTATCATTTCTACCGGTAATTGGATTCTAAATAAAATCGAAAGCGATCTACCTTCCTGTAAAAACATAGTTTTTAATGTGATTGCTTTCTCTGTACTTTTCCGCGTCTCAAGTTATCAAAGCACGCAAACAGAAGGCAAATACCATCAACGTTAACGGATTTACGGCCAAAAATCAATACTACACCGAGTAAGCCATTGAACAGAAAACAAAAACAGGAAAGTTTTTCAAACATTTTTGTAATAATAAATTGAAATAAAAAAATAATAAATGCTCATCGGTCAACACATGGAACAATCCTGAGGTCTAAACATATATAAAATATCTTTGTAAGCTACAAGGATAAGGGTATTACAATTCTCTGTACAAAAGTGCTGCTCGTTTGCCATAAAATATTGAAAAGGGAAAGCTCGGCGTAAAAATAAGATCTCATTCGGTTTACTTTCACAAAGGGTGTATGACATCACATTACATAAAATACGTAATGTAAATAAATGTCAGAACACAAAGGTTTCTTTATGCGGAATTCATGAACACTGAAGGAAGTTAAGGAAGCACATAATGTGAAATCCATGTAGCCCCAGCAATGACATTGCACCCACCGCCCTCGGGGAACACAAATTTCCGGACTCCCGTTCGTTCATTCACTCATTCATTCGTTCCTTCACTCACCTTTTTCTTCCCTCACAATCTCTCCTGCTTTTATGAAGTTATTTAGCCCTTGAAAACATTTGCAGCATGTATAGAGCAACAGCCATTCCAAGGAATGAGAAGGGCGACAGCGAGCTTTACTTAGCCGAATGTGACTACGTAAAAACCGACAGCAACACCTTTACAGGCGCTTTTTGACTCACTCGTAAATACGAATGTGCTTTACAAGTCATGTTTTGTGTTAACTTGATTTAAAATTACAGTTTTCAGTAAAAAAAAAACTATACGTTTCAATAAAAAAAATGCTGTTTTTCTATGCAATTACTGGAGCATGAGTATTTATATCTTAATAATTTTAAACTACAATTTATATTAGTTGGTTCAGTATATTGCACTTTCATAATGAAATATGTAAAATCATCTGTAGCTTACTTACAAGTATTAAAGAATGAAAAGTTAATGAAAAATATTATCTAAACAGAGATTTAAATCGGCACTATTCTTTTTAATAGCCTAGTTTTTTTTTAATTTTTAATTTCTGTTTTAGATACAGTCAGTTGCAAATAGATAAGGCTAGGTCATAATCTGCTATAGTGAACTGAAAAAAAGTATTATTTCATACCAAAGTGTCCAGTTTCAACTATCTACTTAAAATGCAGTTAAATTTTTATATTTAACATAAGTTCCATATTTGTGGTGAAAACAATAATTTATCATTTTTAGATATAAGGCCACATTAAAATTAGAGGGAAGAGATACCTTTTGATTGTAAAATGAGACTGATCCGTGTTGTTAAATTTTAATACTTGAATAAATTATTATGATTACTGGAATTATTTACTCTAGTGAAATAATAATGAGCAAGGAGAAACTCAAAGAAACAAAATTTTGGCATTTCACGAATGTGGCTTGTCATCCAGACAAATTGCAGAAAAAATTAATAAATCTAAGACAGTGTTAACAATTTCTTGAAGAAAAAAGACACGTAAGATGTCAAATATTCATCAAGACGGCTTAAGGAATTGACATCGAGACAAGAAAGAATGGTCATTCGGAAAGCAAGCACTCAAATAATAAGTGCAAAAGAAATTGAGGCAACACTACAGTTGGATGCATCTGTTTGGACTATCAGGAGAACTGTCCATTTATCAAATGTCAGAGGAAGACACCCACTCAAGAGGAAGACACCCTTAAAAGAACACCATAAGTAAGAACGACTTCACTTTGCTGAGGACCATAGAAAGAACCAGTCGAACTGGTCTATAATCATCTTCAGCAATGAAATTTTTTAAAATTTGGATGGGCCAGAAGCCCAATTCTTATTGGCATGATATCAGAAAAGAACTTGTGTATTTCTCCAAGCACCAGCAAGGAGTTGGCTCACTGATGGTGTGGACAGGCTTTGCAGCGGGTGGAAATTTCAAGTTGGCGTTTCTTGAAGGACGACAAAATAGATTTAGCTAAATCAATACATTGTAAAATCATCTCCTCCCAGATGTAGTAAGACTTGCTGGAGAAAGTATTTTTTTCTGCAAGATGATGCGTCGATCCACTATTCAAGTGACACGAAACAATGGTTTGCCAATAATAACATCAACGTTCTGAAGTGGCCGGCAATCAGCCCAGATTTGAATCCGGTAGAAAACATCTCGGGGATCATGGTTCGTCGCATTTATCGTGTTGATGGAAAAAATATTCATTTTGACAGTAAACAACAGTTGAAGCAAGCATTCCAGAAAGTGTAGGATCAAGTTTCATTAGAAGAGTTAAAAAAACCCTTTCATATTCCATGATTGACGCTGTATTGAGGTGATTAAAAGAAGCAAGGAGGCATGATCAATAAATAAACAATCTTAAATTAAGGCTTGACTTGAGTTACTCACTGCTAGCCTTATAATTTTACCATATTTGAAAAATTAGAAAATGTTGTTCTCAACACAAACGTAGACCATATTTTAATTATTTTTCTTTTTGTTATTAAACACTTTTATATAAAATAATACTGTTTTCAGTTCAATATAACAGATAATCACCTAGGCTTATCATTTGCACTTGACTCTCTCTCATAAATAACAGATGTATAAGAAAAGAAGGACAAGTTCAAATACCCTGGAATGAAGCCAAAGGTGGGCATGGAGTGATAAAACCTTGAAAACAGCTTACGTTTCGGATTTCTCTTTTGTCTAAGAATTTTTTAGCTGTGACAAAGACAGTGTCTATCCGAAACGTCAGCTGCTTTCAGGGTCTTACCAATCTGTGTCCTATTCTCTGTTTACAAAAGAATAATAAAGTAGGGAGTGGACGACATTCGCAATCTGACTTGTTAATCGTGGGGAGGGATAAGAATTTTCACTTAAAAGTTTTCCTCCTGATAACAGTACAATTGATGAAGGATACATTTGAAATCGATTGAATGCCTATACTCTTAAGAATACTTCTAAGCGCTAAACCGGTAGTAACTAAGTGAAATTCGACATATACGAAAAGCGTTCAGAAAAATCGTATCGCCAAGCCAAAGACCTGTGAATATGTATACGTGCATTCATTGCATAAGAGCAATCATTTACGATTATAAAAGTTTTCCGATAAGTCTCTTTTGATGGTTGATGCTGAAAGGATGTGGTAGATGTACAAAGTCAGCGAGTAAGACTTGTTTAGGCAGCTAATAACCGCTGTGATATTTCAGGAAATCTTTCAACAGTTATGAATAATGTGAATGTTCTAAAATTTTATGATCGTCAAACCAAATTTGTTGCACTTCGGAGTTGGTGTCTGTGATTTAAGGTTCGCAACTGAACTTTTTTCAACGCAAGACTTCGTATTTCTACAATGAAGTTGTCAGGCAGGCAGGTCGTGTGATTTTACAGGAATCTTAGGTAGAGGAAGACCAAAACATGCGCAAAATTTCCACCTTCTATCTCTGCTTTCTGCCCAGAAGCACGAAGTTTTTGAACGCCTTTGTATGTCGTCGATATCTTAGCATTTCGATTGAATGTTTCCGATAATTGTTTCTGTAGTAGAAAGTACAGTAGGCATTTCATAACATTGAGAAAATGGTGATTAATTCTAATTGAACATCTATTTACGATCATAAACAGCTAATGGTGGAATAATTCCATTAATGAGCTCATTAGGCGGGTTTATTAAAGAGGCAATTCAATAAGGTTTGAAAGTCATTAGAAGATAGAATGTAGCCAATGAGTCCACTTGCGCAGGTCTCAGTCGGCAAAAGTTCATGTTTTTCCATTAATGAATTAATAATTTAAGGTGAGAAAAGTAATAAATATTAACTTCTTTAGCTTCGTTCTGTTCCTTCCAAGTCTCAAAATGTAACGAAATTCTAAGATGATTCATCTCTTTTAGTTTTCAAAAAATTATTATTACAATTATATTAATAATGTTCTTAGACATTAATGAATTAAACGTGCAGGACCCTACAGTGATACTGGAGTAGACAACCGTATTCGTTTGGGTTGGTTGAATACAGCGAAACCAGATAGCATAGAATAACTAAATTAAGGCTTTTCTATTGCAAAATGTGACGAAATATATAGGGTATAATTATTGAAAATGCAAAATGTGAATGTATGCTATATGTGGGTTTTTAGTCCTTTTGCACCAATAAGGAAAGGAAATTCTTTGCAAAGTCTGACGTCCTAGATTTCGTAGTTGTAGAGATCTCGCGAACTTATACACGAACAGACAGACACAAAATAAAGAAATTAACACCTAAGATTCAAGAGCAACCAACTCTACGATTATTACTGACTGCATACTCAAAGCATATTCAAGTCTGCAGGGGCAAAGAATAGTGGCTAATAATTATTGGTTATAACTAAAAGTGATCTAATAAAGATGGTGTTGTTAACAACATCGAAGATAGTTTTACCTCCATTGGAAAAGATATGTTTCCACAAAGCAGACCACAATGCAATACACAAAGAGAATTTTTATGAAAAGCTGCAGTTGCGAAACCTTAAATCACAGACACCAACTCCGAAATGCAACAAATTTTAGTGTGAGAACATAAAATTTTTGAACATTCGCATTATTCCAAATTGTAAGTCAGGTTTATGTACACAGAACTCAAAGAAGCCTACACTACTGATTGTCTAGTTCGAACTGTTAAATATGGGGTTGATCTATGATGATTAGGAAGACCCTAACTTGGTATTCCGTTGGTAAGATCATTTTCTTCACAGTCATGTTATCGCCAGCGAATATTTGGGTAGTCTAGATGATCAAGTTCACCCTCTGAACCATGTTGTCTTCCAACTTTGAAGATCAGAATACTTTCATAGACAATGAAATAATAGCTAGAGGCAGCACCAGGATGCCGTCGCCCAGCATAACTTTCAGATTAGGTTATCATCAGCTCATTGTGGGCTGTTTTGAGAGCAGAGTGAAAAGCAGATTATCCTCCATCACTAAAGCAATTGGGAGATGCTCTGATTGAAGAAAGATACAATATTCCACTAAAGTGATTCAGATATTGTATGGATTTCACGAAAAGCAGAAGTTGTATTAACGGTAATTCAAAATCTTACTAATAATGTATATATTAACCAACCCTTGCATTTGCAAGTGGAAAAAGTATGGAAGGTGAAAAAAATTTAAAACTTTAAGATGATTAAATTCCTTTTCAAAAGATATTACAAAACATATTTATTGATCTTTGATGAATGACAAAAAAATTGAAGAAACATGTATTGATTTTTAGCGTGAATTTTATTGTAGGAACCATGAGAAGATACCTGTATATATTTAAAGGTCGGTAGAGACAAAAGAGTCTCCTTGATTACGCAGCTGACAATGAACAGGAAGAAAATGATCTCGGCTGTTTCCTGAACGGGTGAATAAATCTTGTTAAATCCGTAATTCACTTACGTGCAGTTCTCTTTCGTGAAGTCTCAAGTTAAAACTTTAATCGGATTAGGGAATGGAGAGAAAAGCTAAGAACATGCAAAGTACTGAATTCATTTTCGATGGTGTGGAGTTCTTGCCTGTACGTGCTAATTTGCTCCTTTGACACGATTTCGGGGAAAGAACAGACGAATAAATATTCTTTTTTAGATTTCTGAGAAGTTTTTTAGAACTTTAAGAAGAAAGAGAGAATCAATCAATACCTACCTAAGCACTCAAATTCAGATCGACGAAGGAATTTATAGTTCTCAGGAATTTTGCTGTTTGGCTCCTTGGGTGAAGTCATATTTAAGAAATCATAAATTTTCATTTAGACTATGAATAACCCTTTTATTTTTAGTATCCATATTAAATGTGTAATATATTATTAACATACATTGCTTCGAAATTCTCCTTATATTTGTTAGACACACTCCTCTGAAATTGTCCTATCCAAAGTGCATAATTAAACATTAGTATACGAAAACGAATGATTTCAAGATATTATCTATCTGGTCGATATCTTTATACGTACACTCCTGGTAATTGAAAAATGAGGAACCAGAAGAAGTAATGTCACATTGCTGAGTTAACATACACAGAAGTTAATTTTCAAGATTGTGGAGTTAAACTCATTTTCAGTTCAGGGGGTATCAAATTTTCTTGTTTCAGTGTATAAGGAAACTGCTAGAGCATTACGAAACCAAATACCAGCGCTTGTTTAAGTTTCCAGTACAGCTAAAGATCTTTGAATATCCCTGGAAGTCATTAGCATTCATCTAACGGAGTTTGAACAGGGTCGCTTATTGGGCCTTCAGGAGGCAGGATGATCCTTCCGCCAAACAGCGCAGAGAATTTGATGGGATGAGAAAATATTATTCACCTGCAGACATGATTCAGGACATCGCAGACTTTAGCGCATTCGAATGGCCGCTTTAGCAGACCGAACAGTCACATCCACTCAAAGTCACGTTTGGTTCCTTTGGCGAGACTGACACTTAAAACACGACACAGTTAGAGGCCCACCACAGGTGCCAATAACGGGCTCTTGGAGGAATGAATAGAGGTCTGTGGTGTTCCGTGATAAAAGTCGTTTCTGCCTGGACAGAAGTGACAGTCGTATACTTGTCCCATCACCGTATACATCACCATCAAAGACCAGATGAGAGACACATTCCATTGTGTATACATCATCGACACTTAGGGAACATTCCTGGAGTAATTGTGTGGGATGCTGTCTCTTTTAATCTGGAGAGGATACTGAATGCTGGATCCTACTTTCAGAACATCATCCAGCCTGTCCTAATCTCTTTTTTTGGACGACATGGGATACGTGCTGTTCCAGCAAGACAACGTCATGCAGCTCGTGCAACTCAACATGTTTTATAGTCACCACGCTCACCAGACCTTTCTCCAGTTGAGCCTGGGTGGGATTGGATTGATCGGCGCAAAGAATTTGACGTCCTGTATCTTCGACAAAGAGATTGTACTTGTGATCATAGTGTTATTCATTCGCAGAACTCTGAACATAAAAACTGAGTAATGTGACATCACTCCTCTTTTAGTTTTTTTGGGGGGTTGTGATGACAACCGGAAAGTTATCAGAAACAAGATAAGAGGAAAAGGGTTTTTTCAAACCAAGCTTTTATAATGCTTTATTTAGCGGCAACAATAAAGCTTAATTTTGCAACAATAAACAATAAATACCTTTAACTCTCGCCATAACGAATTGTCCAATTGTCACAACAATCAATTTGTAGTAATGAATTTGTACCATTAGAACACGAACTAGTGAACCGATTTGAGAAATGTTTTCTTTAACATGAATTGTCATCGATCTTGTGTATGTATGTCAAGTTTCAGCTCCCTAGCTTGTCGGGAAGTTGGTTTAATATTGATTGCAAGATTTGACCTAAACAAACTAACACTGCAAGGTTAATAAAAGCTTTTAAAAAGGGAGATGAGAAAAAACAAGAAGGAAAATGCCTAGATTGTCGAAGCCGCGGCAGCTCGGTTTTGACGATGGTTTCTAAGCCGCTTCGAAGTGTAATATTTATTCAGTTTCTTGCGAGAAACAACTCGTCTTTGTTACGGCATGATTGTTCATTAAATAAATTTTGACGGCCTTTGGGTCTGAATCGAGTTAAAGATTTTTTAAACGTTTATCTTCTGTTTTGTTCTAAACTTGAACTTTGCGAGGCCTTCTATGGAATTGAAGACGTGAAGGCGCCGTCGGAATAGAACGAAAGAGATTCTGTGATCTTTATCTATGTTGCGTTGGATGTACTCGTAAAGAAGTATTAAGGAATTTTTAATCGTTAAGTAAACAGTAAATTACGGCAAGTGGCGCAACCATTAGTTAGAATTAAGATGAGAGGCACCTCACTAGTTTAATTAAAGCAGATGCGTATTGTAAAAATAATGATGATCTATGGGTATAAATATATAAGTGATTTGTTCACGATAGTCAAGGTTGCTCTTTGTTTAACGATTTCATCCAAAATGCAATATGAAACTTCAAGGAGACCCCACATTGATTGAAATACGCTCGAACCGAAGATCTTTGAGTTTGACACCAAATATAATGAAAGATGAATAGTCATAGGGGAGCGACCATCCAAGAGGTCAAGCGAATCGATCCGACAGTGGGAGTTATTGGGTAAACAAAACTAACCGTAACTAACAACCTCCCTTGATCCCCCTACCCTTACCTATTCCCCGCCTTCCAATAATCTTTTTTGCACGTGTACGAACTCTCTCAAATCAATTACGATTTCCCACTCCCAATAGCGGTGACGAATCGAGCTTAAGTGAACTTTCCAAAAAGATTAACGACAAAAGTATAAAATTCGGCAAATTGCAACTCTCTTACTTAGGTTTTATAACACTATTCAGCTTAATAATGTGAAGAAATCAACTTTTGCTATATACTTTAAAAAATCTCATTCTTACTTTAGACGCTCCGGGAATCGATTATAGAGATAAACAGTTAATACCCATATCTAAAGCGCTTTCTTGTAACTAAAAAATGGAGATATCTGATAACTAGTAATTAAAATATGGGAAATGATGTCAGTTAACTTCATAGAAGCTTTGTTTAAATAATATAAATAATATTATGGTCTTCGGTTCACCCGGAAAAACACCTTTTTATTTTCAGGGTACAATATCTTCAAAAACAGCAACATGTGTAATTTAATTCAAATGTCACTTCAGTACATGTATTTAATGCAGATGATCTAGTTCTTGAATTTAATACTATTGTTGTAGAATAGCTCCCCTTGATGTGGGTTTGCAATAAATAAACTAATTGTAATCTGGATACATTGTAACCTTCTTGACCTCCCTTCCTTGCTCTTTTCATTCTACGAACTACTTACGCCTTCATGTTAAAAAAACGAAGGCATTCTCCATAGCTGATCCATTGCATTTTTGTTTCAAAATCAAGAATACAAAAGACGACGTTTTTACAGTGAAAAATCCTTTAGATAAGGAACCTTACACGCACTCACGTCTTAGCCATGATACGAGACAGCTTGTAACAGCTGATCTCACTTCAGCTTAATGCTTTTGCCAAAGGTAAATAAGCGGCATTTGTATGAGCCTAAGGGGGAGGGGGAAGGTGGATATGGTTTTCAATAGCAATCACTTGTCGATTTTCCGCTGGAGTTGTTCCAATTTTTCAACAAGCATCAGTCACGAAATAGACCACAGGTTGATCGGCGGAGTGGAGCAAGTTAAGGGAGAGAAAGTTGCAAGCCCTCTCATATTTGGTTAATTCCATCCAAAAGTTTGCAACGAATAATTAAATACTCGCCAGATGAGTATTGATCCGTGGTCGGTGTAATTTCACTGCATTTCGTTTTAAAAAATAAATAAATTAACTAAAATTCCAATCTGTTTTTCGAAAAGTTGATATGTTTACAAAAATATTAAAATTTCATAATAAGCGCAATTACCAGGCAAAATTTTAATTTCGAGTTTAATGAAAATTCAATAAAGCAGCGGAAGGACTCGAAATTATCGTGAGCAGGAATACCAGGAAACTCTTTTTTGACCAATTTATTATCTATCAAGTTGTGCCTTCAAATATTGACATTAACACTTGCACTGGTGTAACTGGATGGTAGTTTTATACAGTGTACTTGCTTGCTCACATCAAATAGATAAGTTAATTGAACCCCCGGTGAACTAAAAACAAACAAATAGATATCCGCCAACGATATTCATAATTACCGACAAATTTCACTGCTTACTCCAGAAAGAAAATGCAACACCGTAAAGCATCTTTTTTACCTGAAAACAAAGTCAATGCCATCCTTAACCATGAAGCACAAAGAGACCAAGTTGACCTTTGTAAAGCAGTACGTCAGAAATTTCGATATGTGGAATCATGTCATCTTTGGTGACGAAAAAAACTTTAACTTAGACAGACCCGATTGTGTCAAGTTCTATTGACATGATTTGAAACAGAGAGAAGACTATTTTTCGAAGAGGATCCGTTATAATTTGGCTTTCTCTGTATAGGTAAAAATCGAGAGTTGCATTTTTGCTCGCGTAAAACTAAAAACAGACGACTATCAGGATATTTTAGGGAATTATCTCTTGCCATTACCTGATATTGTTTTTCAGCACGATAATGCCCCCGTTTACCGTGCCTTGTCAACTCAACAATGGCTAGGTGATCACGGATTCCCAATTCTGGAATGCCAGTATATAGTCCGGATCTCAATCCGATTGAGAATATACGGGCTGTGTAGTGCGAAGTGTACACTCAAACGGAAAGCAGTTTACTACCTTAAATGACATGAAAAGTGCACTTAAACAGCCATGGGATGATATACCCTTTGAAAGACTACAAAATCTGCTAAGTCAATGGCCAACAGTCTCATCGAAGTGATCCGTTTAAATGACAAACAAACTAGATTTAAGCGTTTTAGTTGATACGAAGCGTTTTAGTTGATACGAAGCGTAATTCGTTGTTTTGTTTCAGTGGTGTTATAATTTCGTCCATCTACACTATTTCTATTGAACTGTTCACAAATTTGAACTGTTCACAAATTTCTATTGAACTGTTCGCATCTTTAACTTGTTTGCAATGATTTTTTCTTTTCTGACAACACCTGACTGATGTTTACTAAGCTTAATCGAATTATATTTAAAATGTTTGCTCAAACAGATTAATATTTAACATTGTGGCCGATCCTATAATTTTGTCTAGGATTGTCCAGAAAAAGATGCTAAAGACACTGTGAATAAAAACGAAGAGAAAAACACCTCCGTAAAAATTTAATTACCATCACGTACTTAATGTGCATTTCAGAGACCAAGTAATTTTCATCGAGGTGATACTAAATGATTCAGTGAATATACATATTCTGGATATATTTAGAAACACAGCTATGCAAATTTTTGCAGTCTCCAGTCAATGATATTCTTAGAAAGTGCAATAAAAAGAGTAACAGATAATCTGTGAAGCTAACTTTTGAGGTTTTAAATTACCACGAAAAATGACTATTTGTGCTGTTATTCGTATAAGAAGAGAGCTTAAGAAGTAAAAATGCCTACAAGACGCCTTTGAGAGTTTCTTTATTTGGGTACAGATAGCCAGTTACTCTTTGCGTCGTATTACGGCAGAAACTTTTCGGTATGCAACAACTGTCAATCAAATTCGGAGACGGTGGTCTGAATAACAAAATGTGAATATTCAAAGAAGGACTGAAACACGTAAACGAACGTCACAACGTACAAATCAAAGCATGTCAAGTCAATCCGTATCGGTTGCTCCGTTGTACAGCTGGAGTGATTTTGCAGGATGTAGAGGTAATGATAAATATTCTAATATTCTGGCGGAGACAATTGTTGGCTAAGGCAGGCTTGCAGGCAAGGCAACATTTGCGAACACTGGCCCTAACATCGAAAGATCTCAGAGATAGAACTTAGCTGACGAATGGCATACTGTGTTGTTTAGCGACGAATCTCGCAATTGTCTCGGCAACGGTGTTAACTATGTCTTAGCGGCAAAATTCTGGGGGCAATGTGACAATCGGGTATGTCCTTCTATTACAAATCATAGCATTAACCAAGTCATGATTTGGCGTGCTATCTGCTACCAAAGCCCTTCACCTCTAGTACGCATAAAGCGTTTTCCAAGCACAACCTTACATGTTAATGAGATAGTGGAGGCCGTTGCATTATTCTACATAAACAGAACACTATTTCTTGAACAGCACAATTTTTGAGTTTTTTTTTTTGAAGAGATATCATGACTGAACGCACTCTTGACTTTATTGAATACCAATGGGCCACAATATCCCAGGACTGAAGGTAATCAAAATGATGGTTCTACTATTTACTACAGTCAGCTATTTTGCATGTCTAATTCTTTGAAATTTAAAACGGTTTTTTCCAGAACATATTTCTTTAAAGGTATGCCAAGTTTTGTCTCATCTGCTGTTGAATATTTTATACTCTCTGAAGCACATATACTAAAGTACAGCAGCACCCGCTGAATACGATTCTGAAGGGACCGTACGAAGGGACCGTATGTATTAAACGGGAAAACGTCTGAGGCAGGAAATTCTAAAATATGCAAACACATACTACTCTCTCACATATTATATTATTCTATACTTTAGAATCATTATCACAATATTCTAATGGATCCAAGAAACTGTGGAGATCTAGTTATGGTGAGACCTTTTAGAACAAAAAACACACAATCCACAAAATTTTTCATACCATGTCTGTACATTTCGACGACAAAATCGTCATCATCAGCGTGATAACAATTTTATCTAACAATTTTATTTAACAATTTTAACAATTTGGTTTTTTGTTGTAAAAGTTCTCACCATAACTAGAATCATTGTTATAGGCTACATATTACAAATTGCAATTAGTATTTCAAGTTGCATTATACAGAGTGTCCAAAAAGTCTGGTAACATGGCAGATATCTCAAAGCTGCCAGGTAGGCGAGATCTGATGTGTGTGGTTTTTAGGTAATAGGGGGGTGGGAAATTCATTGCCGCACTCAAATTTGACTTTGAGCACCAAATTTAAGGTCATACATTTGCTAACTCGAAAACTATTAAAGATAGAAAAAAATATCCAGTTGGTACCCTGTAGAGCAACACCATATTAGTCGAAAAACAATTTTTAATCACACCCTTCCCCTTGAAAGATTTTGAGAAAATGGGCGAGAAAGAGTCACTCACTTAATGAGCCTTCCCAACGGTCTGCTTCATTGCAATTCAAATGTGTTAGAAACCTCAGCCAACCTGGCCAGTCCAAGCTGACCTTGAGTGACTCTTTCTCGCCCATTTTCTCAAAATCTTTCAAGGGGAAGAGTATGACTAAAAATTGTTTTTAGACTAAAGTGGTGTTGCTCTATAGGGTAGCAATCGGAAATTTTTCTCTATTTTTAATAGTTTTCGAGTTAGCAAATGGATGACCTTAAATTTGGGGTCAAAGTCAAACTTGAGTGCGGCAATGAATCCCCCCCCCCTGTTACCTATAAAACACACACATCAGATCTCACCTACCGACAGCTTTCAGATATCTGCCATGTTACCAGACTTTTTGGACACCCTGTATTTTAAAGGTGCCATTGAAGGAAAGAATTGATGCTCTATCGCCTCTGATTTCATTTCTTCCCGACTGAAGATCGCTCATTAAATTATATATTCTTGTTTTGACGCTCTGAAATCAATCTCTACTCAGTTGGTTATTATGGAAATTCTAATCTCATTCCAATTCCGGGACGAGAACCAATGAATGTCAAAGGGAACCGGTGAATAATGTATTTTCAATAATAACGGAGGGTTGGTTTCCGATTCAACTTCAGCGACATCTTCGGTTCATCGATTGAGGGTAGTAGCCCGGCACCCACACACAAACACATACGGACAGACAGCCAAAAAAAACTACTCTACAAGAGTCATCTCACGGTTTTAAAGATATTCTAATTTTATGAAAAAAGTCACGAATAAAGACTATAAAACCTTTCTGAATATTATAATAGTCATTATAGATTATATAATTTTTTTAAATAATTATTAAACAAAATCATTGGCAACATCGCTCTAAAAATAATGAAGAATCCGTATTAATAAATATCAGTTTATATTTTACCATTTTTAATAAGTACCTTTATTGTATGAAAGAATTTAAACATACCAGATGTAGAAGATTCGCCATATTAAATGCTACATGATAAAATTTGGAAGCAAAGGTTTAATTAAATTCAGCAATCTTAAAAATATTTAAATTTTAGAAACTTCTTCGAAGTTGTTTAAGGCTGTTAATTAGTCTAAAACCATTAACATGACTTATTTAACAACTTAAACAGTAAACATTGACCTGATTTAGGATTTCTACGTAGGGATTTGTAAAGTACTTGAAGGTTGAAGTTCAAAATATGGAATATTGAATATTACTGAAATTATGAACCATAACTGAATTTAAACTGCAGTTTAAATATAATTTCTATATTTTATTAACAGCAATACGTAATATTAATATTTGATAAGCTTCATTAATTTAGTCATAAATAATCGCAAATTCCTGAAATAAGTGCTTACTTAATTGGGGGTTGAATAATGGAGTTGCATTCATCAGTACAATCAACAAGCCCATCAAACCGAACAGTATTATTTCATGTTGAAAATCGAATATAACATTTGAATAAACTATATAGTATTAATATGAATTAACGGAAGAAGTTAACTCATCTCTATTTGTACAAAAGTAGATGAACGTGGCAAGCATTTTAGATGAGCAAGCAAAAGTAGATGAGCAAGCATTTTTCGAGCTTACAGACTCACCGCATGATTAATGGCGTTGCATTCGTTCAGAAATTATTTTGGTTTGTTTACGAGTTACCCCATACTGCGCGATGTTTTTAAGAGAATATTTACCGAAAGTTAACGATAACAAAGAGATAACGATAAAACAACAAGATTAGCATAATGTCCCTATGTCTGTGTTCAATAACGCAAGCTTGGTATCAACAAACAGACTAAGAGAAAGTAAAACCGCTTCCACACTAGTTTTATTTTCATTCAATTTGCAAGTAATCATAGCTTCGTTAGGTATTTCTTTTGTTATAGACAGGGTGACCAAAACGTCTTTCCAACATTACAAAATTTTATTACAAAGAAGATATTACAATTAAAGTGCAAAAGAGAGGCTAATTTCTGAAGAATTTTTCTCTGTTAAAAGAATTGAAGGGCTCGGGGCAATAAGGACGTAACCCACAGGAAGAAGTTCTTATTAAATGTAATAATTACTGCTTGTGAAGTCCATTTACAGTATGTTTCAGTAACAATTGCACAAGTAAACTGCAATCATAGTAAAGGAAAACATCAACCATACTGATTTACAGATTTTTAAAAAATATAACATCACTTTTCTCAAAAAATTGCCTTACATCAAAAAAAAAATTCTCTGTGGTGTACGTCCTTATTGTCCCGACCCCTTCAATTGTTAAAGATTTCCGTGGGAACAATGGTACATTCAATTCAACCATCTGATACGTCCATGAACACAGTATACGGGTAAAATCTAATATGTTTATTTATAAAATACTATACTATGATAAGACCGTTATGGCATCAGATGATGATGGCAAGAATGCAATATGGAATATTCACTGTACGCAATTCATACATTTTTTCCTAGCATTTAGATATGCAATGGTATGTAGTGGAAATAAAATACGTATAGATCTGCAACCTTTCTTAAATATGATGTTTTATTAGTTTACTAGCAGAGGCACCCGGCGTTGCCCGAGATAATTACAGTTGTAGATTAAACAGAACAACCTCCTGAAGTTAAATAATAAATTTGTTTTCAGTAATTCTACAATTTCCGTCTATAGACGAAGCATTTGTTCAGGTGTTTCCGATGTCTGGATAACTTTTTGTCATCTCTGTCCAATACTCATTCATTTCTTCGCTGGCATTTCGATAGATATGAATTATTGTTATAATCCTTCGAAATATTATTATAGGACATAACACCATATGGTTTTTGGTTTGAAGAGTTGAGTTCATGTATGCTTTGTTATCGTTTATGTCGTCAACTGTAGCTCGAACGAACGAACTGCGTCCTCTGTCATCTTTCACTCTTTCACAATAGTCTGCTAACTCTCCATTATCTCCGGTTACGGATCATTATTAAATATTTCTAAGAAAATGTTAACTTCTAAGAAAATCCCAAACAACAGGAATTGTACGTATTGTTACAAATTCCATTTTGTTTTATAATTCTCAGAGGTGGGATGGAACCATCATTCTTAATGAACCTACTTGTATTGCACACTTTGCCCGGGACTTTACTTGTTGTTCTGGCTCAGATTAAAATGTTATCCATCTTCACCCCCGGGGAGCATTACTGGATTCTTTAGACCTATCTTTTAAAATTTCCCTTGCCCTTGCCGTATAAGCTCTTATACCCTCCTGCTCTGTGTTCAGATGTTTCCAATGCCCGGATAGTTTTTTATCTTTCTGTTGCAAATTTCACTGATCAATACTCGTTCTCTCTCTTTTTTTGCCAAACACAAATTTTTGCCAGTCGTCTGGACGTTTTTAGGGAGCTCAAGGGAGCCCTGTGTGATTCCTTAGCCTCCTCGATAAACATTGCCTTATCTATGTCCTTCATTGCATAATCATATTTATGCTCGTTGTTAATAATTCGTTACTCCCCTCTCTAAAAGAGGTTAATATGGTTAATTATGTAGTGCCACACCAGTTAATGTGTTAAGTATACTTTGCAACACCAGTTAATGTGTTAAACTTTCAACCCCCCTTTTCCCTCCCTTAGGGGTTGAATTTCGAAAAACCCCTTCTTAGTGCTCACTTACAGTATGTAAAGAACCTCTGTACAAAATTTCAAGTTTCTAGGCCCTATAATTTGGGCTGTGCGTTGATCACTCAGTCAGTTTCTACTTTTATATATATA
>JAHWFO010013848.1:3338687-3365677 GCA_023313115.1 Rhysida immarginata
AAAATTTTTTAATTTTTTATGTGCTTCAGGCAAATATGTAAACAATGAATGTGAATTTATCTTTTCCATGAACTATGCGATCTTTCTAGAGACGATTGCAGGTTTCTCATTAATAAACGGATGACTTACAAAACAATTGAAAAGGTTAAATTTTTAACGCTGACTGTCCAAGATGAGGAAATGAAATTGATTAGCTGTCAGTTAAGAAAATACCTACAATAAATTTTAAAACAGTAAAAAAAGGGTAAAATAAAGAACAGAATTTTTATAGCACATTTAATGAAAGTAGCTTAGCAAATGTGCTTTAAGTAAAAAAAGACGGAGAGAAAACAGCAACTTTAGTATTAAACGTAAAAGAAATGATCTTAAAGGGATTTTTAGATAAGGGTTGAGAGGTGTAGAAAAATAAACGCCTGACAAGGTTTGAAGTGTTGGATAATATTATCATTTTCTATTGAATTGCCGATCCCGATTGAAGTTAATTCAAAAAGGACAGTACATTTCAATAGAAAATTGGGAAGTGGGTAGTATTTGACACCTTCGTTCACAGTTCTATGTTAATATGCTACTAACATAACTGAAATCGATATGCATGAGTTAGTTTTGCTTTGATGCATGAAGTATTAAAGGTAAACTCTACGATCAAACATAATTTCATTATGTAAAATGAAAGATTAAGGTATTAATGAACATTTAGCACAGACAAAAATTTATAAATCGATCTCATAAACTCAACGAAAATCTCGTATGTTAGCGAAACGATTTGAAATCCATGATTTTGACATCAATAAAGTCTAACTTTTAAAAAGTCAAGAGTTGCGAAAAGGGATGTGAAGAAATTTCGAAATGCAGCACGAGTCGCAGTAATTAAATCAGTAATCACTGTAATTAAAACTCATAACACATAAAAAAATTGAAAATCTCGGAGAGAAGTTTTCGAATAGCCACGTTCTCGATTGGCAAGAGATACTTACCATTCGGAGCTTTAATCTTCACTCTTCCGAGACATTTTTTCGTAATAAATTATTAGCTTAAACTATATTTTTGATTATTGATTTATATTTTATTACCTTTGAATAATATTACAATGAAAAAATTAAACTATTTAATAGAGTTTACCTTCAATATTCGTAGCCCTAAATAAAAAATAATAAAAATAAAACAACCCTAATATAACAATATGGTAAAATTTACTAGAGAAGGCGTATTTTTTATACATCACCTCCACGATCAGAATTTCAAAATTGGATAATAATCGACAATATAACAGTACAGTGAGGAAAAACAAAAAGAATGGTCCGGAAGCTGAGCTTCTACTGCCACACTCGCCCAATAGTAAGCCAGAGGAATTAAATTGACTTAGCAAAGAAGCCTGATGAACCCTAATGAGTCATACAGAGGACAGAAGGAAGAGTAAGCCCGCCTTTATCTAACATAGTAAAAGGTGGAACCCACCACTCAGAAGATGTCAACATAAGATTGCGACATCGCTCTGATTCATGGGTCCCACAGAACGAAGAACGAATAAAATAAATTCATGTTTATTTTATTATTCGTCAATTAATAAAATTAACGAATTTTATTAACGAATTTTATTAAATCATTATTTCCAAAACAAGAAGTTAATCCTCCCAAGAAAGGTATAGGAAAGTAGCGGAAGCCCTGAGATCATCTATTTTTACCCTTTTATCTCACTTTTTAACCCCCCTCCCCAATTTTTTAAATCGAAAAATTGATTTTCTCGAACGTAGTATTTAGAAAGTGTAAAAGAGCTCTATCTTCTTTCGTTTCTCATTATTTCAGATCGAATGATATATGACATGCCAGATGTTGCCATAGTTCTAAAGACCAAGTAACTGCCACCCCCACAATTCCGACTCCATTAGGACAATTTGGCCCAAACTTCATGTAATGTTGATCTTGCTTAGAGGAATCTGCATACCAAATTTCACTCCTTTATAGGCATAAATACGCGTAGACCTTTTGGTCCCGTTAATTTCCGTCCGCGAAACTCGACCCCAGTGGCCCAATCAAAACCAAACTAAATAGTGAAGGTACACATGCCCATAGTAAGCTACATTCTGAATTTTAACCTTCTACCTCAAAAATGCGGAAATTATGAAGGGAACGGACGGACAGACAGACGGACATTGTGAAAACAATAAGTAGCTCATTCTTCCGTTACTTAATAATCAGAAATAATGAAAAACTGATATTACAGAATAATAACAATATATTTTTGACTATATGATGTATATATTATTTGCAACAAAAATTGACAAAACAAAATAATATCAACAAAATAACATAAACTTATGGAATATCTCCAGCAAACTTTACAATACTGCTATACCCAGCATGTTGCTTTTTAATTTTTATTCTTTCTTATTATTTCCCAGCAATATAGTCCTAATATAGATACACATCGTGAATCTAAAGAAATAGAGGGTGTCTCAAATTAAAGTTAACATTTCGTACCTCGCTACAGCAAAAACTATTAATCAGAAATTCGTGAAATTTAGGAAATTACATGATGGGAATTTTTTCCAGAGAGAAAAAAAAAGTTAGAGGGTGCATTTCAAAGATGAAATATTGGCAGATGCTAACTTTGCTCAGATTGCATTTTTCTCATGATAGAATCATCAGCCGTCATTTTCTTTTGCCTTGGCCTGCAAGATCCCTAGACTTGAATCCATGGGGCTATCTCAAAGACGTGGTCTACCGTGATCCCATTTCATTTTTGCCAGATCATAAGGACAGCATAGCAGACCATGTGCGTAAGATTCTAAGGTATACATTGATTTCAACCATTTTCATGCTATTTTATGTTTCCAGATGGTAGCAGACAATGGTGGATATCATATTGAACATATCTTGCAATCATTAGATAATTAAATTGTGTAGTTCATTGTTGCCTTCTCTATAAAGCTATAGTACGCCTTCTATTGGTGGTCTTGAAATTAACTTATTTTTCTGGAAAAAATTCCCATTATGTGATTAAGGCATTTCCAAAATTTCATGATTTTCTGATTTGAGACACCGCGTATATTTGATATTTCTATCTGTTTTTTATTTTTTTTGTAATTTTAGTATTTTGCATAATGATTGGTTGGTTGGTTTATTAAAATTTCTGGCGTCGACTAATAAGGTCATTTTGCGCCTTTTACACAAGTTATAGATGTACGTAGCCCGGTACAAACACAAACATCCATGCCCACGGCGGGATTTGAAACCACGACCAGATGGTCTCAAGAACTAGAAAGCCTACGCCCTATCCCTCTCGGCCATCAGGCCGGCTAATGACATAACGGTATTGTTTCAGAAAATATCTCATCTTAGAAACAGAAGCGTTAAATTTTAAAATTTATAATTTTTTTAATATTTAGCAAATTTCAAAATTTTGAGGCATGTTCCCTTAATATACAAATCGTGCAAACTAGTTTTTATAAAAGTTGTACCAGGAAAGCGATTGAAATTCAAATTTGCAATCCTGACAAAATAGAACTATGAAAATCCAATTTATTCATATTTATCATCTTGGAATATAAATCCTTAAAAGACAAAGCGAATTTTATTCTTGAAATGTATTATGTTCAAATAGGCAAGTCGAATTTAGTAACATATCTAATAGCCACACGATATTATAGAGTCTAGAGTGTTTTTGTATTTAAGTAAAACAAGATATATAAAAACATTCCGATATCTCCTTGGATATTTAGGGAAACAACAAATGAAGGAAAATTCCGTTCAATCATTTATCAAGGTCGATCGTATCGGTGATGGCTGCAGTGCTGAAGAACGGCAATCGAACATTAAGAGATAAAATGAGTAAAAACAGGGGAACGAAGAGGGGAAAAAACCAATTCCATCGAATATATAACATAAAACAGCAAATGAAGGGCAGGAAAAAAATTCTACAAGCCTTTTCAGATTCATCGGGCAGTAAAAATCGAACATCTTCCGAAATGGTTAGTCTATGATATTTTACTTTCCCTTTAATGACATCCCTTGAAGCAGGATGATTAAAAAAAATTCGATAGATTAATCTTATCAAATTTTTAGAAACGGAGCAACGAAATAGCTTTGCTCGGGCAGAAAATATAATTAAAGCGATAAAGTATTCTGAAAACATAATTAAAATTTATTAGTAATTCCCTTTTCTTGTTTCCGACCGCAAACTTAAAATTCATCTTTCTTTAGAGCAAGCTTTGGTCTTCTGAATTTTATTGCAAGTTTTCCAAACTAACACTCTGAACATGAACATTCATTACAGATATTTTCATAACGTCCAGACAATTCGTTGATAAAAGAAAATTTGGAGAGAATGCCTAATAATAACCGCCTTCAACTTATTACTTCACATCAATGCTAAATGTAAACCAGGATTAATAAAACAGAAAAACTGTTAAGCCCTTCATTTGGATTTGCTTCAGTGAGTCATCATAAACTTCAATAAGTCTACTTAGCTTTTACAATAATTTTCTCGTTTTTTTTTCCAATTTCAAAATGAATACTTCTCTAAAAAAAAAACATGGAGAAACGTGGAGAACATGAGTTAATCTTTAGAACAGCGAAAAAATATTATTTAAGAAAAATCAACGAAATAGTCATTAAAAAGCGTTTTTCATATTCTCAGTGACTTTGTATGTAAGTACGCAGTAGCTCCAAAATTTAGTAATACGGTTCCTTCTACAATGACGCCTATTGAACATAGAAATGTTTTTTCAGAAACCTTTGAATTCTTCGAGTCAAAAATTAAATCAACCGAATAGCAAATCTTAAATAAGAGTTTGAACTCAGGCATAAACAATTTGTAATTCGCAGAAAACGGCCGTTATATCATTAAGAACTACAAAGGCAAGGCACCAGATGAATGTTCTGAGACTATCTTATTTACAGGGTGTTTCAGAAAGGACTCCCCAACTTTGAAATGACATAACTGTATAACAGTGAGAGACAGAAAGGTGAAACAAGTGGTACGCTGGACAGACAGGTATGGAATTTCTGATACACGGGTTTGCAAAAATAGTTCCAATATTGACTAATAGATGGCGCTACAAGCAGATGAAGCTTGAAATAGTACTCAGAAGTACAGAAAGTTCATTCGTCAGTCTTGTTCAGTGCTGACACGTGTAAGGAAGTTGTATCGAATTAGCTATTGTAGGAAATTGAAGAAAATCATGCCTTATTCATTGGAGCAACGTGTTTTTATTGTTCTCGAATACCACCGATTAGATCGAAGTCCGATAATGACAAGGCGAAGCTTTCAACAGAAATTTAAAGTTAAAAAAGGTCCATATCGAAACCATTGTAATGTGATTGAACATCTTTTCATGTAGCACACTTTCATACACTATTTAAAGGACACTGCTTTGTGACTACAACGCCCTCTAATGTCCAATATTGGAACTATTTTTGCAAACCGGTGTATCAGAAATTCCATACCTGTCTGTCCAACATACCACTTGTTTCACCTTTCTGTCTCTCACTGTTATAAAGTTATGTCATTTCAAAGTTGGGGAGTCCTTTCTGAAACACCCTGTATGTGGAATTATTCTTTCCGATTGAGATATAGTCATGCCTCATTTCCCCGCAGATTTGCTTATTTACGACACTCGAGTCTATCTGCAAAGTAGCAAAAATAATTTAGCGGTGTTATTATAAGTAGTTTTTATTTCTAGTAATTTTTTTTTCATTTTACTCATCTGTCTGTTGAGTCTTCCTCCTAAAACAATCAGACGCATCCTCCTGTGAGTAACTTTTTATTTGCTGACTGTTAAAAAAATATTATTTAAAAAAATCAAGCTTCTTATTAGCCGACTCGTATTAACGATGGGGGCAATCTTTGAAGAGTGATTCCTGGCAGACAAGAATCAAAAGTGGTCTTATGAACACATGTCCCCGGAAATGACTTCAGCCCATTTCTGTCATACCCTTCCCCGGCAGATGGATCGGCCGAGGAATTTCTGTCGCATGATCCACTGGTCGGCAGATCTCAATCAAACCCCCTTGAATTCTATTTGTAAGGGCATCAGGAAATACAGTTTTTTGGTGAAAAATCTGGAACAATGTGTTTATACCGCCGGTAATGTTATTCAGGTACAGAGCCGAGTGCGTCCATCTATGATGCGACATTTGGACACTAGCATTGAGGGCCGTGCGAGCAACTACTGTGACTCGATCGGAGATGCATATGCTCATTGTTTCACATTGTTATAAAATTGTGCATGTTCATTGCGTGCATTTTCCGGTGTTTTATGCATAGGATCGTTTTTGTTCCTTGTCCTGCTAGAAATACCGAAATTTGTTCCCAGTTTTTGGAACCACCTTATGAACTGTATACCAAAATAGTTAATACCAATAAACAATTTAGTATCACCTATAATTGCTTCTACCTGTAATTATTCATTGTCAACAATATCAGCGAAGCATGCTGCTACTGAAAGTGCTTCACCAACGTTCCTGAATACAAACGCATTGTACGAGGGGCGACTGATAAATAAGGTCTCCATGGCTGTAACTTTTTTATTTGTTAACCGATTTTCAAAATTCTTTTTGTATCTTATACTCACATTTGTCCTCTATGTAATGCACTATTCACTTTTCGACATAGTCCCCATCCCTTTCCACGCATTGCGCCAACGCGTGACTAGTCGGGTGAACCCATCGGAGAGGTACAATGCGTGGAAAGGGATGGGGACTATGTCGAAAAATGAATACTGCATTACATAGAGGACAAATGTGAGTATAAGATACAAAAAGAATTTTGAAAATCGGTTAACAAATAAAAAAGTTACAGCCATGGAGACCTTATTTATCAATTGCCCCTCGTAATAATTTTAATGTACACATTTCCTGTCGAATCTCTGCGTGGATATGGATGAATCTCTACGTTTGATCCGGAATTTCTACATTGTCTTAGGAGTGTGTTTAAATATATCAATCAGTTGTAAGGGCGCCAAATGATCTAGATGTTAACGCGGCCAAAACTAATGAACCAACTAACCAAATATCCTGTGTTTACACACTTAAAACGGTCAGCGAGAAGCTAAATTGCTTATAGTATCAATCCTAAGTATCCAAGAACGAAAATTACGAGGATTTATTGCATATATTCAGTGGCCTGATACAGTGTTTCTTACAAGTTGCCCGCATATTATTAAATTTGATCAACAATCTCCTGAAATTGAAACAAAAAACAGTGGTACGTATAAATATTTGCCTCATAAAATATATTTTTTAGCATGTTTCATTACATTAACTGGCCTCGAGCTATTTCATTAGATTAAAATCTCCAGGGAAAGGTTTCCCAATTAACTAAGAGCTATGGACTCCATTTTTTTTAAAGTTCTATTTCTGTAAAATAGCTGTACTTAAGAAGTAGATAAAATACTAAAAAAAAAGTAGCAATAAATATTCGTATTCCAAAAACGAGTATATGAATTTAGTTGGGGCTTTTACACGTAGCCAACGGGAAAGACAGGCCCCGGCGCGGAAAATTCACCTGACCATAGTGGTCCGGCCAACAATGCAACCTTCATTGTTTTTAACAAACGAAAAAGATATTGATTGTTATAATCCAAGATGGAAACAATGAAGGTTGTATTGTTGGCCGGACCACCATAGTCAGATGAATTTTTCACGCCTGGGCCTGTCTGTCTCGTTGGCTACGCTTTTACATAAATGACGTCATGGACCCCCAGAGGTTCCAGGGCACATCAAATAGGAGTCTCTGCTAATGTGTGAGATCAGAATCAAAAGAGTGGACCGATTAACACAAAACAATGTCGATACATACTCCAATCTATCGCATATTTAATGTTAGAAAATTCTCTATGATTTAGAGAACATTTAATGTTAGAAAATTGTACATGTATCCAAGAAATAATTGTTGACCAAAGTTTTTTAAATGCCGACACTTCAAATAGATCCGTACCACTGTTTAACCAAACAAGTACTTGTCTTCAAAACGATTCGTACCATTATACGTAAAGATTAAAAATAATTTCATTCGCCTTTTCACTGAAGACCAACTATAATTGAAAGTTAAAAAGGGGTCATTATTAATGCCATCAAACATATTTATGAATCTACAGCATTTGTCATTTCAAAACTTACTGAAAAATATAAAGTTGAAAGTAAACACAGTAATGTTTCCTAAGTTAAGTTTTGTGTGCCTAGAACATTATGGGTTTGTGATTCTCTTCGTTCTCGAAAAGGTCTCTTCGTCATTTATTAAAACGAAGAAATCAGCAGACAGAAGGCAGAGAGGAAGGTAAAAGGAACCTCTCCATCTTTAAGAATGAATAATAAATGACCCCGGCGGATAATAAGAAGACGATCCCCCTGTTCAATTTCGTTGCCAAAGTATAAAAAATTTTTCCCCTTCGCCGCCTTGCCCACATCATCTGAATTCGATAAGGGGTAATAAGAAAAAAAAAAAAAAAAAAAAAAAAAAAATGACTCCTAAACAGCTGTTACTTGATAGACTTTGATCTTCCACTCCCTTTATTCTATCTCGTTTCGAAAAAAAAAGAGCAATTCAAAAAAAAAAATAAATAAATAATTGAAACAAAAAACAGTGCCACCGTATAAATATTTGCCTCGTAAAATATTTTTTATTTGCATGTTTCATTATATTAACTGGCTCGAGCTATTTCATTAGATTAAAATCTCCAGGGAAAGGTTTCCCAATTAGCTAAGAGCTATGGACCCCATATTTTTGAAAGCTCTGTTATCTGTACTTGAGAAGTAGATAACAATATTAAAAAAGGTAGTAATAAATACTGGTATTCTAAAAATGAGTGTATTAATTCAGTTGGGGCTTTTACATAAATATCACGGATCCCCTAAACTGATTCCATGAATCCCTGCTCTATTTTATTATCTTTTAAATAATAAATGAAACTAAAAAAAGATAAATATATAACGTTTAAAATATAGCTGCATGCAAAGAGCGCTAACTTGTCATTTTATTAATAGCTGTTAACATAGTTTATTGATATTCGATTAAGATGAAATCTTATTTATTAAATGATCCTCCCAGTCGCTTATGTTCTTATTTTTTCGCTAAACACCATTTCGATTTAAAGAAGCCGTATAATATTGACATTATGCAGACTTAATTTAACTGGTTTTATTTATTTCTCTCTACTGATAAAGGAGTACTTTTTAGTATATTTATTTTATATTTAGCTTCCACCAAAGGAATTTACTAAATTTGTAGTTGTCACACTAATCTATGTAATTTCCATTATTCTTATAACCTATCTTCAATTCTCTAAATAAAAAGAAAAAAAAAAGAAAAAAGAATTAAACTTATTCGAGGAAAAAGCTTCTTTATTCGAATTCATCTATTCTCATTCCAACATTTAAAATTTTAATTCTCATCGAATATGCTCATATCTCTTAAATAAACAGCAGAGACGTCTGTCATAAATATAATAGTCTCATTATACAAATTATACATCTTATTATTATCTTATTTATTAATTCTATTGTGCAGTTTCATTTGCAGCATTAGTTATTTATTATTATTTTTTAAACATATATTTGTTACACCAAGCAGGATTAAACGGGATTTAAAATCCAACTTAGAGTTAGGTAAAAACCCTTGATTTCAGATATATCTTAGAAGTAATCCTGATCTCTCTAACCGTAACAATATAACGCCATTGCTAATAACCGTAACAATATTTTCAGCTTGAAATTTTCAGCCTTGTTTTTTTTACTTTTAAAAACCTATGTTACATAATTATTAAAACCCGTAGGAATATAATATGAAGAAGTTGCAACATTTACTTGCTCAAAATATGTAAGGTTTTATAAATTTTAAAAAATTAAGTTCTTGATTTACCTTAGAATCTATTTGTTTTTTATTTACATTATTAAAGACTACTTCATTAAATAGAATCTTAAATTGGCATATTACGTATTCTAATGGATTATTAAAAGAGAAAATGAACTAAAACAATCAATTCATTTTGATTTCATCGACGTTTGAATGTCGTCATTTCCTAAAAACATGTATCGGAAACAAACGATTGTCGTTACGGGTGAATTACGAGCACCTGCTCTGCAAAGAGAAATTTATAACTGCTACGACCCTCATGAGTCACTTAAGGAGATATCTGGAATCTGTTGTTGTTGTTGTTGTTTTTATTTTTGATATTATTTTTTGGAAAATTGCTTTGATTATTTTTTATATCGGTGGGAGGATGCAGTATGACATACTTAACGAGACATTTAATTCGTAATAAAATGACTGAGTTTTACTAAATTATTTGGCCAAAATAGCTAAACCCCCATTAATTAATTTTATTATTCCTCTAAGAAATACATAAAATTTATTCTCTTAAGCGTGAGTCGTAATAACAAAATTTCAACAAAACTGGAAGTCAATGCTTATTTATAACGAAAGATTTAAAATTTCTACATAAAAATAATTTTTTTGGAGAGATTTATTTAAGCCTTCATTTTTAGTACTGAGAAAGAAATTATTATTATTATTATTATTATTATTATTATTATTATTATTAGCAATGTTAATGAGCGTTGAAGCGCGACAGCCTCTGGTTGCCAAGGCAACACGTGCGGATGGAGATCCCCGAACCGAAATCCCAACATCATCATTAGTTGTGGAAAGCGAGTAAGAAGGGCAAAGTAGAGATGCATTTCTCTGGCCTGCGAAATTGTCATTGTTATAATTTTCTCCGTGGCTATATAGGAGGAGGAAAAGGAAGGGGGTGGGGGGAGCAGGAGGAGTGGACTTACCCATTTCGTCCAAGCGGGAAGACAGGTGAAGCATTATCATGACGAGAAGGACGCTGATCATGAGGATCAAGAAAGCAATGGCGACAACCACGAGGACGATTCGCTTGCGACGAATCTCCTCAATATCGGCTGGTTTGGGGCCGGTCTCGGCGTCGGCGGAAGGTTGCGGAGGCGTGAAGGTGCTGCGAGCGCTGGCGAAGCTGCTCTTTCTCAGTTCGAACCCGTCGTAGACGAACGAAGCATCGACGACGGAGCTCCGCTTGCGCCTCGGCGAGTGAAGCAGCGCCGTCATCTCTTGCCTCGACCGGTGACACCCACTCTCGCTGCCACCAAAATAAGGGCTTAACCGGTCGGCGACCATCAGCGTTTCGGGGGCGAGTGTTCGACGAGAGCCACCGGCGCTCGTCGTAGCTGTCTTGTTGGCCCATGGAGGTCCTTCAGGAACAGAAAAGCGTTTGTGATTAATTCTCTCGCCCCCGTAGCCGACCGTTATGTCGTCCTGGCTGTAGCGACGGTGGGGGAGCGACTCCCGGGCCTCTGGGCCCCAGTCGAGTCGTCGACGGTGCGGCGATGGGACCGGCGTCAACTTACGACCGGCCATGCATCGATCGGTGGTCGTTGTCTCTTCACCACATCACCGCCGGCGAAAATCTAAGAATGGAAGAAAGGGGTCACCCAGTCGTGTGCCAGAGTTCAAAGCAGAAGATGAATGACGATCCCCCTTCTTCCAAACGTGCTGGTCGTCGCACTTTTGCGCCTGCGTCTGAAGAGCACAGTTCGATGGGTGACGACGCATGCGCAACAGATCAGTCGCCGGAGCACGCGGCAAATACAAAGAGATGATTTCTTTCTGGTGTTAGCAGAAAATCAATCAACCACAGGGAGAGCAGAGTCTAAACGTTTTTTTATCGTGTTCTTAAAGCTTTTGCATGCTCTTTTGGGGAAAACATGGTTTTTAGTTATATATATATCAAAAATATTAAATAATTTGTGAAAAAATTTTGAAAGAACTGAAAGAAAATGTACATTGTGAGATTAATTTTTTTGGTGTTTCGCTACCAATAATATTTACACTATTGAGTATTTCTATAATATAGTTTTAAAAAACAACTTCGGTTTTTAAAGTATTTAACAAACCCATTTTGTTCATTCGTTATTTTTGTGCATCAGTGGCTTTTTCAGTAAATGCACAGAGATATAATACTACCATACAAGAAGATCATAGTCTTTTATCCGAAAAAGTGTTCTGTCAAATAGTTCCCAAGAGATGCTCGACTGTGGATTAACCTGGTCTCCAAAAAGTCTTGATCTAAATCCCTGCGACATTTTGGCTTGAGGATTTCTTAAGGACAGGGTTTTCATCAGCTTCATAATCGTTACACGAACTGCGAGAGAGCATCGTCCCTTGTATGCAAATGGATCAACAAATATCAGAGCATGTGTTCACTCGCAAACTACTTACTAACAAATTTATAACTGGAATAAAACTCAGAACTGTATAGAATAGATGAGTAAACGATATGAAATGTCTACCTTTTTCTTAATAACCTAATTTTAATAGTACAATTGGTTGAAACAGCTTAATTTTTAGAGTATTAATTTTATGTTCAACACTCTGTTGTTGCTGAATAAAATTTGGCATTAATTTTCTCATTCAAAGGAACACGTCTTTGAACTTGCTACAATTTTTGTTATGAAAAGGGATCCTGAGAGCGCTCTATGAACATTTTTTCGACTTAGAACCGCGTTGTTTCTTTTCAGTTGTTCTAATTCAGCGGTCACATTTTATAAGTCTTTACTATTGATTAATATATATTGTCGCATATTCTTGAACGCGGTTCATTATTAGGAGCTTTAGCATAAAAGCTACTTAAAGAATGCGCCCTTGGTCTGTACGTTTATCCGTCCGTCCGGCCGTCCGCCGTTTGCACGATAACTTGAGAACGGATTAACTTTTTCAAATTCTGTTTTCAGAAATATGACTATCAAAGCCTTAGCTCGGCCGTATCAACTTTTCAGAATTTTTCGTGGACCCCTTCAAGTCGAATTCACGTGCTAAAACAGTGAGTGTAAAGAATACCAAGATAATGGCATGTCATATAACAATCGATTTATCAAGAAGCATTACTGACATCGGTGCGCGCACGTGAAATCGCTTTGTCGACGCACGGTTGCTCAAGTGCTCATAATCTATGGGCGAGATCAAAAATGCACCAACCGAGTTGGGTTGGTGAAGCAATAATTATTGCTCGATTGTTAACATATTGTTGACTATCGAAGCAACAATGATGTTCTTCACTAAATCAACTCGGTGTTAGCATTTTTGACCTCGCCCTATATTATTCAGTAGCCGAAGAATGGAGCTACATATTGGTTTCATAATGTCTTAACTGTGTACACCTTCATAATTTCTACATTTTTTGAGGTAGAAGGTTGAAAGTCGGAATGTAGCTCCCTATGGGCATGTCCATCTGCACTATTTAATTTGGTTTTGAATGGTATTACGGGAGTGGGATTCAGAGAGGGCAACATATCAATGTGCTATTTAGGTACGTAAAGGCGTGAAATTCAGTATCCAGATTCCTCTAGGCAAGATCTACATTACTATGAAGTTTAGGCCCAGGTGTTCCATTGGGGTCGGATTTGCGGGGGTGGTAGTCACGTGGTCTTTAGAACTATGCCAACATATGGCTTGTGATATATCATACGTTCGGAAATGATGAGAAAGGAAAGACAATACGAGGTTTTTTACATTCCCTACATATTACGTTCGAGAAAATTAATTTTTTTATTAAAAAACTTGTAAAAGTAGATCATTTCAGGATCTGCTTCTTACCTTACCCTACTCGGGGGGGTTAATTTTTTAAATAAATGTATAAATGTATTTCTCCTTCACTGCTAAAGCTCCTCCTTGGAATGTTTACAGGATTTTATTAAAGATATAAACTCTGATCGCGGCACTGACTCATCTAAAAGTATACTGAATATCGTCATTCGTTACCATTCATACTTTTTCTTTTCTTTCTATATTATAAATGAATAAATGAATAATTTTTACAGTAAAATTTGTACCAAACTAAAATGTAACAAAATTTTGTCAATTACGATTTCAGATTTGCACTAACATGTGCAACTGTAGAAGGTAAATTAAAAACATAAATCTATTGCTTAAGTACATTAAATGTCAACTTTTTAGAATTTAGATTTTTTTTTCCTGCATAAAAGATAGAAAACTAAGGAAACGTTAACGCCATAATTCAAGCAATGTGTTAAAGAGAGTTTCTTTTCTAGATTTATTTGTGTCCGTGTAGAGAAGCTTACCCCAGAATCCCTAACATCAGCTTTATTATCATTTAATAATGATCTAATAACAAATAGAAAAGGGGAAGGAAAAAATCCGCGACCAGGATTCGAACCAGGGACCATGCCAATTATGAACCGAATATCCGCGGTAGCTCAGTTGGTAAGAGCGGTGCAAGCGATAGGCATGGTCCCTGGTTCGAATCCAGGTCGCGGAATTTTTCCTTTCCCTCTTCTGTTTATTTATTATTTTCTGTTTGTGTAATAATTATCTATTTAATAAAACACATTTTAAAACATAAAATGATAACAGAAAAGAGAACAATGCATATATCTAACGGGAATCCGATTAAGATTACTAGAGTGGTTGCTACCTGCTAACTAGAGTGAACAGTGACTAGGCAGTAGTACTATGCTGCGGGTACGAACGCTTCTAGAGTGTATACGGCCAGGAAAGTTTATTTATTAATTAATTTATTTATTTATTTATTTACCGGTTACATCGGCACATACGTATAACCGATTAAATAACGAAACACTTTCAGAAAGGTTCGAACTGAGAAAGAACATTTTAGAAAAGTAATCGTTTTCTGTTAATCTATAACCAGTTGAATACAATATTGATATGCGGTACTGAATGTGGTGTACTGGATCAATGCTGCTAAATTTCGATTCTCTCCTCTCCGTGTAGCTCAGAAGCTCCTTTAATCAAAATATAGCCTACAATGTATCCCATTTTAATCAATACGTATGAATATTGCGAGAAATTTATACAGAGTGTATTTAAACCCCTGTCACAAACTTCTGGTGGTGATTCCCCACAGCGAGATGAAAACAAAAATTCATATAAACATGGTTCGGACAACCAATCGTTTATGAGATTTCCGCAGTTAAAAGTGAAGTTTTAGCAGCTGGTTTTATACTCTGTGGGTACAAGGTGACATGCGGAGAAGCTACAACAATCGTTTAAGGGGGGGGGGGAGGTCGGATAGCGAACCGTTTACTACAGTACCCCCCCCCCGAATGGTTGTTTACGTACACCTGAAGTTATTAGCAAGCGCACCTGTTAATAATCAATAAATGGGGCGTTGTTTCAAGTATTTGTTGTAGCTGCGGAAATCTCATAAACGGTTCGTTACCTGAACCATGTTTATATGAACTTTTGTTTTCATCTCGCTGTGGGGAATCACCACCAGAAGCTTGTTACAGGGGTTTAGATACGCCCTGTTTATTTATATTCAATGAGAAGAATGTTACAGACAGGAGTTTTACTATGTCGGGGGCAGGGGAGACAGAAGAATGTGCTATTGGTTTTCTCATAGGTGATGCTATTACGAATGAAACTTATATAGATTTAAAAAAAACAACTGGTACTCGAAACAATACAATAATCTTATCTAAAACTTCTTTTTCCTAAAGATGCAATTATCAGAAGATTTGAAGTTTGAAATTTAATTACATGTAATTAGTTAATCTTACTACCAGTAATTAATCTTTCTGTAAGAGTACGAATGACGCTGCTTATGTTTCCACTTACCTTGTGTTTGTGTTAATGCGATCAATACAATCTGCCAATCCTTGGTATACTAATTTTAGATAGCATTTTCTGTGAAATAACCAATGCTATATTATACAACAACCATTCTCTCTCATTTATGGGACACTGGTTCTTACACAGATCACACGTTTGCTTCCTGCTTTAATTTAAATTTTTCATTTTTGCCCTACTTACTTCCCCGTAGCCGAATAGAAAGACAGGCCTGGGAACTGAAAAGTCACCTGAGCATAGTAGTCTAAGCAACAATCCAACCTTCATTGTCTCCATCTTGAATCGTTTGTCAGATACAAAGAAGGTTGATTGTTGCTCAGACAACTATACTCAGGTGACTTTTCAGTGCCGCAGCCTGTCTTTCTTACCGGGTGCGTTACTTCCCATTGACGTAACGTTATCTAAAAACGGATTGCTTTATCTTTAAGCTATTCTATAATTTTTCAAATCTTTCCATTTCAAAAGGAACCATGTTTCAATCTTTTTCCTTCATTTTTGTCTACAATCTGTTTTATTTTTCATTTATGCATCTTCTATTCTTTCTGGAGCGTAGATATTGAAGTATTTCATAAAAATAAAACATTTATTCAAATTGTTCAACCATTAAATAAACCGTTTGATGAATGCAGGCGCAACGTTTAATCATTTAACTGCACATTTTGCGCAGTTGTAAAATAGTACAACATTCTAATATTTGCCACACTTTAATCATTAATTTCCACAATTTTCATGAAATAAATAATTCCACAAAATAAAATGAGCGAACCTATTCGGTATTTGCAAAATGATATTTCTATCAAATAATATTTTAAAAGCCTATGGTTTCGAATTCGTCAGTGTTTAATTAACATTAAAGAAAAATCTTCTCTCTGCTGCTTAGACCTGTATTTAGTGCACATTATTATAAATATACAATTATTCGATTTGAATTGTATCTACATATAATATCACAAAGCTTCTGAAATAAATAACCTCGAGGCTATGGATGTAATAAAATTATTACAGGCAATAGACTCGTTCTCCTTTACAATAAAAAACAATATCGTATGACACCCAACAAAAATAGGAGATAACTTATGTAATGGAAACCAAAAATCGATATTTCGAAAAGAATTGCCACAATACGACGAGGCACAAATCAATAAACAAGGTCGCTGATGTGCAAATATTTTGATTTCTTCTTAAAGGGATCAATTTTTATCTTGTAAATTGAAGAAATTGGATTCAAGAGAATATTTGAATGACTTGAAGACGAATAATTCAAGCCGAGTTCTACACAGCGTTTAATACTTAAATAATCGGACGGTAAATAGAAATTAAATTTTTAACTAAAAATAAATATTAACAAAGATTACCTTGCTTGTGCTAAAATCCATTAGTAGAAAGGTAGATTGAATTGGTACATTTTAAAAATCAACTTCTCTAGGGGTTAGCGGCAAAAATTAAAGTTATAACCAATGAAGCAAAAATAAGTAATGGATTTGGAAATTTATTATAATAGCCTACGCTGAAATCAGGGAGAAGATGACAAAAATTATGTTTCACCTGCTTTAGCTTCCACGCATTAATTTTTAAATATGTTTTAAAAAGATAAAGATATACATTTCATTATTGTATTTCATACTGCAGTGGAAATATCATTCTTATTATCGTTTTCGGTCGGTCTTCTTTCATCTCTTCCTTTAATGGAAAGGAAAGAATGAAAGAAGGCCGACTGAAAATGATTATAAAAAATGTTTCCAATGAAAAATCAAAATGAACTGAACAAAGCGAGCTTATTTCAATATTTTGAAACAAAAACACAATATTGCTTCAAATTCCTTTCTCAATTTCATAGTTTAATGTTTCTTTTCGTCCTCTCAGCTCTAAGTAACTGCAAATTTATTTTCTGAAAGACGCTTACTATATATAAAAATTCTGAATGATACCATTTTGAGTCAAAGAAAGAATAACTTTTATAGAATTGGTCGGAAAACAAAATAAGGAAAGAGAATTGTTTTCTTTTTGTCTTCTAAAGAAGCGGTTGAATGTCTTTCTGTCGCCATCGGTGACTGATATCGATCCTAACTTAACACTCCCCAGCAGAATTCTTCATATTTTAATGAACTGCATTTGCCCGATATCCCTCTTCCTCTTTCTCTAAATGGAAAACGGATGAAGGAACATAGACAAAACACTGGAAGAGCGGAGATGAAAAATTCTGTACCAAGGCAAATGGAGTTTCTTTTTAGAAAAATAATCGGCCTCTCTCTCGTCCCCATCAACCTCCTTTTTGAAGTCTTAAAATATTTATTTGACTTTAAAAATTAATGGGAGTATAGTTCAAAACTCTGAAAGTTATTCTTTTTTTTATTTTAGAGAATACTTTCATCAAAATGCTCAGAACCAAAAAAAATTATAAAAAACAAGGCTGCAAAGACTTGGAATGAACATAAATGTTTTCGAGCTGACATTTATTTATTAACATTGATGCATGGGAATAAAGTTGGAATCTGCCATAGAAACGATGAATCATAATGCCTTACAACCGGTCTCGCCTTTTAAAGTAGATTATCCGTTCCATTAATCAAGATAGCCGAGATAAATAGTGAAAAATGTTTATGTTTTCACAGTCCCATATCGTTAATATTTTCGCTTAAAATATGATGTATCTTGCAATATCCCAAAGACAAACTATCTCAAATGAGCTTTCTCTGAGACATCAAAAATTCATAATATATGTTAAAAATTATATCTTGAACATTTATAAGGAAACGCAATCGTTATTTCTATGGAATATTTTAATGCCTGGGTTTTGCAATAACATATTTCTTCGAAGACGTATAAAGCTTCACTAAGTACTTATTCAAATGCGATCTTGACTTAAGGTCTTGGAACTATACGGTGTCCCAGATTATAAAGGGTCTCTAGTCTCCTTTTAGATATGAAATACAAGTTATAAATTAGTAAAAGATAAAGGTTTCTCGTTTCTTTCAAGGCGCTTTTAATTCTAGATACACTTGAAAACGTGCGTTAATAACGAATAACTTTCATAAAAGTAAACTTTCAGTGAATGAGAAGGAAAACTTACATTTTAAGTTCATCAAAAATTTCTAATTTTCCAACATTCTTAATAAATTTAAAACGCTTTTTTCGTTAATGCTTTTCTCTTAACATCGTCCACCCGTACGTACGCACGACATCCGTCTGTCCACAATTCCAACTATAGAGAGCACACACTTATGATTCACACACATTCCTTTGCATTTGTGTTGTCTTTTTTGTTATAAGGAAACGCGTGCATGTGACAGATGATTGTTTGAAGGGACATCTCCAACACTTGCTTATTTGGAATTTCCATCTGTTTATCTTTATGCAGATTTCGATCTATAGTATGAACTTTAATCGAATTATAATGAGCAAAAAACGTGACAACGCTAAAATATTCAGTCGTTTTCATTAATATTATTGTCACATTAAAGAAGTCAGAATGCGTTGATATACGATAAGGGAAATTTAGTAATAAGAAAATAAAGTTCACAATTGCTTTTGCAGCTTATTTGAATGATAAATATTGCAAAAATAAACGAATAAAATTTTAAAGAAGAATCGAACACGTCGAAATTGCTTGAGCGATGAGTGGCACATTTGACTTCGCAATGATCATGTAATGTAACGAATATGATAATGTAACGGATATTTTCAGTAGCACAATAATGCGTAACCAAGTACCATGAGAAAATTGATTCTGGAAATATAGAATTAAAAAAAAAGCAAAAAATGACAGAGGAACTTTTACAGCAGCCAAAAAATTAAAGTTACTTCATATAACACCATTTGTTTTGAAAGTTATCAACCTTATGGCATCAGATGAATATGCTGGCATGTTTTTAAGAAAAACGCCGTAAATAAAATGTTTGGCTGCAGTTCTCTGAAAATAAAGTTTTCATTACAGAATATTTCGGTGAAACACGAGGGATCCCTAATATGATGTCTCGAACTTCGGCTACCAAGGATATTTCTTCTCCATCGGTTTTGCTGTCATGATCACCGTCGCGGATGGAATCTATCCACTGCTGTTGCTTCCCCAGTTCCTTAATCCATGTGGAAACAATTTTCTCTCTTAATAGCTGGTTCTCGCTAGGCTTTTATCGAAGAAAAATATGCACAGTCGTGCGCCGACGAAGGGGCTTTCACCAGGTAACTAGTCCATTCAAAAAGGACGACAGAAGATAAGTTCTATTAAGTGATCATGTACAAATATCATAAGGTGATAAAGAGTCGTTGCTAGTGACCAGCTACCCCTGGCATGTGGATAGTTGTCACTCCAAACGTGGCTATTGTGAATGTTGATAAACATCACGGGTGAAACAGGTGTAAATTATTATGGATAAATCGATTGTCGTTCGCTCTAAAGACAAAAACCAGCTCGCAAAAATATTCCTCACACGTATTACTCGTTCAAGTTATCGCGATATGCATTTCCGACATTGATTTCCCATCTCAAAATAACAAATTTTACAGTTCTCTACCATCTGTAGAAATTTTAATCCTAAAGGTTTGAGACGCCATGTATAATAGTCAATAAAACACGCAAATCTTTTAGAATTTATAACAACTTAATAAAACATTGAAGCCAAATATCTTGAGGTTCTTTATACGAAAACGTGCCCATTTTATCCATTACAACGGCAAAACCTTAAATGTTTATTTACAGTCTTTCTACTGTAAGTACAGTGGCGGTTGCGTCAATATTATACCATGAGTAACGGAAGAGGATTGATAGCCTTTATTCAAGATGATAACCTAATCAAAGCCTCTTAATCTATGTAGGCTTGACTCCTCATCTATTCCTTCTTTGACCTAATTCCAAGTGGTACCACTTGTAAAAAAAAAAATAAGGCGCTGACAGTTGGAGGCCAGTGACTAAGGTGATTGGCTGAAATTGAGCTATGACGCTTATCGCTCAGAAAAGGTCACCTCCTAAGTTATAATAGACGGACTGCAATTTATGTTATTTTGGCTCTTTGACTAAGAGCATTAGGGTGCAGATTTTCCGATCCTTAAATCCAATGGCCTGCGGATTCGGATCCATTAGATGCATGCATTTTTTTGCATGTGTCTGTACTTCTATGTTCGATCCTTTTAGTCAGTTCACAGAATAGAAATAAATATGCTTCTAAAAAAGAAAATTTCTAAAATATGCCTCGGCATTCTGTATCAACACGGGATTAGTTAATTAATTGTACTAACTTCATATGGAACTAATGCAAGTTCTTAAAAAATATTTCGTTTTTCTTTTAAAGTTTTCTTACGTCGAATGGCTAATATATTTTTATGAATCTTTATGGAGAATTATGAAGCAGAGCTGCTAATAAGAAGAAAAGCCCGAAGTAGAAATTGAAATATTTTTAAATTCAAATATCTTTTAAGGGCATTTCGCGAATCATAAATCAAGATAACTACACATTTCCGATAAGACCTGTTTATAAAGACAAAAGAAAAAAAAAATCCAAAAACCGCTTTTTTTATAAAAAAAAAAAACTCAATGAGAGGGGAGGGATAAATTTCTTTTGTAATTTAACAGTAGTTAGAAAACTTTAAGATATAAAAAATAACCTTATTTTAAAAGTTGATGGTGAAAAATTATTTTATTATTGTTAGATTAAACACTATTAAACGTGATTAGTTTTCCCAAAATGTAAAGGAATAAATAAATTGATTAATTGGAAATCGTGTAATAAGTTAGCAGTGGTATCTTAGGCTGCGTATGAGTCTTAAGAATTAAGAAGTTTCTCTGTTTGCTTGTCTCTGTCTCTCTTACTCTTTATTGCTTGAGGGGAATGGAAGTCAGAGCGGTTGGATTCTTCTGTTGACCGTCGCGCATTCTCATCCGGTGTTTTTCCTTTCTCCTAATCCACAATTTCCGATGCTTTTCTGCTCAGCAGACGTGCCAAAGGCGGAAGTTAGCTTCTCCGTTCGACGACGACTCATTCCGATGTAAATATTGACTCCCGAAGCGGATTCCATTTCTGCCTGATTGCTTTCAACACCAACACATTTCAAGCGACCGTTGCAAGCGAACCTCAATAATTATGCGGTAATAATTAAAACTTTGTGTCGCAATAAATCGATTGTGAAATTATAAACTTGTATAATAAATAAATAAATAAACAAGTAAATAAATAAATTTCACCGTTCGTACTTTATGAGCCTAAAGATATTAATAAGTCAAGTCTCTTCAAAAAATGGCAATTTTCTGCCAATATGATAACAGTTTTCACAAAAGAACGTTGACCTTTAAGTCTGCACATCGGAAATCAAATGTGATGCCACTGGACTTTCTGATAAGTGGAGCTATTGTGAAACTTACTGTTTATGGAATATGATTTATGGTTTATTGCTACTTTATTGATTATGGCTTTATTTTATGTACATGCTGTGCTATATCGTGAATTTATTCGAGATAAACAAGTTTTAATTTTCCTTAAATCGGAAAGGGCTCTCTACATACAGTTCCCTTGCATAACCACTAATTCAAAGAATAATTAAATTAAAGAGTTACAAATCCTCATTATTTTTGTGGAAATCACATTTTTATCAAATCTTAATTTTTCATCATAAAAAAAATTTTCATAATAAGAAAATGATCTCATTATAAATTCTTATTCTTACTGACAAGACTAGTTTGATTTTGCATCACTTTGCTTCGTTATTTATTTTCTGTCTGAGATTGGAGTTATTTGGCTTCAGCCTTACCCTTAAAAGAATGGCAATTTATGTAGTACAAAAAATTCCTATTCTATAGTTTTTATTATCGGTTAAAAATTTAAAAACTTTTACCAAGCACTAAAGTATGCTTGAGCAATAGTTTTCAGGAACCAATTAGAATCGGCGAGACTGAAAATCTTATGTAAAGGACTTCTTTAAATATTTATACTGGCCCTTTGATGGATATCGATTTCCTTGAATAATGGAAATCTATGGTTGAAGTCGTTTTCTTTTCTCTTACAGCCTGGGAGTATATTAGAAAAAAAATTAGTTACAAAAGTTTCCTGTAGAAAGAGATTAGAGATTGAGTAAATAAAAAGTTTTGGATTACTTAGATTAAATTCTAATTGGATTGTTTAAAAATTATAAAAGAGAAGAGAATGAAAAAGACAACGGCTATATGAAATAAAATCAAACCAATTTAACGGACACTGATATTTTGAAGGCTTTTCTTCCTGTTGTAAACAATGTTCAAACCCTTTTCTCAAAAGTGAAAGAGTTTTAAAATTTTTAATTTAATTTAGTTTTGTATATTTTCCGAGAATAACGTATTCTAAATCAATGATGACAACATGAAACCAGTGACGCTGAATAATACAGTGGAAAGCATTTGTTTGTTGCAGCTAAGTTGTCACTGTCATTTTTCCTGACATTTTAAATTTATACAACGACTAAAAAACTGTCTATTCTTGTTATTTGTAATAACGCAGAATGTTAGTGTAGTTCGAGGCCTATTTTATTTGGCGTTCTCTTTATTATCAAATTACTAATATTCCCTAAAGGATATTTGATTTAGCCACTCAAAATAACAGAAAGTTATAATCTTTACGAGAATAACTTTTTTGGTTTTACAAGTTTTTTTTAAGATGTTTTTATTCTGATCATCTCTTTATTTTATACAAAGAAGTCATACATGAAATATGTAGTCCTGCGTAGATTATGGTAGATGATGTTGATTACTCTTGTGAAGATCATTGGAGGCGATGATGGCAATAGGAACATTTATAACAAAATTTGAAGATGATGGTAACAAAACACATATAGCAAAACTTCAAGGAGGTGGTTCAAATGATAATAGTAAATTGAAGAAATAGTAAATTTCATCAAATTTCTAGATAACAAGATTTCTGCAAGACTTTCATCTACAAGACTATCTTAACATTGGCGACTTTTATTTTCTTTTTATATATTTTAATTTATCGATTTTTACATGATAAAAAGAGAAATTATACCAATTTAATTTATTATTAAACACTCCTAGATTAATAATATGTTTTATTAAAAATATATGTTGTTTGTTAATGAATGTTTACTCCTTATAAACGCAAAAGATAAAATAAATAATAAGGTAAAGTTCAACAATGAATAAGGATTAGAGTTTTTCAACCTAACCTAACCTAAAAAATTCTTCGATCCCTTATTCATTGGTGAACTTTAGCTTGTAATATTATTATTATTTATCTTTTGCATTTATAAGGAGTAATCATTCATTAATAAACAACATATATTTTTAATTTAACGTATTCAGAACTTTAATTAATGCTTTCCTAAAGTTAAAACGCAATTGAGAGTATTAATATGCTAATCCAACTTTTGAGCGGTAAGGTTCTCATTTATAATTATTTATCACTGATTACATCAGATAATTTCTCCGTATAGATATGTTGATATTTCTAGATATGGTAAATCACTTAAAATTTTAATACAAGTATATTAAATGATAATTTTTTTCACTGCCACGTCTATCTTATATGACCTAATAGCAGAGATTCCCAAACCGGTTTGGCATCGTAGAGGAGTCTTAGACATACGGTCATACATACCCTGGAGCAGCTGATATAAACAACTTTATTTTCAGCTCAAATATTTGTTGATGACATTTAAAACACGGACATAGAGTAAAGAGAATGAGACAAAATTACTCTGGAAAACGCAAGGTGGAAGCAGAATGAAAAATCTCTGAACAAGAATGTTTTAGAGCTTTTTCATTGTTTTTTTCACATATAATATTATTACTCAAATATGGTTCATAACTTAGTTGATCATATTTAGCTTTATAACCCATTTTGATATCCAGTCTAATTTTTCATGGTATTTCAGCGATAGTTTAAAACTTCAGGTGTTTAAAACCGAAGATTTAAAGATTAAAATATTATTAAATTTGTACTCAAATAAAAACACCTTTTACGATATTCTTCTTTTATGCACAAGTGAAATTTCGAATAGCCTCTTTTTTAACTGCCTTATCTTCTTTACGCCTCTTATCTTGGCAATGTCATGCTGTATCTACTTTAGTATCGGCAAATTTAAAGGTGCGTTGTGTCGAAAAAGATAGAAGGTTGGGTAAAGAGACCCAAGGAGAGGGGAGGGAAAATGAAGAGGGGGAAAATGAACCGGCTGCCAGCGAATTGAGTTGAAAGGTAGGTTTATAACTCAACACGACGCAGACGAATTAAATGATTGAATGATTCCGAAAGGGTGGACGCGTCAAATTCCATCCAACCACGAAACAGTTATTGGAGACTCCGTCGAGACTTCCACGCATTTACAGCGAGACATCTTTCGGTTGACAATGTAGAAAGCTGTCAAGGCATGCAGGTCAGGTGCCATGTTGTTCCTGCCTGGATGACCTACCAATCGCCGCCTAGAGCGATCGATGATGGGCGAATAGGGTCCCCCCGAAATCGAATGGCAACGATGGACAGGAAAGGTCAAAGGTCTAAAGGAAAGAACGAAAGAAAAACTCATAAGCGCCCAGAGGCCAACGCCTGTAATGATTGCACAATTTATGGGCAAGATTTAGCTGAAATTCAAGCAATAAATTAATCGGCGGCTTGTCAGCTGCCAACGAGGTTTAAAATAAAAATAAGCTTGAAGGAGCTACTCAAATTGATCGCAAGCTGGCTCTCGATGAAGTTTAACTTTTCGAGCCAATTTAGCCAGGAGCTCTTACTCACTCTAACAGTCAAACTTTAGACGGGATAATAAAATCCATTCTCTTGGAGTTTAAATACTTCATAAGCGGCAAAAGGGGACATTTAATACGTTTTTAGCATTACTTAAATGTGAGTTGTTTTTGAAATATTCTCCTTTGACTACTTGAACAGATTATAAAATTATGCTTATAACTAATTATGCTCATCGTAACTTGTTATGCTTTTTTCAATTATTCTGAAGTTTTCCGCATACAGCATTGGGTCAAGTTGTGTTTGGTTTGCTTAAAGCATGTTATAATGATATTAACGTTCAAAAGTAGTTATTATAATTTCTAGAAAATTACACAAAATTATATTTGATTTCTGAATGTTTTTCAGTATTTCTTCGATGGAAGATGTCTAAACATTTCTTGTCTAGTGTAGAAGAAAATAAAGACGAGAGATAAGAACTCCGGAATAAAATAAAAAATGGAAATTGAACACTAGGTAGTAAGACCTTGAAAAAAAACTTGACGTTTCTGATAGAGGATATTTTTTGTCAAAGCAAAGAGTGAGAGTGATAATTGGAGCATTAGAAAAAATCGGGGGGGGGAGAAAGTGTTATCTACAGAGAACAGAAGTCAGTGGCGGATTTAAGGGGGTGGCTACAGGGGCTATAGCCCTCCCCATTGGTCCTTATACCAGTAAGATAAAATGTAAAGATTTTTAATCTATATATATAATTTCGTTGTATGTCCGGATGTATGTATGTCCAATTCTCTTTCCAGAGCTTTCTGAAGCCGTCTGATATCGCAGAAAGCTGAAATTTGGCATAGTTAAAGTATTTTTGCTCCGTTGGTGCAGGACGGAGCCAGATTTTTGATTTTCGGTTTGTGGGCGGTGGGCGTGGCTTTGGAATTTTGTTCAATCAGCACTAAAATTTAGGTCGATTTGATACATTTTTAGGGTCAATTATGACAAAAAACGTCGTAGGATACTTCGTAATATTTCATATTTAAAAGTGTCGCAATGTCCGTGGACTTTTAAAAATGACATTATGTTGCTTTTTGGGGTGACTTAAGGTCCATGCCTCCAATTTAAAATCCTGGATATTTCGTCAGTTATAATTTTGTTAAATATTATTTTAAATAAGTGATGTTTCAGCCATAGAGTAGGACATAAGGGAAAGAATCAGCTGTTTTTCCCCATTTTCTCACATAAAAGTAGTAATACTGTGAAAGAGATACGTTTTTTTGACAGCAGAGTTAGGTTATTTTGACGTTCTATCGTGTTTATATGGTCAGTGGTTTATGCTATAAAAGGGTTCCAATTCAGTTTTTTCAAAAAATATTGTTTTTAAAGAAGTATTATGAATTATAGTGAAAATAATGTCCAGAACTATGTTTAAGTGTTTTGTTTTTGTACATATTCTTTAGCTTTATTAGACAAAATAAATTGTATTAAACCATTGAAAACTATTTTTAATTTCATTAATTTTATATATATGTAATGTAATGTATAAACTTTTTAAAACATATTTTTTGCCTGGCAGGGACAGGCTTTGTGACTAGTACTGCAATAATTTTACAAATTTACATTTACAAACTTTAGTAGTATAGGAAAGACTCCAGGACCACCACTTCCCTGGGAAGGGGGGGGGGTATTTGAAATAACTTATAACATATTAGCCAAACCACCTGATT
>JAHWFO010013848.1:3365687-3381217 GCA_023313115.1 Rhysida immarginata
GGGGGTATTTGAAATAACTTATAACATATTAGCCAAACCACCTGATTATCCCCCCCCCCCTCTTGGCGCACCCCTTGACCAAGTTCTAGATCCGCCCTCGGAAGTGAACCAATAGGAAGCCTGGAAATGAAATAGAAGACGTGCTGGGAAACCAGGCCTTTCTACAGTTTCTTTCTGTGCCTTTGTCTTTGTTATTCTATACTCCCCCCCATCTCTTTTCCTCTTTATGTTGTCTGTACATAAGACGTCTTCAAATGCCCCTCTTATTACTTTCATTCTTTGCCTTGACAAACGATAGCCTCTATCCGAAACATCATTTTTTCAGGATCTTATCACCCTGTATTCAATTTTCATTTTTCTGTATTATTATGAACCAAATAGGATCAATAATTTAGCATACCCTTACGAAAAATGTCTGATATGCTCATCCCTAGACTCATAAAAACCATCTGTGCACCTCATGAAATTCATTGAGCTCATAAAATATTAAAGTTTTTACCATTAAAAGATAGAATATCTCAGTAAGTATGTTTCAAAAAACCTTTATTAAGGAGGACATGGAAGAACTTCCCAACCCTTACTGCAGTCTTCTAAATCTTGTTCAAATTTTATGTGTTATAACGCAAAAATATTTCTGTTTGTTTGTAGCAGTTAATACATAAAACCCGGAAAATTCCTCTGTCAACAAAATTTGACGACAAAATTGTCTTTTTTTTTAAACCCCATTCGAGTAGTGTTCACATATGCATCGCTGAAAATCAAATTAATTGTCGTGATGGGAATTTCATTTAAGCGCAAGCAATCGATTAAATTTTTCAGTTGATTCATTCGGTATGAAGATATTAAGCTTTACAGCCATTTGAAGCTTTGTGGACACATGTACGGTTGAATGATTAAGCTTTCCTTTGAAGTGTTTTGATTCTCTTACACATATAAGCTGCGTTGTGAGCACAGTTGTTTTTCCTGGATATCAGTAAAGTGTGTGGTTAAAAAGTCATCATCAAGCAGCGAACGATATTAACCAATAAGATCATAATGATTCACCAAATGAAAATAAAGCACTAGAAAGTTCTAAAAGACCGAAAAACAAAGAACAGAATCAAAAATTATTGTATCATTTACAGGTGATTGACATGAATGATTAGGAAAACCGGAAATTAGTTTCTCCTCCGTACTAATAAATTGATTTGCTAATAAGCACGCCAGTTATTTTTCAACTACCAATAAAATCACCGATGCATTCATATCCACATTATTAACGCAAATAAAAGACAATTAGAAATAATACTACATATGCAAATAAAACAGTAAAAGAAGAAAACTATTCTTTAAAATGTTAATTTAAAGTATTCCATATTTATTGAATACCAGACAGGAGGAGTAAATAGGTTAAGTATAACGAATGAAAACTTTTGCGATGATTACACTAATCATTGGACGAGGTGGAAGAGTGGCTCGTGTTCTGCTAATCGTTAACCTTCTTAATAGCGAGAGAGAGAAGAACTTGGCGGAATCATTTTCATTCTATTCGTCGCCAACTGGCGGTTCGGCAACGCTTAGCTTATTCACAGAGAACAAAAGGTGAAATTTCTCGAATTAGCATAAACCATTGTTTTCCCAATGAAAAGAGGGGCGAAAAGGCACCAGTGGCGAGATTAACTTCGGCTTTCATATCCGGAAGGATACCAGATCTATTGCACTCGCCATAAACTCCCAACGAACATTCCACTGAATTATGAAATTTTATGAGAGGCATTTTCCATCGACGACCGAGAAGGGGTTTAGAAAAAAATTCTTTAAAGCTGACGGTACTTCGAAGAAGAGGTAGCCTAAATAAAGAGTTTGAACAGATTGAAATTAACAACATTTACCTCCAATTTACCATTAACGGGTCTCAATCGGAGTGTTTATTGATAAACGGATATAGTGTATTATCGTTGCGTGATTTACATATTTGCATAGATTCAGCTGCTATATATGAAATGGTAAAAACCTGCTCGTTTTTATTTTTAATAAGTTTTATTAAATATTCATGTTTTCAGAACATCTAATCATTAGATTCTAATGTAAACAGCATGAAAGGTTTCTTATTAACATATTTACATGCCTATAGAACAATTAACATAAGCAGAAATATGGGAGTGTGCCTTCGTGATTGCCAAGCCGGACTCCCTATTTTTTTAACACGGGAAGACAATTTTAAAACGTTCTCGGGGGTTGTCTTTGGAAAATGAAGGAAAACATAGCAGCATTGGGGTTTTCTATTTTCTGTTAAACAAAGTATATCAAAAATGCGTTTATAAACTTTGAAGGCGGGTTTCTTTTTAGGATGTGTTGGAGGAACCCGGCCTCAAAGTTTGTAAACATATTTTTAATACACCCAGTACACCCGTTCGCTTAAAATTCGAATTTATAAGAAGTGTCTGAATTTTTTTGCGCACTTTATAGCTTAACAATGCTCATTTTAGTATCCGAAGTACAGGACGACACAATCAACATTGTACGATACTTAAGCAATTTCTCCATTGCGAATAAAATTTCAGAGGAGGATTCTGGAGATCATTTTATGAACTAATTGAATCACTATCTTTTTTTTCTAGACATGATAAAATTTGCTGATTTAATTTATGAATAGCAATCCAGCAATAGCCTATAAAATTTGGAAAAAAATGTTATAATTTATGTTTCTCTAAATAGTTTGATTTAAATTGCAATATTGGATTTTATTGTATTAGATTGTGTAGATATGCACAGTTCTTTTTTTCTTTAAAGTAAAACAGCAAAAAAGAAACATCTAATCAGTTTAAGTTTAGGAACATCCGCCTCATCGGCGAGCCCTCAATATCGAAAGTTTGTGGAGAAAATGTGTAAAATGATGAGTGCTCTGATTCTAAACGATCAAGTATGTGCTGAAATTTGACATCGCAAAAGAGGTCAGAATTTCGATGGGATTCAGCCACTGAATTGTAATAGAAGATTTGAACACGAAACGTGACTTAGAAAAAAATTCGTGGCCTGACTTCAAAACACAAAGTAAAGTCAAATCGCTTGACTCCTACATGAGGACGCATTTTTAACGCCATATTTTTTATCCAGATGAGACGTGAAGGCCTATCTTATTTTTTCTTCTTATTTAAAGAAGGAAACAATACAGACAAAGCAAATGAACAATAAAAAACTAACCAATATTTCAGTTTTAACAGACTGTTATTGCAAGCATTTGATTTATACTTAAATTACTTTAACTGTTAGCCATAATTTGTACGTTAAATACACTGGATGGTTGAGAATACTTTAAGTTCTAAATAGTGTATTACATAGCGACGGGGGTCAAATGTCCAATTAAATTCTTGAGACCTTTTTTCTTTTTTTATTAAGAATTCCGACGACGACTTCCAAACGATCTAGAGAACCTGTTGGGTTGGAAAGCCCGATAACTTGATCCATCCTTGTCCCACTAAGTTGTTGAATAAGAAAGAAAGTCTGACTAATCCTTATCAACGCCTCTTCAATTACAAAACTGAAGTTGAATACCCACTGAAGAATAAAATAAAAGTGGATGTAAAATAACAACGCTTAGACCTAATTGAACGAATTCTGGATACGCTTATAAGTTAGCCCATGTCAAGCGTAAATTTCTCAAAGAACTACTACTCCATCGTGCACCGATTTGGATCTAACATACATACCGGGTGGCGCAAAAAAGGTGTTCGAAAGTTTTTGTCTACTAAGACATAAGGTTATAGATTCTTGTTATCATATTTAACCTATAACAGACATTCTGAAATTTAATGCAAAAGGTTTTCAAAGTGATTTCCATCTGCTGTAATTAGTGTGTAGATCCTTGAATCGAATTCCGTGGTGACTCTCTGAAGAACATCATTTTCGTGGTGAGGCTGGTCGTCCTGAGTGGACCTTTCTGGAATCATGTACTGATCAGGTTGTTTCAAAATGTTTCACCAACCTGTAAAAACCAGGGAACCAAATTACGGTACGGTACAAAAACCCACATCAAAGGATGCTTCAATTTTGTCATCACAATTTGGCTTCAGTTCTGTTACTGTAATCTCACCGTGAAATGGTCATTTCTGAATGTTCAATAGAACAATATCACGAGGAAAATCATTTACGGCATACGATTAAACCACAGTAGACAAAAACCTTCTCACAACTTTTTTGCGCCACCCGATACAAACACAAAGGGACTTTTATGCTAGATAGATAGATAGATAGATAGATACACAAAGGTCGTAATACAAGCAAAATAAAAACAAGGAGCGTTGATTCTATGGGGGAAAACGTTTTGTTAACTTTAAGAACCAAAGGTGAATTGCCAGAATCTGAAATGCGAACAGACACGCTACAACTACAGACCACCATAAAATAAGCGAATCACTTTGTCAGCTTAAAGAAGATCACCGAAACTGAACAACTGAAGACCGGGAAAAGAATTTTCGCCTGAAAAGAGAATACCGACATCTTTTGATTCTAGCTGAAAAGAATTTGCCAAAGTGATCAAAACAACTTTTATAGAGGTCTTCATAAATATAAGTTAATCCTAAGTTGATTCTAAATTAAATAGATTTAAGTTTATTAAATATTTGTGAAATTCTTATCTGCACCACATTTCGTCTGCTATCCTTCTTAAGCGCTTTGGGCCCCTTACGCACTGTCCACTAGTTGCCAGCAACCAGAAAACAAGCTATCCCGATGGTTGCTCAACTTCCTGGTAGCCAGGTGACTTGCTCTATAGTTTGCTGGTCGCCAAAAATCAACTGGTTGCCGCTACCAAATACAAAAGAACTCTTTCCCAATGTCGATGGTAACCAGGTTGCCAGCAACATTAGACAAGTTAATGCGCGTTTAAATTAGCAATATAATCATGAGTTTGAATGGCGTAAATCAAAATTTTTAGCGCGCAAATAAAGATAGACTTAATTAATCTAACTGCATTAATCAATAATCAAGTTAAATAAAACCGCGTTATAAATCTTTGTAAATAAAGTTTTAGATGCTCTAAATTTTAATTGGTTTCATTTCTTGATATCATTAGCAAATAAACTAATGACAAATTTTGAAAGTTGTCGACCCTCTGTAATTAGAAATAATCTATTTTGCGGTCTAGGGTTGTGAACTCATTCTTTTTAAGATTATAGCTTGAAAACATATTAACAACTAATTTAAACGAATTAAGCTTCTATTAATAGTCCAATCGATGGTGCAGACTTTGCTACCAATTGACGCTGCACCTCTGTAAAGTTGTTGGTCAGTAAATATACATTGTACGCGCTTTTTTATAGGAACAAACGTTCTTCCGCTATTAAGACGCAATAAATAATGTTGCATGAAGCGTTGTGAACAACAACTATCTTTGTAATATTATGTAACCAATTACAATTTACTTTGTTCAAATAAGTTAATTTGTTGAAAAGCAATGCAACGCAGTGTCCGACCACGACTCCTCTTAGACCTGACCATCCGGCATCTAGCTAGAATTGTCTATTCTAACCGATAAGCCACAGCACATGAAATCGTTATCATAAAAAATGTAGGCGCCTCCAGATCCTTATCCAGCATTCAGTGCGGTATACTTTAGCATCCATGGGTTATGTAGCAGAAGATCCGCCAGAATACTATGCAAACGTAACAACTCCGGACGCAGCACATCATCTTGGCTCGTAAACCTTGCCTCAAGACGATCTTGGAAGGCTGGAAATGCTTGTATAATCCGACGAATCACGGTATAGGAAAGAGTCCGGGTAGACCCCATGAAGCCATGGCTCCAAAAGGTCAACAAGGCACCATGCAGGCTGATGGTGATTCCACTCTGGTATGCGCTGCTTTTGCGTGGCGAGGATTAGGTCCGTTGTTTCTCTTAGACACATCACTGAACGGTTCCTGCTATGTTGAGCGGCTTAGCGACCATTTACAATTCTTCATAAACTGACTACAAAACCACAATGGTGAGATCTTCCAGAAGGATAATGCTTCATGTCAACGAACCGATTGAGGAGCATTCAGGAAAGTTCCAAACAATGATATGGCCAGCTTGCTGTCAAGACATGAATATTTATGGAACGTATTGCAGAGGTTCCTGCGGACCCAAGATCCGTTACATATCAAAATAGGGATCTGTGGGTAGCAAATCAGAACGGCTCAGCACCCCGCCAGTGTGTTCTAGTCTTTTGTGGAGTCAATGCCACGACTAGTTACTGCTCTTCGTCGGGTCAGAGAGGGCCCGACACGTTATCGAACAGCTATCCCATGACTTTTGGCCTTGGAGTGTATAATTATAAATAACGAAGATAATATTACACGGTCAAATATTGAAGTTGTTAGTTGGTTAAATAATGTCGGAATGATCGACTATAAATGCTACCAAGAATAGTTCTATTTCTAACTGTGAGTGAATTCTGATTGGTTAAAGTTATTTTTTATCTCATTGACTGCGTAAAATAAAGAAAAAAACCTCGCTAGTTGCTCGATTTTCGTGGGAAAAAACATTTCATTTAGAATCTCTTAAGGCGCATTAATGTTGTGATGATTGTGAGCTGGCAACTTTAGAGTCACGCTCCATCCTATCTTATCGGAACTGTTCCATGAGGCCTCAGCTTTGTGATGTATTGGAACACTTTAGGTCCGTTAGTGCATATGAAGATGTACTTTTACGCTAAGTGATAGCAAAATAATACTGGCTTTGACGCACTCTACAGGTGATGTTCTGTTTCAACAAGATACTGTCAGATCACGGATAAGAGAAATCCTGATCATTTCTGCGCATGTGAGAAACGGGCGAATCCATTCAGAAAATAGAGTATTGTTATCAATATGTCTCTTATGTGTTTGTTTACATGAGTAACTTTCAGAGATGATTATTTTTAATTTTTAAACTCTGGTTGTTTTTCTTAATAATTATTTTGCGTGAATAATAATAATTTACACCATCAAAATGACAGTGAAGGTAAAAAAAAAAAGTTGACAAATTTCACATTCGTTATACTGTACTCCCCCCTCCTCCCTCCAAGGTGAATATACTCTTCTTGTCACTGTTTGTGTTGCCGCTGAGCGGACAATGTTTCAACAAGCCCGGTTGGCAATCTCGATGCTTAAATTGTACAACCTGTTATTCTTGCAAGAGGAGAACGACATGCTTTCAGAGAAGTATCTCCGATATTATGTCAATCAATGTATTGATATTTTTCTTTAGTCTTATTATTTCCAACTGGTCCATTCTTATAATATAAGGCAGGGTTCGAAAGTAGCGATTGACAAGTTGCCATGGACTACTGAAAATCCATTCTGGCAATCTGTTTTTCATTGCTGATTGCCCGGCTGGCAAGCCGCACTGAAAATTCATTGCGTTAAACAATTTATTCAATTCTGGTTGCCGGGCGTATGAACATTCACAAAGAATAAGCAATCAGATCCGAGTCGTCAGCCTCTCGGTAGGTGTCTGGAAACTAGTCGGGGAATCATTGCGGAATTGACGTTTCAAAGTGCCAGTAATGAGGCTCGCATCATGAAAATTTACAATTATGAGAAATATCCAACAGCAAATATTGTATCTAACATTCAAAGGTGTAGTTAGAGGTTTAAGGGCACAAATGTAGAACTGAGAATAAAAGTATTGAATTTTCTATTGAAAAATCATTATCTGATGTTTGGAGATTCATCTCCAGGATACAGGATGTTTCATAATGGGTGTCCCGTCTTTAGGTCCACATAATGGCTCAAAGAGAACAAGTGGGGGGAAATGAATATTGATTATTTGGTTTTGATGTCCACCAATTCCGAATAAAAACATTTCACGTCCCTGGGGGTGAAGCGGTAAATTTTGAAAATTTAATTTTGTAGGGGTAGGGGTTAGACCCCATGTGTTATTTAGAAACTTGTAGAGCATCATGTAAAATGTGGGTTTAGCAAAAAACCCGGTGAAAAGATCTCATGCCCTGTCCCCTTTATCGAGTGGGTAAAGTGAAAGGTATAGCTAGCCGATGTGGACAAAAACCATACTTATTAGAAAACAGTAGGGCCTACATTTGGAAAATTAATGAGAATGAATGAGTCGTTACCCTGAAAAGCTAATAATACTGTTTTCTAATACATTTTCAAATGTACTGTTTTCTAATAAGTAATAAAGTTCTAAGAAGTTTCTAATGAGTTTTTCTGTTTTTGTCTACATTAGCTAGCCATACCTTTCACTTTACCCACTCGATAAAGGGCAGGGGATGAGATTTTTTCACCGGGTTTTTTGCTAAACCTACATTTTACATGATGCTCTACAACTCTTTAAATAACACATGGGGTCTAACCCCAACCCCTACAAAATTAAAATTTTCAAAATTTACCCCTTCACCCCCAAGGACGCGAAATGTTTTTATTCTGAATTAGGGGACATTAAAACCAAATAATCAATATTCATTTTCCCCCAATCTGTTCCCCTTGAGTCGTTATTTGGACCTAAAGACGGGACACCAATTATGAAACACCCTGTATAATTATTATTATTTATCTGAGAATACAAGCTTTAAAACTTCAAAGTTTGTCCAGAAGAGAGGCAGTACCATAATCTGGAAAATTCTCTAATGACTGTACAGATATTTTCCCGCAAATGTCGGAAAACAATAGATGTTTATGTTAAATTTAACTTATTTTACTTATGTTAAATATGCTGTACACCCAAAACATGGCAATCATAGAAACATTAAAAAATTTCTTTTGCGCCCGTAATCAGAATGAGCGCTCCTGCTCTTGCTCAAGACCACTGTTGAATACAAATTCCATATTATTGAATTTGTTCTCAACAATGGTTTGAGTAAGAGCAAGAGCCCTCATTCTGAATGCGGGCCGCGGGATAGTGTTATTGATTCTGTTGGATCTCAATGCAAGAACTTTTCCAATGCTTCTGAATGTTCTGTTGGTGCCTTCCGACACACCTTGTAGATTGTGAAAGGGGATTTTCAATGTTAAAAATTATTAAAAATAACAATTATTACAATTTGCTGTGCTTACTGATTTGATACGAATAATATTGCAAAGTGACGATATCAGAAATTTAAATTCTGATGAAGCTGTTAGTTTATGGTTTAACACTGAGAATCGGTCCAAACGATCCTTTATTATACCCTATGATAAGGGTAAACTGAGAAGGCCTGAAGCTGATGTTGTTAAAAATGAGTTTGAAGGTGCTGTTGGTATAATTGAAACAAGACCAGTGGCTGTGAGTCAGAAGGTGATTCAGACTGTGAGGCCCGTATGTAGAATGAGCGCTCTTGTTCTTGCTCAAACCATTCTTAAGTACAAACGAGGTGCGTTCAAGTTTTAAGGTCTCCTAATTTATTTTTGAAAAATATTGCCCTAGAAAGCTGAAACTCCCGTCATTTGTTCACATAGTCAAGACACTGATGTTGCCAGTAGTGATTTATTTGATTGTGTATATCTTCACGTAAATACTTGAGTAAAGCTAACTTATAATGGATAACCTGAATGTCATTCTACTCCAAGTCGGCAACCACATTTGAAATTGGGCAACCAGTTTTTTTGGAATAGCAGCCAAGTGGGCAGCCATACTTAATAGTTAATTTCTACTCCTGATACATGATTATTAAGTAGACAAAATTCGGAAGTATGGTGTAGACCCATTTTCCAGTTATATAAAAGCTTATTCAAAGACGACAGTGTAAAAACAAAGCTAATTATTTTTCATTAACCGAGATTCAAAAGCCAAATTAATAAGAAGTGATAGAAGAACTTCTTAAGTTTCATGTGGGAAGCTCGCGACTACCTGAATGCTGCTGTACTAGGACTAGATCGGCCGTGCGGGGAATCATGATTTGCCTATTTCGTTCTTGCTTCCGCGATTATCTGCATTTTACTTTTGTGGATATAGGTCAAGGATGTTCCCCCACTACTACAACAAATGGAAAATTTGAAGAAATCCATCTTGATGCAGTGGAGCTGATAACCGACAACCGTTTAGACATCTGTCGTATCACCGAAGGTACTCATATCCAGAACTTGTAATGTCCATATGAAATTTATGAAGTATTCTTTCTTATTATATGAATATGGTTTTTGTATGTCAGTTCAATCAGCTTTATCTTTGCACCATCTTTTTTGAATAACCAATCATTATTCTAGTGAAAAATTAGGCGCTGTTCCTATCATAACAGTGTACGGAGAAATTTAATTTATATTAAAATAAAGCTATTCAACCATTGTTTCCGTCTAATTAGACAGATAATTGCCTGAAGAATTTGCATATTCAAGCGTCAACAGTAATTTAAAAATTTCAAGTTTTTTATTTCCTTCCTCATGCCTCTCTGACAAGGATAATCGTTTGACCTGCTCTGTGGAGCATAAAATCTAAGATAATATTCTTCGGCACGAAAGCATAAACCCGAAAGACTTGTTTGGGGATAGGAAATGCAAATTCACAGGTGTTGGAATTCTCTTGAATTCGATCGATCGTTGACTGTGACTCAAACCTCTCCAGGCTGACGGGAAACCTAATCTCCCCCTCGACTTGCTCTTACTCTCCTCCGCCCTTTCATGGTCTTCGGCTGCGATTCGCTTGTAATTCCATCCAATTACCATCACCGTTCTAGAGTTTTCCTCTACTCTTGTCATATTTACAGAGTCATTAGCCTCTTCCTTATTATTTTTGTTTTCTCCTCTTCCCTTGTTTTCTAACAGCGAAACTTAGAGTTTGAAGTCATTTGAAATTGAAAAAATATTTATAAGGAAAGTAAAATGAAAGGTTTATGATAATGAGCTCAAATATTTATTAAACAGAGAAGCGAGCTCGATAAAATGGGAGCAGGCTAATATTTTCCGTTATTTCGTGTGTTTTATCTTAACACGCCCTAAACTTTTAACCGTTTCGCCACTGTATATAATTCATACAGTAAAACCTCGTTAATACGAATCTCAGGAGACCATAAAGTTGGTTCGTATTATCTGAGATTCGTGCTATCCAATAATGAAAGGAAACCCCGACGGTGCAGTGTTATGAATCGCCTCACACCAGATTGTAAAATATTATTGTCATTCATTTATTTCAGACAAACAATTGGATATTGAAGTTTGTTTACATGAACTTATCGGCTTGCCGTCTAATCTTATCGGCATTCTTCATTATCGTTGCTAAGCTTGACGCTAAAATGTTAAGTTTTATGGCCAAATTTTTTCTCTTTGCTGTTGATTTCTCTAAAGCATCAAAAGTTGATAACTTCTGATCCAGCGTAAGATTGCGGCATTCTCATCAATGCACGCATATGCCTGACTGAATGGCCAAAAATTAGAAACACTCCTTATTTGAAAGTAAACCAGTCCGAAAGTGACGTAGAGTGACGTAACAACGCAGAGCTGCTTATATAAGGAACGCTCGGCTTCAGACGATGTAGTTATCACGGAAGTTAATGTCAAAATGAGTAAGACGAAAGATTTAAGTGAGTTTGAAAGAGGGGTGATCGTAGGTGCAAGAAAACTGATGCCAGCAACTCTGAAACAACAACTCTTTTAGGATTTTCTCGTCCAACAATATCTCGAGTATTTAGAGAATGGCAGTTGAGAAAAAAAAACTTCAAGCGATAAAGACTATTCTGGTCGAAAAATGGTGAAACGAGAGAGGTGAAAAGCGAGCAGCACTCTTAGTCCGCGGCAACAGAAAGGCAACAATATGACTAATTATAGCTGAATTCAATGCAGGTGCATTACAATGTATATCTCAGCACACAACAAGACGGACTTTGTAAAGGATGGGCTTTAGCAGCAGGAGACCATCAAGAGTGCCTTTGGTATTAGAGAACAATAGGAAAAGGCGCCTGTTGTGGGGTCAGGAACGACGTAATTGATCACTTGAGGATTGGAAAAAAGTAGCCTGGTCCAATGAATCTCGTTTTCTGCTCCATCATGCAGATGGCAGGATCAGATAATGGCGAAAACAGCACGAGTTCATGGACCCCTCCTGCCAAATGACAACTCTTCAGGATGGTGGCGATGGAATTGTGGTGTGGGGAATGTTTTCCCTGGGTCCCTTGATATCTGTGGACACAACTCTGAGCAGCAAAGCTTACTCAATATCGTTGTCGATCACGTGTACTCGTCTATGGCTATGATGTTCCGTTCCTGAGATGGTCACTTTCCTGAAAAGCAGGACAATGCACCTTCTCACCGAGCTCGATCGGTCACTAATTGGGTTTGAGAAACATCAATCAGAGTTTAGTCTGTTTCCAAGGACAGCTCAGTCCCCTGACCTCCATCCTATGCTCAGTCATTTGTGGACGAAGTCGAAAGATTACTTCAAAGCTTGGAAACGCCACCATCTAATCTGACCCAACTTACAGCTGCCATTATGTCAGCATGGGCCAACATTCCTCTGCAACGGTTTCAGCATCTTGTTGAGTCCATGTCAAGAAGAATATCGCTATGATCAGAGCTAAAGGTGAACCAAATCAATCCAAGAATTCCAGATGACAAATCCGTGTCTCCTTGCTCGTTTATACTGAAAAAAAACAATCAGATATACTTGTAACAATAAAGATTTTTTTCACAATAACTTTTTTATTCGTATTATCCGAAATTAGTTTAAAGAAATTCGTATTAAACAATTAATTTTGTATAGAAATTGAATTCATGGGGTCGGGACCGAAGAAAAGAAACATATTAAGCGACAATTCGTATTAACCGGATTCATAATAGCCGGATTTGTAATTAAGTGAACAAAAGTTACCTCTTTAAAAACAAGCGGAGTAGTACTTGTGTATGTTTGAGGAGGAGCAAGAGCAGGAGCGCTCATTCTGAATACGGGCGCAAAAGAAATTTTTAATGTTTCTATGATGTTTTGGGTATATAGAATATTTAATATAAGTAAAATATGCTAAATTTAACATAAACATCTATGTTTTCCAACATTTGGGGAAAAATGTCTGTTCAGGTCATAAGAGAATTTTCGAAATTATGGTACCTCCTCTCTTCTGGACAAACTTTGAAGTTTTAAAGCTTATATTCTCAGTTCTACATTTTTGCCATTTAACCTCTGACTACATCTTTGAATTTTAGATACCGTATTTGCTCTTGAATTTTCTCATATTTGTCAATTTTCATGATGCGAGCATCTATTGCTGGCACTTTGAAGCATCAATTCCGCAATAATTCCCCCACTAGTTTTCACACACCTACTGAGTGGGTGACAACTCCGATCTGATCGCTGATTCTTTGTCGATGTTCATACGTCCGGGCAACCAGAATTTAAAAGATTGTTTACCGCAATGAATTTTCAGTGCAGCGTGCCAGCCGGGCAACCAGCAGTAAAAACAGGTTACCAGAATGGATGTTCGAAATGGCAACCAGGCAACCGCTAATTTCGAACCCTGTGTTGCCATTTGAAAACGTTAATAGTTCTAAAGATCACGTGACTGATACCCTCACAACTCATTTGGGACAATTAATATACAACATACTAATATTGAGCTTGCCTAGAGGAATCTATATACCCAATTTCACTCCTTTACATTTCTATATACAACATAGATCGGAAGGTCCCCTCTAACTCCCACCCCCATAACTCCGATCTCAGCGAACCAATGTAAACAAACTAAATATTGAAGTAGGTCATGCAGTAAGGTAGATTCAGAATTTTAACCTTCTACATTAAAAAAACGGGTGTGTGTAAGCACGATCAAAGTGAAAACTTCTATGGCGTTTGCAATAGATTCTAAGTAATATAGGCCTATATGTAAGTTATATAAATAGTATTATGGATGTTATTACTTGGACGAATCAGGAACAAGCCATAAATTAATATAAAACATTTATTTTCATTCGTTTTCTCATTAGATCTACAATGTGTGCACTTATATCAATTATCTGTTGAATTTTGCTATTGGTTTTGTAAATCAATATGTTCTTCAATATTATTAAAATCTATGAAAGAAACAATGGGCTTGTGATAACTAAAATACGAGATAAATAGTTTTGATTCAAATCTCTCTAAATTTCTAAAAAAAAACAAAAAACACGTGTCTGTCGATTGGTCATATTTCAATCTCACGTCTTTGCACGTGCTACTAAACCAATATCGAGTATCATTCATGACATGTCATTACGATTGTTTGATATATCACATGCCATATGTTAGCATTGAATATTTTAATGGGGCTTCATAATGGTACCATTAGTGCACGTGTTATTGTACTTATGCCGGATATCTCACTTTAGAACTTTGTTTGTGCTCTGTCCCATATTTATCGATTGGCAAAAAATGAATGAAAGTTAATTTTCGTTTTCAAGTTATCGTACTAATCTAATAAGCTCCCTACTAAAAAAGAATCCTTTTATTTAGGGGAGCTTATTAATAATTGCCTATCACGTCCATCCTGCACGCGCATCACACCGACAATGTAAAGAGCATGCGCGGAGCCGAAACGAAATGCACAGCACGTGTTTTCTCCAATGCCAGGAAATGATTTGTCTCTTTCAACAAATCACTATGCCCTCTCTCCACAAGGCAACGCAATGCATTGTTGGAATTGCGTCAACAGACTTCCGTCCATCACATCTGTCTGCTTCTCACTCGCTCGGCTAAACCGTCACTACCTAAAAAACAAGGCCCGCTCACTGCCTGCGTCATCAAACACCGATCACAACAAGTGTTTTTTCGTTTGTTGTGAACAATGAAAATTGGATTGTCAGTCCTCGTTTGATGATGCAGTAAGCAGGCTTTGTTTTTTAGGTGGCGTTGGCTAAACCAACACCACCTAGACGGAAAGCCTTAGCGCGGAAACGTCGTACATTGTTACATCATCATCCGAAGTCATAATTTAGGGCTCATTATTGGTAGAAATGCAATTAAAGATGACTTTTTATGATGATGTAACAATGTATGAAATTTTCGCGCTCAGGCTTTGAGTAGAGGTGGTGTTGGCTAAACCCAGCTCCGCCCAGAAATAGTATTACAGAAGTAGCACTTTCTCGTGACGCAAGAGACACATCCACTGCCCAGCAAAAACTTTGTACGCGGTGCGCCTACAGAAGTTTTCACTTCAAAAATGTAGAAAATATCAAGGGGACAGACATTGTAAACCAATAATAGCTTCATTCTTTCGCTATTTAATAAAGCGTTATTTGCACATAAAGTTGAAAAATGTCATATATCGTGTATCGAGGCCAACGAGACAGACTGCGGCACTCAAAAGTCAACTGACCATCGGAGTCTGAGCAACAATCCAACTTCATTGTCTCCATTTTGGATTTTAATAATAAGTGTTTTTTCGTTTGTTGGAAACAATTAAGGTTGGATTTTTCTCAGACACCGATGACCAGGTGACTTTTAGGTGCCCAGGGCTGTCTGTGTTTGGCATCGTCTTATATATAAGTGCCAAGAACAAATTGTTAAATTTCAAAGAAAAAAAAATCCTTAAGAACCCATACGTCCTATATTTTAAACTCAGATGGTAATCAGTTATTTCTATAACAAAATAGTGGTCATGAAACTAAAAAAAAAAAAAAAAAAAAAAAAAAGCCAAAAA
>JAHWFO010013848.1:3381317-3394146 GCA_023313115.1 Rhysida immarginata
AAAAAAAAAAAAAAAAAAAAAAAAAAAGCCAAAACTAAAATACTCAGATTATTTAGTTGATAATGAAACATCATTTCAAATACAAAGAAAAAAAGCTTTTACTTTATTTACATTTAATAAAAGTAAAATTTTCTTTTGGCGATGATAAGCTGGATGTCTTGTGACAATCGACACCTCCAAGAAAGCCACGCGGCTTGCAAATCGCAGACTCGTGAAGAGAACTTTTATGACGACGTGAACAATTCCTCATTCATTGTTGCGACTCACTTAATGAACACAAGTGAGAATGCTTGTGGCTTTTAATTGACTTCTCCCCTCCCTCCCCTCCGTTTGAAATTAACTATTGGTCACCATGACGACGCCAGAATGGATTTCATACGATAAATTATTCTATTTCCCGTCCCTGTTTTCGGTCGACATTTCATCCTCGCTGGCTAAATTGTGCTGATTAGTTGGCACTGCCACCCCAAAATTACAATGTTAATGTGAAAGGTAAGAGAGGAAACTCGTTCTTTTTAATAATTCCGTTTTTGCCATTATTCAAATATTAATTTTCAAAAGTTTCTGATAAAATAAAAAAGAATAGAGAGTTCGTTCTTTAGAAACAACGAATAAAATTAAACTTAAATTGGCCAGGTTTCAACATATTAATGTTCACATCCTAATAATCACACAAAAAAAAGAGTAACCATTATTTTTTCATCTCTATTTGAAAGAAACGACTTTGTTGGATTTTTACTTAATACCTGGAAGTAACCGAGTAAAATGAGGATAAAAGAAATTAACATAAAATCAAGTGAGCTGTACAGTTGTTCCTAGGCTATCGCGGTATTTCCTAAATAATGTGACGAATGCTAAGATTAGGAAGGAAGAATAAAGGTGTATTCCCAGGATCCCTTTTCTCCTTCTTATACATCTTATGCTACCTGGAATTATTTAAAATTATAAATAACTGGATCTCTGCCTCATTATTTAAATACCTTTTTTTTGAAGGCAAATCTCCAGTGAACAAATTTTCAGAAAATTCTTCAAAATCTTCGCGGTTGATCAAGAGCTTCTCTAGAAATGTCAACCTATTTAACAATTGGGATAAAAATCACTCCCACATTTTTCATACAAAAATGCCGACTTTCGCATATGATAAATATTTAGAAATTTCTATTGCCTTAATAAAAAGTTTAATTATTGGGGTGCAAATAGATCTTTATAGTTTCTTTATTTCACGCGCCACGGCAATGACCGTCCGTGAAAATATTGTACAACGCATTTTGCATTTTTTGACCTGTGACGTTGCTTATGTATGTGAATGTTATTATGCAACGTGCAAACAAATAATAATGGCGAAAAACACAAAAAAATGGAAAAAAAATGAATGAAAAAAAAATTTCAATACTATAGGAATAAAACCCGCACCTGAAGTTATCCACTGCGTTACCGCTGTTAAGTTGTATAACTTTCTTCCCATTTGGCTTATCTGGTACTATAATGATAAACGTAAAATATTTTATTTATTTTTTCTCCGAAACGAAAGGCCATTGAGTCAATCCTTTTACACAGAAGGTATATTAATGTTGCAGATGACCTAAAATTTCAACCAAATCCGTGATTACATGTCCGTGCTGTCCCCTTGTCAGTACATTTTCCTTCAGCGAAATGATTGAGCATCCGCGAGTAACACAACAGGGCATTTTTGTTCGTTAAATCGTTCGTTGCTTACTCTCTGCCTGCATTTTTGTTCTCGGTGCTATTCAGGAAGTGAAAGAAGGCGCATCTCACCTATACGCTATATTATTCGCTAAGAATAAGTCTGGAATAATAGAGGAGGTCCAGGTTGGTTGAACAGAGCTATAGATTCATGCGCCCATGCGCATTTGACACCTTACATGTCTGTCTTCCATTAAGGGTAAGCTGTGCGGATAGATCATCATTTATTCTTTCTATAATGTTGTGGAAATGGAGAATCAACACGATCTTTATACTTCCGAAAAGGAAAGAAAGCTGTGCAAGATAGTGAAAAGTTACCTGAAGTGACTGTTGACGAAACCCTTAAAGAACGACAAAGTCAATATTGTGTTGCTCGTTTCCGTTCTGGCGACTACAACTCTCACTCTGATGCTCTCAATTTGTTATGGTGTGATGTTTTTTGAGCTCGTACTAAGGAATGCTACGAACAATTCGGTCATCTACTGTCAGTAAATCGACAAATTGAATGAAGGAAGTAGCAGAAAAGTGTCCAGAATTGAGAACATCGGAAAAGAGTGGTCTTTTATCATGACAACGCGTGACCACACAAAAGACTGATGACTCGCGGAAAATTGTTGGAGCTTCGTGAGATGTGCTAGCTTACCCACCATCATCACTAGACCTTGCTCCATCAGATTCCATTTGTTTAGGTCTTGTAAAACTCCTTGAGTAAAAAAAAAACAAACAAAAAAAAAAAAAAAAAAAAAAAAAACAAACAAAAAAAAAAAGTAATGATTTATTTGAACAACACAATATATTAAACGTTATATTATGACTCCAAATTTACATCTAGAAACATCTAATTTACGGTAAAAAAGAAACATTTTGCTTCAAACTAACGACGACGACATTTTGCCTCAGATGTACGATGGACAGTCATAAAGTTTTAATTATCACTTTGAAAAAATCAAGCTGTGACCATGAAACTTGGTGATGGTGTTAGTCCTTCTCTACATATTCACCCTTCAATGCGACACATTTTTCCCTACCGTGGATGATTTGGTGGATACCTTGGTTGTAGAAGTCTGCAATTTGGCTGTTCAGGAAACGTTCCACCTCGAAAATCACCTCGTCGTCATTCTGGAAATGCCTGCCACGCAATGGTTTCTTCATCCAAGGAAAGAGAAAGAAGTCATTGGGAGCCATGTGAGGAGAACACAGGGGGTGAGACAAAATTTGATAGCCCAAAGAAGCAGCATGTGTGAGTGTGTCCTGTGCAGAATGGGCTAGGGCGTTATCGTGGAGCAAAAGGATCCCCTTGGACAGCAGCAAGATGTTGAAAACTGACCCATGACTGATTTTCACTTTTTTTCCACTATCGTCTCGATTGTGATACGCCGGTTTTTGAGCGCTAGAGCCTCCACTTCTCTTGCGATTCCCAGTTCTTCATGGAAGATGGTCTGCCACTTTGTTTGTCATTCAGTCTTGTTTGTCCAAACTGGAAGTATCTGCACCACCTAACCACTGTGTCATATGATGGTACAGTGTTGCTGTAGAGTTCCACCAACTCAGCATGGATTGTTGCAGACTTGTTCCCCTTTCAAATGCAAAAAACGAATCACCGCACGATACTCCATTTTATCAATGGACTGCACCATTTTGATTTGGTCCCTCTAGCGGCATTCTATGATACTGTGGCGTGGGGATTTCACTATGTACTAGGACTGCTGATATATACTCACATACAAACAAAAAATTAATTACGTAACTTTATTTTTTCGTGATGATAATTAAAACTTTATGACTACCCCTCGTACATTTCGAAAGCTATGCTTTCTTCATCAATGTGGGTTAACGGATTTTCTAATTAAAACCTCTAATGTTGAAAAGGTGTGTTAAATAATGAATCGGTACTTGATATATCACGTCTTTTAAACTTTTTATATTGAAAACTTGAATTTTTAATCTATTAATGTATTTCAGCATTACAGGAAAATTAAAAATGGCACTGGTCATTCAACGCTGAGACCCTTCGCATTATACAACGGATTTTTCCGTTTACAAATTAACCTTGGAGCTTCCACGATTGAGAAAGGTAATAAATGCAATGTTCCAAATTTATTGATTTTTTTTTTTATTTTGTGTAACAAATTTTATACAAGTACATTTTAGCTTCTTCGTGTCTAAGCAATTGGTAGCTTTAAATTTAATATAAAAATTGATTATAAATCACTTAGTCTATCAATTCATGCCAAAATGGAAGACGAAGAACGATGTTCGCTGAAAGATGCCTTTCAAGCTTTTTCGCGCTTTGGCTTTAGCAAGAAGAATAGAGACGGGTTGTCTCTCTACAATTTGGACAAGTGGTTACGACAGGCCAACATCGTCGGCAAGGACGTCTCGTCCACGACAGCCGCCATCATTTTCAAGCAGCTATCAAAGTAAGAAACCAGATCAGTAGATGCAGAAATATACTTTTAGATATTTGCTTTCGTATTCCTGTTCATGCACACAGCTCTAACGTCATATGCAGTTATGTCCTTTGCCAATGCGACAGTTTGAAGAGCGGAATGCGCTAATCATAATTTTAGGACTAGATTAATGACAACTTATCTAAATTATTTGGAATTAAGGTTAGAACATCATGACAATATTCCTTTAAACACGTCCATACTAATGAATGACAACCCGTAATTTTCTAGTTGGTCAATAGTGTTTAGCTGCGTATTCACTATCAATTGATTGGAGAATGAGCCAAGTGAATGGCGCTTAATTTTCATGTTGCTTCGTTGGCGTGGTTGCCTCGTGTTATCGATGTTGACACCGTTTAATCATTCTGAGGCTGCAGGATTACTTTCGACCAATTTATCACTGATTCAGGCACATTATCTGACATGTTGGCAATATTTTTATGCATATGATATTTTTATATTGGCTGCAAATAGACAAACGTTGCAGAACAGATTTATATCACTCGTGACTAATGGATAGTCAGTATAAGTATGGTTACCTTTAAAATAAACAAAGTGATAATTGCTAATAAGTACTAATGTAGAATGGAACACAAGATTCACCAAAATATTGCTAGTGGCTTCTTCAAAAAACACAGGTTTATAATCTAACTTAACGTTGAGACTATTTTTCATTTTTTAATTTGATTTTCTTTCAAATATGAATAACAATTTTAAAGCTAAATATATTATAAAGTAAATTCAGTAATAAGTTTTTTCCAAACAACGAAATCTAGAAAACTCTTCAATCATTCAATATTATTGGAAAGTAAGCTTTCACTAAAGAAAGCATCTCATTAACGGAAAATCGATATCGAGTCATTAAATGTACGTGTATTTGCAGAGACTCGTCAATTCAGTGTAGCCTTTCAAAAACACTTGCAATTATCTCTGCATTATTAAATCTCATAAATTAACCCAAAACGAACAAAATATAAAAGACTTAACTGCTCACTTTTATTTGAAAGAATTTTTAATCCATACTTATCGGTTTTTGAGAATAAGATGCATTATTGAACCGAACAAAATACACACACTGACCAATGAAATAGAAACATAGTAAATTTGTTTTAATCCGTTCTTAAGCAAATTAGTTTAAAAGTCACATGATTCAAGCGTGTACTTGAAGGAATTGGGCGAGTCTAATCAGTATGAGGAAAAGAGCCTACGTAACTGATCGCAAAAGCGATTCATTGTTGACAATTCGTTGTTGCTCGTCTAGCTGAATTCTTGACTGGAACAACGAAGCAGCTGACTGGATTGTCGAAAGGTGCAATATCTAGAATATTCAACCGATGAAAAAACTATCTGCCCTTTTTGCCTAAAAAGGTTGTACTGCGGCTAAAAGATAATCATGAGCGAGACTGCTGTTGAATAAGATGACTTGTACGAAAAAACATGATATTCACCGGGCAACTATTGTCAAATGATTTGAACCAAGGCTGTTCCCGATTCATATCTGGCAGAACCATGCGCCGGAAATTGAAGCGCGTCCAAATCGGCAGTCGCATGCCTGTACGAAGACGCCTTACAAAGAACAGGAAAGTGCGTCTGCAGTGGTGTTCGTCGTGACTGGACACGAAGACTGGAAGAACATTGTGTGGTCTGACTAATCACGATGAGTGTCATATCTACAATAGAAAGAGACTTTGGTATGAACCCCATGAAGCAACGGGTCTATCATGTCTTATCAAGACAACTCAAGGTTCTGCTGGTATGGAACTGGTCCCCTAATATTCATGGACGATTTGAACATTGTTGCAGACATTGCTATTTTTTTTATCTTGCATGTGACGACTTCATGGACTCTAATGCGAGCACGAAGATGGCTTGTGCCATTTACCCTGGTTGCCCTAGAGACCAGACCTCAATCCTACAGAGAATGTTTGGAACATGTTGGAAGGTCATATCCGTCAGGCAGATCGTCTTCAAAAATTCTGCGAGAAATAAGGGTTTGGAAACGCCTGCTCTTCCATTGCACGTCTTTAGGTGAAAATTTTACAGAAAATACAGGGTTAGTCAAAAAAAATTTACACATTCTTTGAACTTCATAGAAAATTTATTTTCCTATCTATAAAGTTAAATTTCTGAGATAAAGTAATTTATGTTCCCCCACTGGGCCTTTCCGTTTAACCGGAGAAAAGTACCTAACAATGCTTGCTGATTCCATTTTCCCTGCCTTTCGTGCATAGCATGTTAATGGCAGATTTTATTACCAACAAGATGGTTCCTCGACGCACTATCATAGGGATGTGCGAGCTTAACTGGATCAAAATGTATCAGGCCGATGGATAGGACGCAGAGGACCAATCGAGTTTCCTGCACGCACTCCAGACCATATGTTGCTCGATTTTTTTCTTACGAGGCACATTAAAAAATCGGGTGTACTTTTGTAAACCACGTAACCTGGACACATTGGGATGAGATTCAAGCGTTGTCTGCAGAAATCCCATTTGACACTTGGTGCGAAGTACGGAATCAGTCGTGACTCGTACTCAGAAATGTATCGAAGCTGTATGCCACTGTTATGAGCATTTACATTAACCATTTGGTACATTCAGCTTGACTAGAAAGTATTTAATTATTTTTTCCAATGGGAGACTTTGTTTTAGTTTCTGAAATCTACCACCAGAGTGCAAGATGTTATCGAGAGTTGTTTTCACTTCCGGTTTCTCGCGTTGCCTGCTTTTTGAATAAGCAAAACAATGGTCTTTCTATACACAGGTTCTATTCAGTTGGGCTATTGTCAAAGACACACTATAGATGGCGTTAAAAACGACTCTCACCGAGGAATAGCACAGTTTTACCCTACAGGAACCATGGAAAAAATTATTTTTTCTTCCTTAAACACATTAATAATTTTTAGAAACAATAGTATAATTCAGTAACTATAAATATATTAACATTAAATTGATAAAAATTTTAAATTTTTTAAATATTCTTTGTTTAATGGTAATAACATTATTAGAGTTTTGTAGCATTGATTAAATTTATTATCAATTAATTTTTATTTACATTTTATTTTTTAGGTTTTATTGAGGTAATACTCCTTTACATAATTTATAATGATGGAAAGTAAATAAAATAAACTTTAAAAAATGCATCTGTTTAAGAATTCACCAAGTGGTTGAAATATGAAATGTAGACTGCTTAGGTGGCGAAGAGGCTAGCATACTGACTTCTGAGTCGCTTGGTCGCGTGTTCGAGTCTCGCCTAGCGGATGGACATTTGTATTTTTCCGTTATTAATAAAAGCTTACTTTCTTTATCCACTTATCAGTCACACGATTAAATTCGTTTAGGCTGAAAAGAAGAAGAGGAGGAGATGTGAGATGTTGACAAGTTATTATATGAATTGAAGATCTACAAATGAAAATCAGCCTTTCTTCTAATAACTGGACAACATTTCAAATTTCAATCATTTACATATTTACTAAAATTTGTGAACTCATCAAACGTATATTACTTTAAATTTATTTCGTTTAATTTCAATCCTTACACGTTATGTAAAGGAGAATTAGTTAAGAGCCTACCGAAGGGTCGCAGCTATCGCCATCTGGCGGACAATATTGTCTACGGACCAAACTTTAGCCTAGAGAACAATAGCCGTGCACAGACCAGGGGATAGAAAGACCATGGCAAAACTAAGCAAAACTTTTTGAGTAGTAACGTAGGAGCATCAATAAGTTATTAAAATAACAAAATGAAAACAATGAATTCAAAAATGAATAAGGGTGGACCATGATTTAGATGCCAAAGATTGATACCCCCTCAAACGACGCTCTTCATGTTTCCAAATTCTGAATTTTTACCAATCAATAAAATGGATAAAAATATCATTATGAATTTTTCATTAGATATAATTAATTCATGGTTTGATGAAAGATTTTCACATGCAAGTTTGAAATATGGTCGAGAATTATTTCTCAAAAATTTTTTAAAACTTTTCAAACTTGCATTGAAATAAGGCTGGTATCTAAATCATGGTCCACCCTTAGTTGTAAGCTGTATTAGATTAATTGCATTTTAGACTATTTAAAAATTAAAAAATTATAAATTAAAATTCAAATATAATTGATTAAAATTTGATTAAAAATTTAGTTGAAAGTTATTTAATTTAATCAAATTGCATCCTTCTAAATATAATTATTTTTAAAAGTTAAAGTATGCATACATCATATCTTTAATATCTATAACTGGTTTACTAACTTTCTTTTAATTCAATTATGTTTCCTGATACCTTAGCTCCTTTTTCTTTCAACTTTTGCTTAACCACGGACAAGTTCAGGTTTCCCTTTTCATTTTTTGCGTATTTAAATAGCAGGCGACGCGAGAAACCGGAAGCAAAAACAACTCTCAATGACACATCGTACACTCTGGTGGTAGATTTCAGAAACTAAACCAAAGAGTCTCCCATTATTCAATGGGACTGTAGTCTTTCTTTTCCCAGAAATTTAACCTTGTAAGTAGGAAAATAAAGTTTCTATGATAGTTCAAAGTGTGCATACATTTTTTTGACCTGCCATGTATATTAAGTTATACTACTTTTTTCAACGATCTATCGATCTGATATCAAGTTATGGAATGTTTATTTTTAGCCTGACTGATTCAAGTTCCGAAAATATAAAACATAAAAGAGGACAATTAGCCTTATTACGTCTGTTTACAGTCTTATCCATAGAACCAGAATTGATCGGCTATGTTAGAAAATTTGTTGCTATTTCCCCTCGTAATGGATATACTTCTCTAAATTCTCTACAATTTCTCATGTGTAATGTCGTGTTTTATAGTGGATGCATATAGCGCCATGAACTTTGATGCACTCAGCTTAATTTCATTACAGTAACAGTCGTTTAATAATAAGCCGACTGTTCACTTTTATTAATGTTCTACGACACCACAGATCGAGTTAGACAACGCTTTTAATGGACGACATCACCTTCAGTCTTAATTCAGACTCGAAGTTTCATTTGACAATGTGTGATGATGCCAGCCACTTCTTTATTAAAGGGAATGAAACGACGAAAATATTTTCATCCACACAACTCCATTTTAAAGGGAAGCATTTAATATCAGATAGCCTAGAGACCACTGCAGCTTAAGGTATCGACTCTGTTTCATTTACATAAAAACCCAAGTAAATTAAATGCTGTTACAATTTTCTTAAAGTTCACCTCTCGTGATAAGGTTTCAAACAGTATGGAGTCCCTGGCTTACCTTAAAAAAAAAAAAGGGGGGGGGTAAAGCTCTTAGCTAATTAGTAAATAGTAATATTCTATTTCGTGGTTAAAACAATATTTTTTCTATTAAAAATTAAATTTTTCATAGTATTAACTTCCTACTAAATCCATGCATTCCTTGTCTGCCTTCTAACTGCCGATGCATGACAAGCATTTTTATTGAAAACAGTTATACGAGCGATGTCAAGTGATTAATAATGTTGATTTTCCGAGATTTCCCTGCCTTTTCTCAATTCTCAGGAAAAGATCACTGACCATTGAAGAATTTCAGATATTCTTGGAGAAGTTTGCTGCTGCCCGCTGCGTTTCTGTTCCGTCCTTAGTGGATCTCCTGACCAGTTGCGGTGCACCTCGTCTCCACAAAAAACCGAAGCACACGGAAGATAAATTATTCACTTCAGAGAAGGTAATGGTTGAAGATTCTTTGTTTGTTAATATATCGTTTAACTCCAGTTAAGATTTTTTTTATTCCATATAATTTTCGAATTAAATGGTTAGTGACAGGAATTACCTCTTCCTGGCCGGAACATTATTTTTAAGAGCTTAAACTCACTGACCTGTAGATAACCTTGTGTTAACTTGACGGCAATGTGTTAGAATTCACGTTATAAGATTTGTCAGTAAATTTTAAATGTTATGAAAAGCCACATAGAAAACGTTAAAAATTTAGAATCGGTTATGGTTTCCACAAAAAAATATCTCTTGACTCTTTGACGATGTTGACAACGAATGCCACTACGTTCTGAAAGAATGCTACAAGCTTTAAAATAGTAGGATACGCAGTCCCTCTCAATTCTGGGATGCATTTATCTTGTTTTATTATATATTGCTGGCCAATGAATTAGAAATGTCATAAAATATATAAATGAAACTGCTATGCGCCTTAAATACAAAACATGTAAGATTACCTGGGCCACTTTAGTTCCCAGTGTTGTGTCGGTAGTTCTTGTGTAGATGGGAAAAACGAAAGACTGAGTTCGAAAAAGGCGTCATTGTGGGAGCCCGGCTAGCAGGATCTTTCATGGATAACAATGCTATGGTCCATCGTGCAAAAGTAGTTCTGGATTGGTTCTCTGAGCATGACAGTTGTTCCACCATCTAATATGGCCCCCACAGAGACCATATCTTAACTCAACAGACCATGTTTGGGATTTGATGAGACCCATCCGTCAACAGCATCTATTCCATGATGATGAACAGCTGAAGGTTGCTTTGATGAATGCATGGGTATTACCTGACTTAAATGCACTTCAGTACCTCGTAGAATCAATGCCTAAAGTTTTAAACAAGGTTTAAATTCAGAACTAGTCAGTTAGAAACTCTGCTTTATATATGTATATTTAGATTTTAAAGCAAGCCTAAAAAAATTCAGAAGGGAATTTTCTGATGATGGTGGGGGTGATTGTGTGGGCTGAGTCATGATCGGTGCAAGCACGCCACTGCAGGTGTTCGAACCTTGTATAGTAACCGCCTAGATCTACTGTCGTGATATCCTACAATAATATGCGCGGATTTCTGGGGAGCAGTCGGAACACACTTCCTCGTATCATGATGTATCTGGAACACGAAGACATCCAGCATATAGAGTGGCTGCCTTGTTCCCGTATACGAATACCATTGAGTACGCATGCGATGCCTTAGCCAGACATGTTGCATCTGTGCTACCACAGCCAAAGACTCTCCAAAAGCTGCTCTAGTGCTGGTTCGGGAGTGGGTTCTAACTGCCTCAAACACTGCTGGACAATTTAGTGTGCATTATGCCACGACATTGTGCAACAGGAACAGTTAGAGGCCATCCAATGGCCTATTGAACAGTTGCACTTTTCACAAGCTATGTAACGGCGACCAAAAGTGCATTATAAACAACCTCCGCAGAACGGGAGTATTGGTGATAGTTTCTTTGCCTGAGCGGTATTGCTAACTTTTATTTTTCTGCATACGTTGATAAAGCCTACTCTGCGAAGTTTGATAACATTTCGCGGACCGGAACAACCCAATCTTGTAACTCCCTTAACGCTTGAGCACGATCGTATTTATTATACTCTAATTCCTTCGTGGAGTAGATAGTTAAATCCCGTATTTATTGTTGAAATGATAAACTTTAATCCATAACAATAAAACTCCATAAATTAATCGCTAATCCCCAATTTCGTTAAAGATGTCACCTCAATAATGTAAGCAATAAACGAGCGAGTGACAAACGCGAGTAATTAAATTCTATATATAATGTATTATTAATATTAACGTTTTGAATTAAAGCGAATGAGCTTCTGATACATTACGCGCTCCTAACACAAGTGTTTATAGAAGTTCTCACACACTTATCTCTTCTCTATGGTGTGTATCATTTTTTAAATCAGAATGTAGATAAAGTATGACGACGTTTCTTTCTCTGCTTAGCTCTACAGTTGGCGTTGAATAGGGTTATTTTAATTTGGATCAAGTTGCATTGTTTAAAAAGGTTTGAAATTTAGTTGTCAATGGCCACCGAACTCTCCAGATCTGAATCCATTCAAAAATCCTCTCCGACATGTAGTGAAGTTTGCATGGTCATAGATAGCTATACTGTAGAAATTTTACAGCACTTTAACGAGTCTCTCCCACGGTAGTTGGCTATAGTGTTGTATTACAATAATGTGACTGGTATTCTCTTAAATCATTGGTATACAAAACCACACTAAGCTCCAATATCGGTGATTTGTTAATATCCACTAGCTAGGCCGCAAGTTCAGCTAATCAGCTTATCTTTTTTACACAGTTATCTGGATTCTCATCTTTTTAAGATTTTTTGTGTGGAAATCCGATTATTATTGTTGCATTCCGATAATAAAAGTAATAAATGTTTAACGAATTTCATTTATCCTTGAAAGATACTTAATCGGTTACTATAGCCTATTTCTCATACAGATCATTATTTTTAGAATTAATGTAAGCAAGAGGATTCTTCGCAAAGTCGTGGCAACCACTGTAGCGCTAAAGAATTCACAATAGCCATGTTACCGATACTTGTTTCGGGTTGCTTTCATAAAGATTTGCCGATTCTGACATACAGCAATAAGAAACGAAGAAATCCGTGTGACTCTTTACTATTCTTCTTTTGCCTTTCTGTGGCGAGGATGTTTAAATAACTATTGGATCTAGCAGGAGATCAGCCTACTGAGGCTTAACGCGATCTTCCAAGCTTGTTAATAAAGAGTTAAACACAAACATCTTTGCTCTCAGCGTGACTCGAAACTGCGAATCGCTGGGAAGAAATCCATTTTAATAAGTACCGAAAGGTGCTTTATGCTATCAGTGTGGGGAAACGTGTCTGTCTGTCCGTCCGTCCGTAACTCTAACTCCTCCGAGGCTATGAAAGATTTTCAAAATCTGTTTTCGTCAGTCGATGGATATGGTT
>JAHWFO010013848.1:3404146-3432649 GCA_023313115.1 Rhysida immarginata
ATTACAACAAAAGTATTTTTTAAAACTTCCTTCGGTGAATTTACTTTAATTTCTTAATAAATTTTAAGATTTCAGTAACGTACTATAAGATAATTTTATAAATTTCATTGAAACAACTGGATTGTCACATGCATTACTATAATAAAGGCATACAAATTAATGAGTTGATAAATGTCACTAACACAATTTGAATTCTTCAGAATACAGTCAATAAACGAGTTTTATAAAGAATGATAAATATTTTCTGTAATCTTCCTACGTCCGAGTAATGGAACCTGGAAAGGTCCTAAGCCCACCATGAGAGTAGGGGGCTCCATCCTAAGTGGAAAAGTTTCAGAAATGATTAGTATTGATTCTTGACAGCTAAGATAATCAATAATTAATCCCCTTTTGCTTTGTTAATCCCCAAAATACTGAGCCATTAAAAGCCGGAAGTCTTAAATTTATAATTGCGATGCAAAATTTCGGGCGACGGCCCTACTTCGAGATTCTCCTAACTCGTCAATAAATAGCAGCTGCTGGTAACCGGATGAACACCTTTCCACAAGGAAATCTTGTTCAGACTGGCAGCTGATAAAGCAGGGCAGAAAAGAGCAAAAATTAGGTATTTCTTAAAGAATAGTTCAACGAGGACAGCATGTTGAAACTCACTCGCATTAAAGTTCAAGACATCAAAACTACCAAGTTGATAATTTTCTTTAATGTACTATTAGGTTAATGTTAACTATCCGCACATCGCGCGATGACTGATCATACGACCAAGGTAAATGAATTTATTTTTTAAAGACTGAAGGGCTGCGCCCCCCAGACCCCCGCCCTCTGACGAGCTGACATATACCCCCTTTTCTATTTAGTCACAGTAGATAGCTAAGCAGTGATGGCTAAATTAGTAAAAATTCCTCTTACCTTGGTAGTATGATCAGTCATCGCGCGATATGCAGATAGTTAACATTAACCCTCTCTTCTGCTGCCTTCGTTCTTTGTCTCTCATTCTGTCTGTAGGTGTATTCCGTTACAGCTTCTAACCGATCTGTTCTCTCTCTCCCCCTCTCTCAGTTCCTAATTTCTTCCTTTCCTCCCTTGCTTTTTCTTTCTCCTATTGGTTTCTCCCAAACTAATTCAGTAGGTCGCGGGGGTGTCTACTCCTTAACGACGCTTGCTCTTTGATTTTTTTAATTTTTATTTTTTTGCTTCCGACCGTTTTGTGCTCGGAATCCCGTTTTTTCCGCTGACATAGATAAAAACAACTCATTAGAAAGAAATATAGAATCAATTTTGAGAAACATTTTTAATAGGTTCAGACACAATGGATTTTGCAGAATAAATGTTTTAATTTAAGAGGAGTGATACGATCATGTGAGAAGCTGACCATTTAACTTGAATACGTAATCAATTTTGAATACTTTGCGAGAGTTAGGGGTTGAATGATTTGGACAACGCGAAGAACTGATAGCACGCTCGATACACGAAGTGACGGTTTTCGGTTTTGCAGAATGTATCGACAATGGCAGGAAAATAAAATAACGTCTAGTCAGAATAAAGCCCCTATAATCGAAAAGAAAAATGCTCGAAGATAGATTCCTGCGAAAAAAATCAGGCATTCAACAGTTTGTCAAACAACAGCCAAAGAACTCGCAACTCGCTGGACATTAGGAAGAAAAAGTTTACATAACAGACGAGTATCATTTGTTCACTTCCAGTGAGCCCATGAATGTCTTACTAAAGACGGCAGATTCTCCGGTCCGACGAAACATTTGGATGGTTGAGTCAGGATATGTCAGCATCTTGAAAGGAGAATTTCTCGTGTGCAGTGACAACTTTACCGGCAAGCGGAGATTATTATGATGTGGGGAATGTTTTCGTAGTTAACCTTAGGTCCACCGATCCTCATAGAATAAACGTTTTATACCATAGCGTATCGAACGTTGTTGCAGACCAGGTCCAACCATTCATTACCATCCCCCCAGCACAAGGACATATTAAACAGAATAATTCTTCATGCTAAAGACTCGAATAGTGTCCGAATGATTAAACGAGAATGAAAAGTTGGCTGTCTACGCAGTTTCCGTTTACTTGCTTTCGCAAGAACGCTCCTGTCAGCGGCTTGGTTAGAAAAATGCTTTATCGCCTCAAGAGATGTCGCCTCACGAACTCCACATTACTTCCTAGCAGACGACGCTTACTAGGAATAATGGAGCCCGTGCATGTCGCAACACTTTGTGACAGTAACTTTTGAACCATAACTGCTACTTCAAATCTGTTTACAGGAATCAAATTGTCAGAAATTGCTGATGTTATTTGATATATCACACGACCCCCTTTCCATTTAAAAAAAAAATGACTTAGATTCAAGATGGCCGATTTCAAGATGGCAGCCATGTTCGGTACATACCGTAGAAGATAAACCACCTCATCCATACCTTACTGGAATATTCAGCCCATTCCTTACTGGAATATTCAGATTTCCCAATTCCTGCAAGGTTTTTCGAAAAAACAGTGTGTACTGCGACTTTTGACTCACTCTGTATATCATAATCTCCTTTTGGTTTTAAGTAGCCTATTCAATTTAAAGTTCAACTTTTTTTTAATACGGTTCAGTTTGAAATTCTAACCATTTTTTGTGGATTTGGAATATGGAAGAAGTGCAAAAGCAAAGATGTGTCTTTTCAACTTTTTGTAGTAATCATCTACAAATCTAAAATATTAATCTTACTTAATTATTTTGGCCCCAAATTTGTTTTATATAATCAATTTAAGTTAACCATTACTATTCTATTTACAAATGAAGATAATAAAATATAGCTATGTACGAGGGAAGATCGAAAAGTAACTCACAACAATTTTTTTATGGAATTCTATTTGGTCGGGATGTTCGAAGTTGGCGAATTGATAAAGCAGCAATGGCTTAATCAGGTGTTGCCCTAGCGGAAAGACCGGTAACTACTGAGTAAAGATGGCGCGTTGCTAGTATCGTCAACTTGTGAAGAACAGCGAGGTATATTCCGTTTTTCGTTGGGCAAAATAAAAAAATGCGAGTGAAATCGACAGGGAATTTTTGGAGATGTACGGTGCTGATTGTCTGGACCGTAGCAACATCTCCAGGGGTGGTCCAGATTCTTCGAAGAGGACCGAGAAAATATTTCCTGAAAAAATTGAGGAATTTGACTGGGCGGTGCTCAAACATTCACCCTACAGTCCTGATCTCGCATTATTTGATGTCACATCTTCGGACCAATGAAGAAATTCCTTGGTGGCTAACACTTTGGTTCGGACGAAGAGGTAAAATCAGCCGTGCGCAGTGGCTATACAACCAAGATGAACGAGATGTATTGAATCTAGTGCCAAGATGAGAGAAATGTGTCGAAGGACTTAGTGAATATGTCGAAAAATAGGTAAAACTTTCAGTAGGTAAACCCTTGGTCTATTTTGCTGTCAATAAACGAGAAATAAGGAACAGGTCTTGGATTAGCAAAATTGGTAGCGTTTATTTGCTTACGCGTTTCGAATTCACTTCTTCAGGGCAGGTGACGACTTACAACTGAGGCAATCGACAATCGAACAGCGCAGGGAAAACGAAACGAGCAGTCTGAAAGCAACGCTTTCACTGCCATACTCATCCAGGGAGTAACCAGGGAAAGTACACTGAACTAGGCAAGAAGCCAGATGAAACCTAGTTAAGTCATCCAGAGGATAAGATGGAGCCCTTTCCTATAAGGACGATAAAGTTGATTGTTGATTGACGTGAGACAGGGAGCTACGAGATCCAGTATTTGGGAAAGATGGCCTTTTGGATATCGTCGAAATTGATGTCCAGGACGTGACGAGGCCTGAGGAAAACGTAATAATCCCTGAGTAAAACAAAAATGTCCAAAATGTAAAAACGACCTCTGTGGAGGAATAAAAAAGCACAAAAAACTTATGCAATAATTTTATAAATAAAAGAACGAGATGAAAGAAATCGCCACCTGTTTAACATGGCTGAGAGAATTTAATTTTATTTTCCCAGTGTCTAAACTGTGGTTTTAACCTTCGTAAGTTTTCATTAGAAATTTATTACCGTGATCTACCACCTGTTGCTTCCTATGGGAAATAAATTGTTTACTAGTTTTTCAAATGTTATAAAGGAAGCGTAGTGTTTGTTATTAATTTGAGAATGAAATTTCTAACAATTTTGGCTGTTATTAATTATTTTTGTGTACCGTCGCTATCTTAAATAAAAACTAGAATTAAAACTTAATCTAATAATGATTCATTCTTTTATCTCCACAGGAGAATAAAAAAAACATCAAAATTAATTTTGCCAGTTACCACATGGCAGGCGAAAATTTTTTGCATAAACCCATCGAACAAAGGCAAGAAAAGTCATCCAAAGTAAGTTCTTAAACATTAAGATGCCATTAATAACAAGTGGAAGTTCTTCAGAAACAAGGAAAATAAATAAAAGCTGTCTAGTTTATCAGAAGCAAGTTATCCTAAATGCAAAATTTTATCTTAAGTTTTAAGTACAGGACGATTCTAAATTCCTTCAACCAGTATTTCATGTTGAAAGATACCAGTATAAAATTGGCGCTGTATAGGGTGTGTCTATAAAGTTCAGATTTTCAAAAAGCTCTATAGGAGTCGATATCGATGAGGACAACCTGAAAATTTGCATGGTGTTTATTGAGGCTATGGAGTTTTATTTTATCCATTTTTTTGGGTGAAAGAAAATTAGTTTTCATACTCGCCAGCAGGTGGCACAATTGACGCTTTATTAAATTTAAAAATAAATTAAAAATTTTTATACTTCTATTAAGAGATTTATCGTTTACATTTTTCAGTTTGCAGTTTGTTTGTTTTTTTTTGCAAGTTTTTTTTTTCCAATTCTGAATTTTCGCAAAGTAGTTAAGGAAAAACTGTTCTGAAAAAAGTGCACTTTCAAGCATCTGTCTATAATGAAATAATTCGTTGAATAAATGTGTAATTTTATAAGATTTCTTGTCAGATGCAATTTTAGACATTTGGAATTTGCTAAATCAGACTATCAAACAACTCCTTTGAATTGACACGTGTTTATGCTCGCTAATAACGTGATCTGTCATGCATAAAATGAAGTTCTAAGGTGCGTCACATAAGTATAGGACCACCCATATTTTCCCTTGTTTGCAAGAAACAAAATAAAATAATTAAAACATTGTCACTGTATCAGATTCTCACAAGTATTATTTATTGTTTCCAAAGAAAATAATGAAAAACAACAACAAGAATGAAAATTTATAAAAATAGAAATTAAGCTGTCCCATAAGTATAGGACCAGCATCACTTAATGCCCAACAAATCATCCCTTTTTCAATATTTTTGAAAATTCGATTTGGCATAGTTGTGACCAGGTTTTGCAGATAATCTGAATTAAATTCTTCCCAGGCATTCAACACAGCATACTTTAATTCTATGTTGCGGTACTGTTTACCACCTGCGTAAACAGATCTGGCTAAAGCGCCCCATACGTTTTCCACTGGATTGATATCTGGAGATAGGGCAGGCCAGTCCTTAATTTGCACTCAGTTTGCTAAAAACCACTCATATGTGCTGTTTGCACGGTGAACTGGGGCATTATCTTGCTGGAAAATCCATCTGGTCCCTCCAATCTTCTCCCCAAACGGTAAAAGATGAATATCAAGCAGATCTTGATAATCTGAAGTCTTCATTCTTCCACTAACAATAGTTAAATTGGTTCTACCATTCCATCCAAAGCCAATCCAGACCATAAGTGATCCTCCTCCCTGTTGCCATATGAAATGCATTTCTTCTGACCTCCTGATGTCATGCCAGTAATACTGCCAGCCGTCTGGCCCATTAAATTGAATTTTTCTCCCCTCTTTTCCAATCTTCTGTCCAGAACATCACTGACTGGGCAAAGGCCAACCGTTTCTGCTTGTGGTACAGTTGGAGTGCAGGTTGCTGTTTTCTTTTCGTGTACACAAGAGATGATGCCTGCTTCACAATCCGTTGCACAGTTGATTTTGATACTGGAACAACTTTAGAATTGGCCACCGCACGCAAAGATGTTGTGGGGTCTTTCATTTTTTTAATAATCGCCCTTTTTGTCGATTAGTCGTCTTGAGGTCTCCCAGGTCTCTTTTTTCTGGCCATACTGAGCACCAGCTTTCAAATAATTAAGTACAGCTTTATGTGACGACTTATAGCCTTTCCTATACCTCGTGCATTCACCCCAGAAGCTTTCAAAGCATCAATTTGACCCCTTTCATAGTCTGACAAGGTGGTATTACGAGGCACTGTTTTTAAGTTGCTTGTTTACAGCCACTTGAAAGTTTTTTGATGGCAACCCTATTAGGTAATCACCAGTGTCATCTATTGACTGATTAATCACTGCTTTGTTAATTTTTCTGCTCGAAAAACGGCATTAACTGATGCTGTCCTTTACTTATGGGACAGCTTAATTTCTATTTTTATAAATTCTTATTCTTGTTGTTGTTTGTTTTCCATTATTTTCTTTGGAGACAATAAATAATAGTTGCGAGAATCTGATACAGTGACAATGTTTTAATTATTTTATTTTGTTTCTTGCAGACAAGGAAAAATATGGGTGGTCCTTTACTTATGTGACGCACCTTATAGGAGAATTGAAAAGATAATCTTTATATTTAGGACATAGAGGATGAGCCAAAAGAATGTGACTCCTCCTATCTTGGGTACAAATGTAACGCCCCTAACCCCTTTTATAAGATTGATATAATAACGCCTCAACTGCCTTTATAAAAATTATTATTTACGCCGATTTTCACCAAAAATAAATTTGTTTTCATGTTGAGGAAAAATATATGGAAATCTTATTGTTAAAATACAGGGTGATCCAAACATCAGGAAAAAAAAACTTTTAGAATTAAATAATTGGCACACGAATGCAGATAAAGATTGTTTGTATTGAAAAAAGTAAGATTTTTTCCCCAGGAAAAAAAATTAATGGTAGAATTGTCCGGTTTTTGGCCAACAGATAGCGTTGTCAGGTTAAAGACAGTTTATCCGCAGTTTCCGACGTTGGTGTTGCTGAATGACGTTGACATTGAACATTTGTAAGCCGATAATTAATCCGGCATCTTACCGTCTGAAAATATGCATAAACTGATATCTGTAACCTGACAACTCCATCTGTTAGTCAAAAACGGAACAATTCTAGCATTAAATTTTTTTTCCTGGAAATAAAAAATCCGACTTCATTTCATCCGTTTCTGTGCAAACAGAATCTTTTTATCTGCATTCGTTTGTGAATTGAGTTTTAAAGTTTTCCCTGACTTTTGGATCACCCTGTATCTCATCTCATTGTTACCCTCTATCCGTTTCTTCGATTAAAAAAAAAAGTTTGATATATTCCCGAATAATTGCGACGGGGAGAACTGGCAAAAGCCTGACCTTCTCCTTATTCCTTCGAATTTCTATAGCTGTCCCTACTGCTGATTTTTCACGTAACGAAAGCACAAAAGGAAACAAAAATGTTATTGAATCCAAAAGCCCGACAAAAGGTTGTAGAAGTTGCAATGCGTTTTTGGGTGATCCGTTGGTCGGGTTTTGGAAACATATTTTATTCGGAATTTGATGCTGTACAAGTTCGCAATTGGAATTTTCTGTCTCTTATGGTTTAGAAGATACGATTTGCATTTGTAATAATTTGCATATTTAAAATCAATCTGAGTGTACCATCAGAAAGATCACCCTCGTATTCATTGCCTTTAGTGGAATTTACACGTGTTTGTATCCAAGATAGGAGGGGAGGTAGCAGGTTTTTTTTTTTTGCCCCGTATAACAAAAAATAGGGTTGCAAGAATTTAGAATCGCACTGTTTAATTGGTTGTTAAGCGGGTGATATTCACTCTGTATCTTTGAAAGAAGGCAAACAAATTCTTGTCCGCATAAGAATTTTATAAACTACTTGAATGTAAATTTCGACCACACCGTGGTCATCGTTCAGCAAGAATTACAGTAAAACCAAGGTTATAGTCTATTTTTAACAGTAGTAACAGCCAATCGCACTTTGATGGAAATTAAGATGATTGGGCTGGGACAAGAAGTTGTTTATCTTCATTAAGTGTATTATATCCACAACTTCATATCTTTGTTTAAAACACATAACGAAGCAACTAAATGAATTTTAACTGAATTGTACTGATTTTTTTCCACTTTTCCGTAAAAAATCTTGGCCACGATAGAAAATTTGGCTTGTTTATTGAAAACCAAATTTTGCCGGACTGCTATTAAGTTTATAATCTTGTATTCAAAAATGCCTTTGTAAAAATTTGGACTTCGTTTATCATTACCGGATTTGAACAATAAATACAGGTTTAATACAAACCTCGTCTTTTGCAGTCAAATTGCCACGACAGTGAAACCATTTCGAAAATCTTAGTAAATAAACATCAAGTTCCTCAAGAGGAATTATTGCACAAACGGAAAAAAGATAGTACGAAAAACTCCTGTATCATTATTAAGTATTCGGCTAGTTTACAGGTAAGAAGGCATATATAGCTTATGTATTATAGACAGCTATATAGATTTATAACTTCTATATTTAATTCCCTGAGGTGTGTTTGATAGACCTATATAAATCGTAAAGACAATTTTTTTTTTGAATGGTAGCACAATTTAATTAAACTACGCGTTTCGGCTAAATCGCCATTGTCAAGCTTCTCTACATTAATGTTAAATTAAAGCAATATGAAGTTTAGTTTTGAAACAAAAGTCATAAATTTGATGATGAACCTTTGATTTTTGATTGCTACAATACACTATACAACCATTAATGACCAGACACCCACTGGATCTTAAATGGGATCACCCGTATGCCACGAATACACGTCATGATCCTCTAAAAATGTCTCCTCATTACATCTTTTTCCTCTATCATATTAATAGCTTCTGTTAGTGATTCATAAATTACAGTGTCGTCTTTAATACAGTGCGAATCCGAAAAGTATTTTTTTTAAAACGTCCCAACTTATACTCTCCCCTACCTGCAAACATTTATTGAAATTTAATCTAAAGTCTTTCTCGAAGGTTAGAGGTTGTGATAATGGCGAGTGACCAACATTGTACCAACACTGTATCTACTCCAGGTAAGCAGTTTCCTAAGGGTGTCGGGCTTTTAATGGCAATATAGGGTATATTCGTGGCACATACTTTGTATTCCATTTAGCATTACGGCAAAATATTGGTTTCTTGTTCCTCATGTAGTGATATAATAGTCAATATGCTGTAGAATTTATACATGACCCGCAATTACTTTTTGCAAATGCTTTTGTTCAAGAACTGGCTCGTCTTCCTGGTGTTGTGGTTATTGTTGATTAATACAGTCTTTATAAAATCCGTGATTTTAAATGCTTTATTAAGGCCTACATTCTCAATAAATTAACTAAACTTTGATACTTCCTTTTGGACATGTAATGGCGATTCACGAGTTGAATCTGATGTGGTGGATTCTATTAATGTCATATTTTTAAGCATTAAAAAGCAGATGTTAATATAGCATTTAAAATTTAACAATACTGTTTTTTCCGCCAAAAATATATTAAGATTTTTGGAGAAAATTTTCATTGCATTGCGTGTTCTCATTCTTGATATGGCAACACAGTTGTCCATGTGAGAAACAGTGGTCATTTAGATGCAATGCGACAGTCTTTAAAGTTTGTTCTTAACTCTTGTTAATTTGTTTTAATAAAAAGATGTTTAAGAGCTTTAATAAAAAGATGTTTAAGAGGGCCGAACAAATGGAAGTCATGAGGAGCAAAGTCGCAGCTATATGATAACTCGTAATCCCAGAGGACGTGTGAACATCCTGTAACTCCCACCAAGACAACTAGGATGCTCAGAAAGTTCAAGTGGAAAGCCCTCGAGCATCATCCGTACGACCTTGCTCCAAGCGATTTCCCTCTGAAACATCTTTCTCTACCATGAAGCTGTTCAGTTCTCTTAATCGAAGCGACGATGAAGCTGTACAAAGGGTACTCACCGCCTGGTTCAGACAGCAGTCCAAAGAATTTTATCTTACTAGTTTTGAGAGGCTTGTGAAACGATGGGAAAAGTGACTCAACGTAAAAGAGATTATGCGGAGAAATGAAAGTAGGTTTCAAATCAGTACTCGTGTTTGTTTAATTTCTATATCCATTTGTAAACTTAGTTTCTGACTTCCCCTCGTACATTGCCATAAGAGTAAAGGAGATGAAATTAAAACATTTTAGGAATGGGAGATCTTTACGAAAACAGTTGAATTTTCTTATAAAATGTTCCGTCTACGTTGGGGATGGAAGGTTATGTGGGATGATATGCAAGATTCAAGCGCAAGGCCGTAAATGGGGGATGGAATGAAAAGTTTTCTATTAATTGACAAATTTCATATTTTTATTCGTAATTATTGCATCTATTTTCGGAGGTTAATGAAAGAGACGTGAAACAGCTATTTTGGTAAAGCAAGACTTGCTTACTTTTCAAACCCGCTTATCCTTTAGGGTCGCGGGGGCAGCAGCCCTGTGAAGGGTTTCCGCGCTCGTGATCTTCCGCCAGGCGCATACTCTCAATAGTATTATCCCAGAGACTCTAATCCAGATTCTCCATATAGTCTAGCCACCTGGTTCAAGGTAGGCCCCATGATCTCTTACACACTGGCATGGAAAATAGTAACTGATTAGGAAGACCAGTTTTTCGGACTTTTATGACGTGGCCATACCATGGAGTTGTGTGCCATACCACACAACTGAGACCTCTCAATGCGGAGAAGTAGCAACTCAAACGCCTAAAGACTCTTTTATTGTGCTGCTATGCACTCTACTAGAGTAACACCTGCCACACTTCTCAGGATTGTCATTTCGGCCGCTTGCAACCGCGATCACATTCTGTTTATCAAAATTGAGAATTTGGTTACAATGATTATATCGCCAATTGAATATAAGAATTTTTTAAGAGTAGCTTAAAGCTACTATTATTATCCGTATAGCAACACGGATTCCTCATAGCTTACATAAAGTTTTTCTTATTCAATGTCTATTTTACATGAACTTGCGGAAAGGAAACTGCAGTCTGCTTTTGTTACGAAGAGATATTTTTCAATCTATCTGGCTGAAACGTTTTAGGAGATTCAGCTAATCCCCGTTCGTTAACCATGAATACATTTTGTAAAACCCTGGCAGAAAATCCAAATAAGGAAGAAAATGGAGAAGACAGTCTAGATCATGCAACAACTTTAATTTTAACGAGTATCAAAATAATAAGTAAATATGAATTTTAAAAAAAGTATAAGGGTAAAAGCTTAGGCATGGGCTCAAAATTCTTTATTCTTTATTTTTATTAATTTTGACTAATTTTGCACATTAACGTGTATTAGAATTTAATTTGAAACTTATTCAATTTAAAAGATGAGTTTTGCGAAAACTTGGGTTGAAAACAAGTAGGACATTTGGAAGTTTGAAACGGGCAAAGAAATTATGACCAATTTATTTCAAGTTAAATTTTGCCCTTTAATTTTGTTTTTTTTTTCAATGTTTATAATTTCGTTATTCTTTGTATGTCAAATTTTTCATTCTCAATAGCAACAATGTAAATATTTTTACATTTAAAATTGCATTTTAAAGGAAATGCATTTTTTCTGAAAAATCTTATTTTTATGAAAATGGAAAAAAAACCATCCATAAGAATGGGAAATTGTTTCTTGAGTGTCGCAGTAAAATATAATGATAAAGTTTAACTAATTTGAGTAACAGACTTATGCAAGCACTTCGTTGTATTGTCTTGTTTTCGTCCTGTTAGATTCCAATGGAACAGCAGAACGTCATGCCTTCTTGACTCTGTACAACCAATCGCACAGAATCCTTCTTGCTTCACAGAAAGGTGTCCTGTGCGACAGGCTTAAGATGCTTTTTAACATCAAATTAAATAAATAAGTAAACAATTTAAATATTGTTAAGATTATAAGATTGCAAAATTAAATATATGACAATAAATATCGATTGTTTAATTTACAATTTACTTTCAATTTACAATCAAATATGATACAGCAGGAATCTAGATTCGTCTGACCAGAAAACCTTTTTCCGATTCTTGTGCTGTTGTACCAAGACAGTACCCAAGATAGTTTCGGCTTTGGTAACCCATTCGAACCAAGGTGCGACTATTCCCCGTTCTGATAGGAGGGGCGGTCATAAAATCATTACAATCTACATGAAAGAACAACCGCATTTGAAAATGTGTAGTCCCACTGGGAATCGACATCCCTTGAGTGCTGGAGGATACAAAGTAGCGTTGGATGCAGTAGCGCTAAATGCCGCCAGAGCATCAGAAGCAACATGGCACAGCCCGTCGGAGGTGCTAACCATTTGAAAGGGAGCAACGTCGACATATGGCGACTGTCTCGTACGATGGAGCATTGTCACCATAAACGGCCACTACTACTCATGGATTTGTTTGGTGCTGTTCCCCTTCAAATGCAGGAAACTTATCACGGCTCACATCTCCACGCTGGAAGTCAGTCAGATCACTGGTCTCCCCCATTTCACGCTTAACTAACAGTATAAATGTTGCTTCAGGTTATTTATTTATACCCGTGATTTGTGATCATGTGACATGTACATCAGGCAGTCACTCAGTTTGCATATTTTGTTAGGTGTACGTAATAAAGTAACAGCTCAGTGTACTTTATTCGCCTTTTGCAAGACAAACGAAAACACAGGAATTGTTTTCCCATAAGGCACAGAGTGCAATTAAAATTTTAATCAAATAAAACTATTTAATAAAATATTTTCAAATATTTAATATAGTGAAAGCAAAGGGGGTCGGTATGAGCAAAATAGTATTATTTGGTGCAAAGAACAAAAGAATTATTCCAAAAAACAAATACTGGAAGTCGGTTAAGGAAAAGCAAATCTGCTGGAGAAAATGGAATTCCTATAAAGTAACGGATACCGGAATTAATACCCCAGTGAAATTAGGCCCTTTGGCGATGATTTTCTGAACTACATTTCTCCGAACGAAATTTAATATATATTTGAGTAGGCTGTTCTTCAGTTGAAGATTGTTACCTAATACTTTGATTTTAATTGTGTTCATTTCTATTAGGGTAACAATCAGTTAAGTTTCAGTGATAACTAAAACAAAGCATTTTGTTAACTTCATCAGTAACTTTGAATCTTAATTGTAATTTGTAATTAACTCTAATCAAGATCATTTTTTTATATTTTGACTAGGATTTAATGCAAGCGTTTAATTATGGATATACTCCTGGGATGAAAATGTGCCCTAATGAAAATCAGAACTCGAACAATAGCGACGTAATCAACGCATTACTTTATGAAAGTTTGTAAATTAATTTTTTATAACATTAATTTGTGTGGTTCTTTTAGAAACCTTTAACATCTCAAAAAAAATTGATGGCCAAAATTGTGAGTCGGAAATCTGGAAAAGAAAGTACATCTAGAGAGTCTATCAAAGACATCGGAAAGCGTCGCCTGTTCTTGTGTCCAGCACGTCGTTTCAGAAGATCATTTAAGAATCGTTTGACGGTAAGAACTATTAGTCCTTAAAATTTTATTTCCTTCTTTTAAAAACTTCTTATCTTATAATGGATATAAACAAAGATAAAATACATGTAAGGTTTGCCATTAACCCCTCTACAAATGTATCAGAGTTCAAGAAAACCTAAACTTTACAATTTAATTAGGACCATTAAAAATTCGAGGCTCGGATGGAGTGAGCACAGTCTTGGCCAGCGAAAATGGCTCGGACGATAGTATCCGTTGAAGGAAAAGTTTTTGACAACGATTCAAGTGCAAGAAGCTGGCCCAAACAGCTCCTGCTAATCGGCTAGCAGCATACGGCAACTTTGTTAAAGGATTCATTCGTACAGTTGCATGAGCTCCATCATGCTCGAAAGATGGATCTCAGCAACGATTACCATAAGGAAAGAGAAGAGAGTAGAAGAAAGAATTACCATCAGTGGATCAACAGATTAGAGAGAGTAGAAGAAATATTTCGAACTCCTGATCTCAGATGGATCAAGATTTCAGCAGACAGTTATTGGTCTTGAAAATAGCATCAGTTCTTTCTGAACCGATTGGTTTATTAGTGCGGCCCTTGTGCATTATGCTTTTGCAGTCCTCTCTTGGGCATTGCGATTCTGTGCTTTGAGCTGTTCGTTTTTTTCCCTCGCAGGCCTGATCCATGCGCTTGTATGAAAGGATTTACTGAACGGATAAAGCCAGTCAACTTTCTCATGAGAACAGAATCGCATGAGCAGTCGACTGCACAGTCATACGCTGCTGTACTGACTCTCCAGCACTATAAATATACAAGAAAAACGTTCTTTGCAGTATAAGAAACCGATGGGAAAAGCTGGCCAACTTTATGGTAACTGCCACCAAAAGTGGCCAATTTCTCTCCTAGCTCTGCTTGAATCGACATCATTGTACTTATTAAGTACCGAAAGGTGCTTTATGCTATCAGTGTGGGGAAACGTGTCCGTCTGTCTGTAACTCTAACTCCTCCGAGGCTATGAAAGATTTTCAAAATCTGCTTTCGTCAGTCGATGAACGTGGTTCATGGCACGAACCAATTACAAATATTATCTAAATCGGTTCATTGGCACGTGCACAAATAGTACCTTCACGACCCGACCTAGCAATTTTCCATGGGGAGATATATTAAGTAATATATCAAACAAATCGTAATGACGAGATAGAAGCGGATATAAATTACTATTTTCGCCAATTAATAAATATGGTTCCGGGAATGAACCATTTTGAAAATGTTTGTAATCGAAACAATGACACGTGCTTTAATAGTAACCTTATGACACCCTCAAAAATTTTCAATGCTTAAATATGGCATGCAATATATCAAACGATTTGGAATGATGTGTCATGGATGAATATAACGTAAAATTAATGATAGTCGAAATTGGTTTCAAGGAACCTGGTTTAGTGAAACCATTATGGCTCATTGGAACTTTCAATTCTAAAATATGGCATGTAATATATCAAACGCCTTGGAATGATGTGCCATGAATGAATATAACGTAAAATTAATAATAGAAGTAATTAGTTCTAAGGAACCTTGTTTAGCGGAACCATTATTGTTCATTGGAAATGATGGCGGAAGATCGCGATCGCTGGAGATCCTCCATAGGGCTGCTGCCCCCGCGACCCTAACGGACAAGCGGGTTTGAAAACTAAGTAAGTAAGAAAATCTGCTATACCTATAGGCTATCGCAAAGCAATACTGAGGTTACTTACATGCCTGCATATAGTTCTCCTTATATATAGTATGGTAGATCCCCTTCATCTTCTCTCGTAAGAGGGTATTTTGTTGGATTTGTTTACATTTATTTCTTTAGATATCAGTTAAATTTGGTTCTCAATAAACAACCACAAATGAGCAGAAATCTAAAATATAGAAATTTTGAACCTAATTTTTTCAAAAATGGTTAAGGCTATCCGAAAGAAACTTTGATAACACAATTCTGTTGCTAATTTCTTGCTGCAGAAAAAGATAACCAAATTGAAGGCAATGTCAGCAAATGGAACTGAATTAAATGCTGATCCGTTTCTGGCCGTATACGAAGGATAGTCTAAAAGCTTTTAGCCAGGAACGCTGCAACTATCTTAAGAAGACCATTTTTTAACACTTTACTAAGTATTCTCCCTCGGCTATTATATAAAATTTCATCCTCCTGAACCAATCGGGCATGCATTTTTTCAAGTTCTGAGCAGTAAACTCAAAAATGTAGTCGTTGTACGCTGCTAGGATGTCATCTTCAAAATGGAATCCCCTGAGTTTCGTCTTGATTGTGGGGAACAAAATGAAGTCGCAAGGTGCCAAGTCTGTAGAATAGGGGAATGCGGTGGTCAGTTGTCTTAACGGCGACTTGTACTAGGCATTACGATGCAACAACAAAGCTCTTGGTCCGATTTTCGGACGCCTCTCCTTCCATTTTTCTAGGACTTTTGGCACGCAGGATGTCACGTACCATTCTGCTGAAACCGTCTTTTTGTTTTCAAGCACAATAGTGCACACAAGGCCAGTGGAACAGAAAAAAGTTGCTACCTTCCCAGCACTCCGAGAAGGTTTGTATTTCTGTGTTGGTTCTTGACAGTTGGGGAACCACTGTTTGGATTGTTCCTTCGTTTCGAGTTTGTATGATAAAGCCATGTTTCGTCACCTGTGCAGATGCTATTGACACGTTTTGATGCCCCGTTATTGACGCTTTCGATCATCACTCGGGCTGCTTTCTGCTCTTGGGTCAACAAAGGAGGGATCCATCGTGATGAAATCTTCCCGAGTTGCAGGTGGAAATGCAAGATTGTTTTAACCGCAAATGATCCGATGCCCAGGCTTGCCACAATCCAGGAATAGGTTATCCGAATGTCATTCGCGATCATATCCGACACAGCAAGGATGGTTTTCCAGCATAACTGCATGGGCTGGCCTCCACTGCGAGGTTCGTCAAATGGATGACTTATTATTGGTAGAAATGAGATTAAGGCTAATTACTTATGACGTTTTAACAATGTATGACGTTTCCGCGCTCAGGGCTTATCTTTAGATGGTGTTGCTTTCTCTCTCGGTGGTTGCGATCACGGTCTAGAATATAATGGTCCGAAAACTCCATTGTAGCTCTATTGTTAAAAAGTGGTTAATGACAAAAGAGCTCGGTGGCGGCACTGTAGCAATGAGAGCCAACACCACTTAAAGAGAAGACCTGAGCACAGAAATTTCATACACCGTTACATCATCATACCTAGCCATAATATAAGGCTTATTACTGGTAGAAATGCGATTAAGATTGACGTTTTAACAAAGTATGACGTTTCTGCGCTCAGGCTTTGTCTTTAAGTGGTGTTGAGATCACGTTGTAGAAAATTTTCTTCTGAATTTGGCCGTAGACCGAACTTTTCAAAAATGAACGCTCATTTCGTTTATGATTGTAAAAATCACGGTCTAGATCGTGGAGCACGGCCGTAAATCGCAGCAGATATCCTACAATATGCTCTCAATGCTACCGTGCGCTGCCACCGAGCCTTTTTGCCATTGACCACTTTTTAAAATGGAGCATTCGGACCATTGTATTTTAGATCTTGGTTACGATTTAGCTCCATGTGGGTTGCTAATAAGACCTCGTCTATACAAGTACGATTTGCTTGGAAAATGAGCGGACCTTAGTCGGGACAGCAGCGACAAATCCTGCTTCGATAGGATAATTGGTTTGATTGTCAGGGCCGATGGGGAAGCGTTCAGGCTGATGGTTTTAAGTTTTTGGCCGAAGGAATTGGGATTTTTCCATTTGTCTCTCCACAAGCTTATCGTTTTTTCGCAATGAGGGTTGGAATGGAGGTGGGGAATAGCAGCTTAGATTTGGAAGACTTTCCTTGCTTTTCCGGAAAATCCGCACATGTGTTAACCGGAATACCACTGTGCCCGGGACACCATAAGGAGGACACTTCTATTCGTCTCTGTTCCAGTACCAATACACCAGCTGAGATGAGGCCAATTTGAGATTACTTCCAATTACCGATATAGAGTCTGAAATGATCACGTGCTTTGGCTCCTTACCTGCTCAGAGTTGATTATATGGAGACTTTAAACAAGGCCCACGCTTCCGCGGTGAATAAGCTGAACACGTGATCTACCCGGTATTGATAGGAATTATCGACATTGTATATGCCCAGGCCTGCAGATTCGTACGGTGGCACCAAAGAGGTGTCCGTAAACCATTTTTTGTGGTCAGCATTGGTTTCAGCGAGAATGTTGTGGATAAAAGTACTTTGGTTCGTGAAGATTGCGGGGGAGGTGATAGTGGCGCACCGTTAAAGCTGGAAATCGTGCACCTTCAACGCTCTGATGCCTTTACGGAACAGGTCCTTAAGTTGATTGGATATAATATATAGGGCAACAGAGTCCTCGAGGCTATTTGGTCGGTGATCCCTACTGAGAATTTGGTAAGTACGCATATATATCTTGATGGTAACCCCCAACTATCTGGGCCACGGTGGGATCTGATTAACCGAATAGTTAAGGGCGTCCACTGGCGTGCCTTTTAAAGCTGACAAGATTCTTCTCAGCGTGGAGTGGAGTGTTCCAGCACCCTATTAGTCGGACAGTTATCTGCACATAATAACAGGAAAGGGGCATAGTAGTCGATAATGCTTCTCGTTAAAGCCACGAAGAGGGTTGTCGGGATGTGTCCGCCCGGTCCCCAATAATACTTGCAGATGCGAACCAGGAGAGCCCAGTATTTGTCGAGTTTGGCTTTGACTTTGCCAGTCAGGTCGGACCAGGATAGCGTGTGTTGGAATGGAATACCAAGATAGGTGGAGCTTAAGTTCGTGGGAATTCTTCCAATACCGCCTAGAAAGAAAGCCTGCTCACGGAAAAATCGTACATTGTTACATCACTTACGGTAGGGACAATTTCGGGCTTATTATTGGTAGAAATATGATTAACAATACCCTACCGTAGGTGATGTAACAATGTATGACGTTTTCGCGCTCAGGCTTTGAGTAGAGGTGGTGTTGATATCAATTTCTTCTTCTTATGCTGATATGAAGTCAATATTTTTTCATGTCAGCGTAAGGAGAAGTTGATACTGGTGTCCGATCCAAAAATAAAAGTTTAGAGAAAGCTCCTTATCGTTTTGTTTATTTTTGAGAGCAACTGCAATTCAACTCATTCTATCGGCGATATCTTTCTCAGTTTTCACGATATTTGCTTGGGCTTTTTATAAGAGTAGCTCTATACATTTGGCTAATAAATTATGCAAAAGATAATTTGGTAACGCATGCGCATGTGCAGTTAAACATTATTTAGTAAAAATGCTCATATTTCATCAAATATTTAATATTTTTCTATTCTGATTGCAGGGTGTTGTTTGTACTGTAGTTTGTCTAGTTTCCTGTAAATGGCATTGCAATGGGTTGAAAATCTTGCGTGTTAAAAACAAAAAACTTAAGAAAACATTTCGACCTTTTTAAAGAAACCTTTATATTTCCATGAATATACGTGCTATTATCATACAAATGAACATAGAAAAGTAAAACAAGCCTCTTAGACATATGCTACAGCTACCATGCATTTCAAGCATTATTTTTTACAGGGTGATTCCAAACATTATTTATTTGGTTCACTTCTTTGCTGGTCCCCTATTTGCCTTCGGGAGAAAACCTTCGCTGAAATATATGAGGTGTAACATCCTTTTTACACCCCTGAAATTTCGGGCTAATTCGTCAAGTATTTTTCTAGATATTCGCAAAACGTCTAAAATCGAAAGTGTCCGGTCATTAATGGCAATATGGTGTATATCCTTATACAATACGAACAAAATCCTTTACGTCGCGTTGTCAAGGGCACTTCCTCCCATAAACTTAAGATATTCGCCAAAAGTATTAATAATGTTTTCAAACAAAGAATATCGTATTCTCTGAAGCTTTCCAATAAAGGTTCGTTATAAATTATTGCTTTTGCCTTTAGTTTATTGTAAATTTGTTTTTAAACTAAGTTAGGAATTTGTTTAAAATGTGTTTAATATGATGTACTGAGCATTTAGTGTCCTAAAATTACATTAAACTATACAGTGCTACGACCAGTAGTTTTCCCATAATGTAATTTTTAAAATGTTATGCGGCAACCTGTGGTCGGGCTTAAAGGACTAGTATTGTATAAAAACTATTACAAGGTCATCTCTTCTCAGTGTCTTGTATTGTTACAATAAATATGAATGAGGCAGGTCAAAATTTAAACAATACTAAATTTATTCAATATAGGAGCAACGTGTTTCGAAGCTTTCACTTCATCAACAGATAAAGCGTCTGCTTCGAAACGCGTATTGGCTAAATTTCAATAACGCACAATCTCACGATGACTGAATGAAGTTTTATTAATTTAACCATTACTTCTTAGCCTTTTACTGGGACTAAATAGAAAAGGGGGATATATAATAAATATTATATACTTGTTTGTTAGAGAACGGGTCTGGGGGCTGCAGCCTGCTAAATAATAAATTCATTTAGCTGGGTTGCATTCAATCATAGCGGATAGTGAACATTAACAAGCGTTTTTAATAAAGCTTACATTTAATCAATGTAGTATTGTTTAAATTTAGACCCGCCTCATTCATATTGTAATAATGTTAACTTTGAAGTTCATAGCCTTAGTGGGTCTAATATCTTTGTGAAACGTGAATAAATGATAAATAGTTATTTACTGAAGCGGCCTTAGAGGGGGTGGAGTTCTTCCTACTAATACACTACTTCGATCCTCAATTACATTCTTCCTCTCTCCATTTTCTAAGGATTTTTTGAGCATTTGAATAGACAACAACTGCACAGTACGAACTCATGCTGAATTAAAAGTCAAATTGTAAAGCAAATGCAAAGAAGAACCAATCCAAGGAGCTACGAAGGCACTGAGCTATGGATTATGAGCTTCCTGTTTGATTTTGGCTTGTCATTCGTGGCATGATGAAGCGAAAAACTGATCGTGTGTGGCGCTATTCATTCCCGAAATGACATGCGCATGCACACTGATTGACTCAAATACGTGTGCAGCAGGAAGTGCCAGTTGCGTTTTGATATAATAGGAGCAACTAGGATAAAAGTTCTCGCAAACTTGTGGAACTCATCCGTAGGTAGTTCAGGAAGTCATCCTTTGCATTAGCTTCGAGTTCACCCAGAAGGTTTACAACAGAATATTACTTTCTTGCAACCAGCGTTTAGACCAAATGCTCCTTTTCATTTTAGGCCTATCATCGTCCTCGGCAAACAGCATTGCAATAACAGTTGCTGCAGACTTCTTCATAATGTAAATTCACTGCACCATCACTGCACAGCAGACATTAGCGAATAAATTTGTTAAACAAAATGCAATAAAGTTCCCATGGAATGACAGTTTCGGCATGACTCGTGTGTGGTGAATTCTTATCAAGCATGGAGTGACAGTTATGGAATCGCAAGCATGGCAGCAAGCCGGGCATGATCGTGTATAGGTACCTTAAGACGATAGTTTCGTCGCTGTACAGAAGCCGAAGGGATATCGCCATTGGCTGATGAAAAGCGGAACGGCCGACCGGCGACTGCAGCGACTCCAAACAACATCCAGCAAGTCGTCAAGGTCATTCCATCTGTTTGGGCCACTAAAGGAAGCTCATCGTGAGGATCACTTTGAACATGAGACCCGTGTGCCAATGGCTAAAGAAGGACCATGATTTTTACCGCACTGGAATGCATGTTTCAAGGTGGAAAATGTGACAAATGTTATAGGGGATGTAGGGTCAAACTTTTAGGGGATGTAGTATAGATGATTCTAAGCCAAAAAGTTCTTATGAGCAGAAATTAAAATACCGCCATTAAGATCAACATGTTAATAACTCAGGTTCTATAACATCTAGGATGATGAAATTTGGGGGAATAATAGGGTGCATAAAACTGCGTATACTGTTAAAATTTGATCAAATTCCAATGAGTAGTTTCCGATTTACGCATTCAACATCGTAACACGCGCTGATTAGTACTCGCATGTGAGCACTATCTGATAGAGCAGATCTGAGCAGATCAAAATTTTTTAGCAAAAGTTATTGTCCGTAGCAGTGTAATGTCAATATTGCTGACCATTTGAGACCGGACATAAAATGGAGAAAGCAGAGAAAGTGGAGACAATAATATAAATTAAGGAAAATGGCTCGACAATATTTTTATATTTCGAATAGATGCGGTTCGAATTTACACTGTCATCTGTTTGAGTAAAGTCTTAGACGCCGTTTAGTTTGTCTCTCCCTGACAATGGCCTGAGGAGAAACCTCATACGATCTAAATCTATTATCATAAACGACGATTCAAAACTTTAACATTTAAGAGCATTTTCTCTTAATTCGAAATGTACAGGATAGTTATAACTTTTCCTACTTAACCATCTATGTAGAAAACGAGGAAGAGAAATAATGAATAAGCAATACCATTAAAACACTTTTATTGCATTGCGTTATCATTATTATATATGTTGCGCCCAAGTGGACAAAAATTAAACCCCCAAACTGAGGTTTGTCGATCTAGGAAGTAATTAGTTAAGATAGAATGAGCATGTCGTATATGATCATTAGAGTTTTCTGTCGCATTTCCAAAGTTTTTGACTATATTCTAGGGGAATAGCATTCCAATCCTTTATACAGTTGAATGGCAAATCTTTCTTTAATACGGGAAATGATGGACGGTGGTTGGACCAAGAGTTGGTTTTGTAATCTGCATCGTGGACTATTAACCATCCAAGCTAATATACCTAAATATTATGTACGTATCGTCCCTCAGACTACAAAGTGTGCTCGAAATAGTGCCCATCAGGTTTAGGACAGTCTCAAAGATAAACCAATAAAGCAGCCCTGGCCCATAATCTGGACATTATTCCTACCGAATTTGGTACCCGTACTATAAATAATTTCCTGCATAGAGTGAGTTATGTATGGAAAGTTTAATTATAATCATCCTGTAAATTTAAGATGGAGATATTGAACGAAGAAAACTCGGGTGGCTAGCAAAAATTTAGTAGTAGTACGCATATAAGAAACTAACAGTTTTATTAGCTGTATTTATGAGCAGCGCAGTGGAAAGTAAAACAATGACAGTGCACGGATTGCAAATTCAAAAATAAAAGTTTAATGAATAAATAATCAATATAAATTAGGGATGACTTAAATATAGTAAACAACTCAAATCCAGAAAAACTTATCTGCTAGGTTGAAGTAAATCAAGCAATTAATAATTGTAATAACTTCTTAACGCTACAATGATTCGATTATAGGAACAAATAAAATATGGGTATATGAATGTGTCTAATCCCGACACAAAATAAAAACACTGCAAAATGACTTCAATTACAGCCTAAGCTACCCACACCCAAATTAACTCCTAAACAAACAATAAACCTCTATGGGAATGCATGATAAATCATTAACTTAATCTACAGTTAACAATAAACAATTTTCATAATCACACCGCAAACTAATGTTTACAATTGTAGCATCAGATGCTTTAAGAAAATACATTCATACACTACATCTGAATTCAAATACTGCTTTCCCAGCTTAAACAATAAATTTGAAGCACGACATTCATATCAAGTCCGCAACAAAATATTCAAATACAATACGGTCTGATAAACCAGAATAAAGACCAATTGCAATTACATACATCAAAAAGTCACAAAAATTAATGTTATAGTAGTCCTGCTTGGTAAGTCCAAAGTCCGGTAGAGTATAATTTAAGGTTAAATTGAACTATCTGCACAAATCGCGAGATGACTTATTCCGCAAACTGAATTGTCGCGATTCCTGTAACCGGCCGGGGGGAAACCAACTGCCCCCTGTAACCAAATAGGTTGGGGTATATATCAATTATTTGCCCCCGGAGGGGGACGTCGTAGACAGAACGCCGAAGGCGTTCGAGTAACGGAAAACAGTGACCGGCGAGGCCCGCAGGGCCGAGAGTGGTACGGAAAACACTGACTAGCGAGGCCCGCAGGGCCGAGAGTGAGACTTGCGTTTGCGATTTGACTCGCGATTTGTGCAGATAGTTCAATTTAACCTAATTTAATTATTATGGAATAATAATCACAAACAAAATACAGACGAATTGATGCCACATGTATTAATAATCACGATGATTAAAATTAATGTAGTCACACTTGGTAAACTCAAAGACTGGCGGAATACAATTTAATTATTATGACGCTATAATCGTGAATAAAATAAAGACAGATTAAAGCCATAAATATCAATATGTCGCAATGAATAATATCAATACAGACACACACACAGTAAGACCAATGACTCTCTAAATATTATAAGGCAACCATTAGAAACAATGCCAAGGGATAAAGGGGACAATGACCCCTGACGTGACATACACAGAAAGTCTTAGCCAGCTAAAATAAGTTCGCTATCAGTTCAGTAACAATATTTGTCAGTAACACACTTGAGCGCTAAAGTTTCATTGACAAAAGAAACAAACACATATATCAGCTAAAAATATATTAGCATAACGTTAATTCTCCTTAACCGTGCTAAAATCACTCATTAATACACCTGCTAAGCTGAACACAAGAATTGCACTCAATTAAAGCTAATTACGCTTTTTCCCGACAATTTGGGCACCAGCAGGCCTTACCAGCACTAGCAGAGAACTCCGTTATACTTTGCTTTCCACGGAATTAAAAAAAAAACTTAATTACGGCGAAGCCCAGCTGATAATGGGAGTACGCCCATAAACCGTATGGCCATAAACCTAACACTCTTGAATTGTAGCGAAGGTCTCTATGATAAAGTTCGTTAAACGCCGCTTCTATTAATTTGGCTCTAACGCCCACAATAAAATCAGCACTTACTAATGCGTGACTTTGCTCCACTATCGTCCTCGGGAATCCACTTGCAGGTATTCCGACTGACGAACGAGGAATTGAGTCGCTCGGCCGACTTGCCCGCTGCTAGAAAAACGAACCTCCGCCTTCTTAGCTTCTCTGCACGGCGTGGCTGTTTCTACTCGCGCAGCTCGTCGCTCCGAAGCCGTCACCGTCGTCGTGGCTCGAAGTTCCCATCCGCTCTTCCATTTCCCGCTTGAAAAGCAGAAGTTACGCCTGCCGACCGGTTTCCTCGGAAGCTCGTGTTTTCCATGTCCTCTCACATTTAGATCACCCGGGCTACCCCTCCTTTTTCTCCTGCTTTCAAACTCCGCGCTTGAATCGACCTCCGATTTTTCATTGGCCCCTGCGTGTCGACGCTTCTTATGACGTGATGGCCACGCCTTGCTTTCCTCTCGGAGTGCCAGAAAATTCGAGAGTGAAAGCAAGCGTCTGCGTCACGGGAATTCGAGGTGGAATTAGAATTCCGTGACACTGACGTTTCTCAATTTTCCATTGGACTGATACTCTGATGGAGACCGTGAATATTAGAAACGTTTAACAAAACTTTTAAAATTCTTGGCAAACATAAGCTAAAGATATTAAAGGCAAAACGGAAAGGAAAAATTCCACGACCTGGATTCGCCTTGGATTCGAGTATCACAATCATCGCCTCTACCAAGTGGGCTATCGAATTCCTGGTTTGAATTCATTTTACGGAATTTTTTTTCTATTTTTTCCATCAATATCTTTACCTTATGGTCTGAGCATTAACTCGTTTATTAAACACAAGCTAATAATTTAACATTGAATCGCTTACTTCTGCAAAAGGTCATTTAAGTAAATATAGTTATCCAACGAAACAAAATTAGTAATGACCAATAAATTTCCAAATTGATAATTCACTTTTTTCGTTGGACAGCCTACGATAGATGATCTGTGATATTGTGAAAAAGGTCTTTAAAGATGCACTTCAATTGCTGCTGTTCGAATAAGCTTTTGAGTTGTGTGTGTTGCCCGACTTTAACTTTTTTATTCTGTTTAATAGTAATGCTTTTGACATCTTTCAAAATACATTTAAGTTTCTTAGATCCTGAATATTTAAAGCAGATCTAATGCTGAGATTTTGACTTGATTTGTAGACAATGTCATTTGACTGGCTTCATAGTATTAGTAAACATCAACATGGAAGCAAAATCTACTTTGTAGCGTTTGTTATACTATTTATTACATACATTTTCTTCTACGCTAATAATGGATTAATGGATATATCAGGAGTAGCTTCGGAAGACTGAATTTAGAAATCATCTCCATGAAATTCCATGTTGTCATTTCTAAGTTATTTTTAAAAGGTAGCCATCACAATCCATTATTCGTCAATTTTATGATTTTCATAAAGTCAATTGGAACATAAACTTTAAGTATAAAATACAAATTGTACTACTTTAAAGAAGGCCTATTTTCTAGGTACAAGGTTTTCAAAGAACAGGTTAGCTTGTTCAGGCGAAATTAAAAAATAATTCATGAAGGTAATGATGAAAATAATTTTTATAGTCAGGAATTGCTTGGAAAAATAAAAACAATTTTCTTATTTCATTGCTTTTTGAGTAAGACATAATGGCAACTGTGTTAATTAACATTAATATTATTCTTTTCAGGCAACAGATTCTCATGAAATAATACCCCGAAGTATATGTAAAAGCGACTTTAGTCTAAAAGAATGCGCCTTGTTGAGGAAAGAGAAAAAAGGAATTTTACATCCGAAAATGGTGGTTAGTGATCTTAAAATTTTAACTACTTTTTAACGCCTCTACGAAATCATACGCCATGCCTCTCGCGCCAGACCTTTAAGAACTTGTATGGTGCGAGAGGCATGATGTTAAACGAAGAAGAAAAGTTCTGTTTTAAAATTTAAGGCAAAAATCGGGTGCTCCATCTATGAACGAAATCCTAAGAGTCATACTGACTCATTTTTAAGTTGGGGCACTTGTATTATCATTTAGTTTGGGACGATTAGCCCTCCTTATGAAAAAGCTCCAGAGAACGATAACTACAAGAGAATTGGTGATTATATTGAAGACTACAATAATAACAAAATTTGATTATGCCACTGTCATGTGGTCTTCGGTGCTGAGATTTTCAATACTACGGTTTAACGTAGCTGTAACAGTCTTACGGGTGGCCTTTCTCCTGAATCGATAGCGGTTTTTGTAGATTCCGAATTTTGATGACCACCATTAATAGGTCTAAATTGAAAGAATTATATCGTGCTCGGACTAGTGATTCCCGCGCAGCCGATTTTATCAAAGCTTGGTACATTAATTCTAAAGATGCAAGAAGAGCCCGCAAATATCGATTTGAATGTCCTGTGATACATACTTTTGTATGTCGAAGTTTCCTTACAATGCCCTTAAGCTGTGGAATAGTTTTCCTTATGCATTACGAATGGACATACAGGGTGTTTCTAAATTATCTCCCGTATTATACATGTAATTAATCAAAAACTGTTACAGATTTTAACGTCTTTTTTATTCACAAAGAAAACCTCAAAGTTTCTTGGTATGCCTTAATAAATTTCATTGTAACCCCCATTTGTGGCGTGAAGGACGTCAAAGCGAAACTCGGTTTCCTCCCATGTTCGGGGTAGCATTTCGGGGGTGATTTCAGCGATTGTTTCAATTATTCTGCTTTTTTTTTTTTAACATGATAATGATAAGGCTGGACATGTATCCACAAAAAACGTGATGCGAAAACCGACACCAAAAAGTGATACGGAAACAGTTTTCCATTGTTGATGCACGTTTAACCATTGTTGGCGCCGGCTTGAAGCCACGCCGGAACTGAAAAGACACGTGACCGTTGTTGTCTGAGCAATAGTTTTTATTAGCACACTAGCAGAGGTAACCGGCGTACTGAGCCAACACCACCTCTACTCAAAGCCTGAGCGCGAAAATTTCATACATTGGTGTTACAAATGCCAATTTTTAATTGTTACAATCCTCTTCTAATGACGTCAGAAAGTTGGTGTCAAGGCTTTGTTGACTGAGCACATCGGTTCGGATCTGCGCGTGCTCTAAACGTTAATGAGATGGTGCGCGTGGAGAATGCACGTGAATGACGATTATTGAAAGGTCAGAACGGTCTCTAAATCAAAAGAATTTTATTATTCGTACGGAGCTTATTATTTATTACGATAACTTGAAAACGAATTAACTTTTTTACACCCTTTTTTCACTAATCCATTACTATAGAACAGAGCACGAACAAGTACGAACGTGAGATAGCCGGAATAGATACGTGCTCTAATGGTACCATTATGATACCCCTTTAACAATTTCCTATAACCAGATACGGCATGTAATATATCATACAAATCGTCACTACGTCTCCTGAACGAATATATAAAAAAAATAGTGATAGCAGATATTGGTCTAGTAGCACGTGCACGTGTATTTCTCATGAATGAATATAACGCATAAATAACGATAGTGTGAATTGTTTAGTAGTACGTGTTTTAATGGTACCAAATAGTACTGTTGAAACTTTCAATGCTAAGATATGGCATGTAATATATCAAACAACTCGTAACAACGTGTCATGAGTGAATATAACGAGTAAATAATGATAGTGGGAATTGGTTAAGTAGCACGTGCTCTAATGGTAACATATGGTGCTGCTTGAACATTCAATGCTAAGATATAACATATAATATATCAAACAACTCGTAACAAGGTGTCATGAGTGAATATAACGCGTAAATAATGATAGTCGGAATTGTTTAGTAGTACATGTTTAAATCGCGCTATATGTTACCTTTGGAAACTCAGTGCTAAGATATGGCGTGTAATATATCAGCGTTTTCAGCTGTTATCTTTGTTTTCAGCGTTTTGAATGAAGACTAATGAGTGCTAGTGTATTGGAATAAACTCATTTCCATTACAATAAATATATTTTATATTTCACAATTTAATTCATAATTTATTATTTTGAAACATTTAGATCTTTTGATGGTTTTTGAAGTCTTCAACTTATCTAAAATTTACGCCCTGGTTACATAATTTCTATGTACTTTGAAGTGCTTAATTTATTTCTACA
>JAHWFO010013848.1:3432749-3450484 GCA_023313115.1 Rhysida immarginata
CGGGGGGGGGGGGAGGTGAAGATCCTGAGTCACTGATGAGTCGCCCATCACTCATATCCCACATATCCAGAAAAACATATCCCACATATTCAGAAAAACAAATCCAGAGGGTTCGCGTCGGATGAGCGAGGAGGTCAAGGGATTGGCTCATCCCTTCCAATCCATCGTCCTGGAAAGTTCGTATCGAGGCACTGCCTAACTTGCAGGCCCCAGTGAGGAGGTGCTCCATCTCGTTGGTAGCCTATGTTGGGCTGCAGTTCTTCCACCTGTGGAATCAGGTAGTTCTCCAGGAAATCCAAGTTACAGCGATAATGGTGATCTTAGTAGGTTGCAGCGGTAATGGTGTCTACAGCGAAAAAGAAAGGTCCGATTACTCGATCATGCATTAAACCGCACCAAAATGCTAGCCCGAACCTGGGAGGGAATCGAGTTTTGCTTTGACGTCCTTCACGCCATAAATGGGGGGAACATTGAAATTTAATAAGCCATGCTAAGAACTTTGAGTTTTTCTTTGTGAATAAAAAACGCACGTTAAAATCAGTAATATTTTTGAGTAATAAACTTGTATAATACGGGAGATAATTTAGAAACACCCTGTATATGTAAGCTGAGGACTTAGTCATTACTTTCCTCATGTCAGCTTTCCCCTATCAGATTACCTAATGAAAAAACAAATGAAAGCAGATAATTATTAAATTTAATTTTTTTTCAAACAGCAAAGAGGTTTAGTAAATCAATTTAACAAACGAGATTTATTTGCAGAGATATTTCAAAGAAGGTTTTTTCTAACACTGAAATACTTTTTGAACAAATTTTCAGCAAAAATTTTTTTATAATCTTCAAATTTTATCGAAAAACCTTGACTTATTTTATAATATTACAGTTCCCTCAAAAAGTTTACAATTATTTATGAAGTTTCTGAAATGCTCAACTTCAATAAGTATTCCACAGAAAGCAAAAACGGATAGGGGAAAAAAGGTATACCTTTACAATAATGACAGAACTTATGATCAAAATAGACAAGTCTTGAACTGTTAATAACGGAAATAAAATGCGCTTTCTTGACCATCTCGCATCCAAAAAGTTTACAATAATAGACAATTAGTCTGGAAAGTTTACAATGAGTTTTTACAACCCGGTCATTCTTTATAAATCTGAATACATTCTGAAAGACTGTAGACAATATTTTTACATCTTTCCATCGGGAAGTTAATCAAATCAGTTTTGTTTTTTGGTTGCAATGAATCCACTCGTTTCTTGAGAATAAGCCACAAGTGCTCACTGAGATTTTTATCCGGAGAATTGGCAGGTAATGAATCCACTCTATTTTGTCGTTGTTTAAGCCAATCGTGAACCTTCTTTACCCGATGAGAAGGTGCACCATCCTACTGTAGAACCACCTGACCGTCACCGAACAGCTTCTCAAATGATGGAATGAAGAAACTCTCTCAGATTTCCAAATATCAGAATTCACGGTAGAATAACAAATTCACAGCTGTTGTACACCATAAGAGAAGCGCGACCAAATCATAACCTTTTTTGGGAATTTTACGCAGGGATCTAAACGAGCACTCAACTCATCTCCATATATTAGTTCCACCACCAGTGCAGTTAATGCAGAACATAAATTCGAAAGCGAAAAGAATATCTGCCTTTCATCTGCCGTCATTGCGTCATAACCAATCAGATTGAGTCTTACAAAGAATAGTGAATTAATCCGAGAACCACTCAATCTGTGGTTGGTGAATGCGAAATGTAATTACGAACGAAGTAATTCTAAATCGTGGATTATATGATCCTAGTTTTAATCCTCGGTTGGTGAATACCGCCGTTATAAATGTACAACTTCACTGTGTTGGTGACTGATGCAGTGGTTTTCTCGTGAAGTAAATTAAATATTTTGAAAGCAGGTAAAATATTTTAAACTTTCGTTCTAAATTCTGTGTATTTATATTTTGCTCTTCTATAATACTCGGATATGTGTATATGTATTCAATACCGTACGATCTTTGATAAAGTTTTTGGAAATAGAAATGGAAATGTGGATGTCGTTTGAAGGCATTTTGGTTTCATCTAAAAGTTTTAATCAAGACGTCCTATCTTCCCCAGTCAAGTTAAGCGGTCTAATATTATCTTTCACACGTTCAAAATAGAATGGGCCACTTAAGACTATAGTTAATTTTTGGTTGTGATAATTCTTAGCCATTTCGCAAGCTAATTTATACGGATTATTAAATTATTCTATGGAATTGGCCTAGAGAACTTATTATTTAGCATACTTGATGAAAATGCAAACTAAACAATTTAATATATAATTTCTTTCATTTTTTTGTAATGCAAACACTATTACGAATCTGATCAAGCCTAAATCTAAATATCACTTTTAAATAAAACCATTTTCATATTCCATTAAGTTATTAAAAACTCAATGTAGTTATTTTATTCAATTCAATAGATTGAATTTTTCTCTCCCCTCCCCCCACCTTCCTATGTTATTGATAAATGAAGCTTACTGTAGACTTCGTCGTCTTCAATCTTCGTTTCACACACACAAGCACACAAGTGCAACCGAGTGGTATTAAGCCAACTTCCTTTTTGCTTCAGGTTTTTTCTTCCGCTTCACTTAAAAAATTTATCGATCAGTTTGACTTCTAACGAGAAAGCACCTTAATCAAGTCTTTCGGGGAAAATATTTCTTTCGGTGATAATTAAAACAGCAAATAAGACCGGAAAAAAGAAGATGAAATGACTTCATTTTACTAAAATAAAGAAAAATTTGTCTAACTTTTTAGGGTTATTTTAAACACTTCGTACTGTCTTATTTTGCAATAATTAGCAAACAGAGTTTTAAAACTATAATAATTTTATCAAAAACGGTTAACACTTTAATAATTCATTAAATGCGGTATTGTTCGACGATTCGAGAAAGCATTTTTGTTCTGTTGCTATAGTAATCCGGTCTAATACCAGTTAGCACTTCGTTGGTGCCATTTTACGATCAATTCTTACCTCATCCCCCTTTGAAATTCATTCAAGTCCCACTCGGCAGCCGAGACTGATTTTAAATTCCTTACTCTTGAATATTTTTCTGGGAATTTCTAATTTGAATATCAAACAGAACCAAATACGGGATTGAATAATTCCGTGGTAATAAAATTAATATTCTACACGCGAACATTCTATTTGGACATGGTATATTATAAGCGATGAAATCATTCTGATAAAGCTTAAAGTAATATTGATTTATTAAAATATTTTAAACGCTATTCAGTGTATCTTCTTTAGTTTCATTTTCCTGTTGTCAAAAACTGAATTGTAGATATTTAAGTGTTTTGAAGGTATTCTGGATTAAAGATAAAGGTTTTGTAAGTTTTTGATGAAATAGATAAAACGACTGGCATAAAATAAGCTGAAATCGTCTGCAGGGAAAAAATAGAAATGACAAAAGCGCACAAGTTTGTCACATGAGAATTTCGTATTTGTTTGTCAAATGGACACAGAAAATTCCTTTTGAACCATGTTCTGCAATTTCCATTTTAACTACGAGGGTTTTGGAAATTTTTGTTTCCACTTGACAAACACGTACGCTTGAATAATGAACCCAAAGGGTTCGAAATACTTATATGTCCAGTAAAAATATTTTGTGGATAAGAGGTGTTTTTTCTGTTATGTCGCTTTCCACAGTTATTCAACGTTTTTCATTTTCATTTTCACGTACGCTTTTGTCGTTTCCATTTTACACCTGTAGACGGTGATTTGATGATGACCTGCTTATTCGCTCAGCTATAACGATTATTTTCTCCTGGAAGGGGCACTGTTAAACAGCGTATTAGCCGAACTCTTCTTAGAGAATTCTCAACGAAAGGCCCGGGAAAAGAAAGATCAGAAAATAAAACTGTTCCATTAATGGTCAATTGATTTGATCAATTTTCAAATCGATCTCAAAATTAACGAAAATTATGAGCGCCGATAAATCGGAAGAAGTTACTGAGGCCCTGATGTCGTAAACTACATGCTTCACTGTAAATTCAGTGCGTTACCTAAGTTAGTGTACATCCATGATATCATACTTGTACAAAAAATATACAGCACCAATAAATGATAGTGAGTTTATTCATTGAAAAGTTAAGAAAACTTGGAATTGCATATTAATAGCATAGTTTCTACGATTCATAAAAGTCTATAGACAGAAATACCTGTTACCTATTCTAATGGACAGATCTGAAGATAAAGAAAAATCATTCCTTGAATGGTTCCTTCCTCATGTGAGGGTAGATATGATTTACCTTTTTAAGATAGACCTATACATGCTTTGGGGCTAATAATGCACAAGGGCCCAAGAACCAGGTGCAGCGTTTTTGAAACCATTAACTACTGCTGTAAGATATCAGCAGCAGCCAAGACCGACGGCTTTACTTGCCCTCCGAAGCACGGGGGGTTCAAGATGGAATTTTACTGGTGGCCACCCATCTTACGTAATCTATTTCACTTGTTTGGACTGTGGTTTCGTGTTTACATCGCAAAACATTATTGACAAACATGTCAACGTCAACAATAATGACAAAGGTAAAATTCAAGTTTTCCGGGAATCTGGAACCTCAACTCGGATAATAGCACAGACGATACAACGTCCAGCAAGCACAAGAGCCTTGTATCTACGTAAAAAAGCCGAAAAGAGTCTTAGGAAGTGTGGTTTTAAGCCGAAGTTGTCAGAACATGATAACCATCATTTAAGAATGGAAGTATCGACTACTGGACACTCTGCTGCAAAGATTTGAGCAGGCCTACAATGTCAATTACAAGAAAGACTGTGGAAGGTATTGGCATCCTCACCAAATTTGAAATCTGCAAACAAATGCCTCAAGCCACTTTTAACATCCGAGCCTCGTACATAACGCTTACAGTGGGCCAAAAGAACACGATATGGAACGATGAATGGCTTAGCGTACTATTCACAGACGAAAAAAAATTTATCCTTGATGGACCAGATGGGTTTCAATCGTACTGGCACGATTTGAGGAAGGAAAGGATGCACTTCTCAGCTGGTGTATAAGGTGGAGTTTCAGTGATGATTTGGGGAGGATTTGGGTTCAATGGGACTACACCAATTGCGTTTATCGACAAACGCCTGGATTTTCAGACCTACCAGAAAATGTTTGCTTTATATTTGCACCGCTGATTTGTGGAGAAAACTGGACATTGCAACAAGATAATGCACCATGTCACATTTCTCGTACAACAAAAAGTTGGCTGAGATTGCAGAAGGTGAATGCAATGTGGCCATCACGAAGCGCAGATCTAAACTCCGTCGAAAACCTATGGGGCATCATAGTTCCCGAGGTGTACAAAGATGGTCATCAATTTGGCAATGTCTCTTCATTGAAACATGCCATTGAAGATGCCTGTTTAATATAATATCGATCCCTTGATGATCCATAATCTTATCAATTCAATGTAAACTCGCATTTTCCACCGATTCAGCCAAAGAGAGACCAATTTCATATTAATAAAATACTTTACTTTAAAATGTTATTATAAATATAAGTAACAGACGATTCTATTTTTATTTATCGAATTTCTTGATACTTGCAAAAACAGCTGAAACAATTATGTCGAATTGTCTGTTCTTTTTTGTGTGATCTATAGAGATATTGTCATTGATAATTGGAAGTTTTCATGTTTGTTTACGAAATTACAAGTGTATACTAAATTGGGTAATGCACTTTGCTGGTATAGACCATGAAAGCTAGAATACATCGGATATGATATCCGATCCTATCGTATTCAGCTTGGATTCGAAATCTAAATTTTAAATCTTTATTGGAAGAATTAGTTCCCAATTTAGTCTTCAGTTTAAGGCTTGGATTCTTGACGTATCATCTTCGATACGTCAAATTTTAAGGACAAGTAATTGTAAATATCATCTATACAAACAATTGCTTTCTAAATTATGAGCTTATCTCATTAAGTAACACACAATTATTCGTTACGCCGCGAGTATTTAAGAAAACACTAAATTTTTGCATTTCCATGAAATTTTTTTTCACTATGAAATTTGAGACAAAAACGAACCTAATTATTTGTACATTATATTCATTCTAAAGTTCATTATTAAACATGAGTAGATTTTTGTGTAAATTGACCTTTAAAGATATTTATTTGTGAATTTTATATTTCTGCTTTATAAGTGGTACACCAATCTCGTCTGTGAAACTAATTAAATTTTTTTCTTTACTGTTTCGTGCTTTTTACAAGTAATGTTTTTTTTTTCTTTTCTTGCCAGCCTGAAACTGTGAAAGCTGACGCTGAAACTCGTGGTAAAGATACTGTCTCTGCTCCAAGTAAACCGAAAAATAGTAATTTGTTGCGAAGTGACAAGGCCTGCTCGCCGACGAGTGGCCAGACGCCAAGTCCGGCAAAGAAAAATCTCAAAGTACAATTTGCTGAACCAATTGTATCCGTCGTCTAAACCACAATCCCCCACAAATCGTAACTGTTTAAATTATTAAATTGTTATTATTTTAAATTATGTGGGTGGAATTTGTAAGTAAGTAAAGTTAAGGAAAAAATTTAAAATACATTCGTAAAAAAAATTTAAAACAATAAATTAACAGTAATTTTACAATAATAAAGGCACAAATGAGTAAAAAAAATAATAAAAGGTTTTTGTCTTAAAAACAAAGAAAATGATATCTAGATAAATTTTTTATGTATTGACGATTTTGTGTAAATATCAATGTGAAATGCGTCTAATTAAAATATCGTTTCGGTATGTAAATGACCAAAAAAGCTAATTTTTTTCATGAAGTGACTGTAAAACGTTTTGTACAATTTAAATACATTTCAAAAGCATAAAACATAAAATTAGACAGGTACTGTACTTCGCTTTAAATAAAATGTAAGTAAAAATATCCGTCCGTTATTTATCTGAAAGTCACAGAACTATCCAATTGGTAGCATAGTGGACACTTCGATGTCATTGCAAATATACTAAGGCCAACGAGAGACAGGCCTGAAATACAGGGTAAAGGTAATCGCCTAAGTTGTAAACTTTTATTAATAACTCGAAAACGAAGGATTTTCGGACATACAGTATATACAAAAAGTCTTCACACCCCTGGAAGTTTTTCATAAAACATGTTATAAAACATGTATACATTCTACTAGCACTATTAAATTTTATCAAATATTATCACTGAACACCCCTCTTTCAAAAAATATAAAGTACCTGACAGAAAAACTCTGGCTTTATTTTAATATGCAAATTTTTTCAATGTGAGTGGCAAAAATAGTTATCATACCCTTTGTGTTAGATCATTTTTTACTGTATGTGCACCCTGCAAAGCAAATTTTGAAGCCAATTATAAAAGGTGAGTATATTAGAAAACTGAATCTGGCATATAATAATACATTATAATGATAGGATGACAGGAAAACGTCTCAGCAAGGATTTGAGAGCAAGAGTTATTCAACTAAAGAAAAAAGGCCTTGGATATAAAAAAATATCAAAACAATTGGACATTGCAGTATCCACTGTAGTATCAATTGTGAAAAAATTCAACAAATGGGGAACAGTGGCAGATCTGCCGGTTCAAGGCAGGAAAAGGTGCACCACCCCCAGAATGGATCGACGCATCATCCAAAAAAATACCGAAAATCCCCATCTGTCAGCACCAAAACTGAATGACGAAATGAAGACTGAACATGACCTGCATGTTTCCACTCAGACCATTCGCAATAGGTTGCACGAGAAAGATATTCACGGTAGAACACCACGTAGGAAACCACTCCTCACAAAAAGCCATAAGCTACTGCGTCTGGACTGAGCCAATAAATACCAAGGTTGGACAGTAAATGATTGGAAGCGAGTAATATTCAGTGATGAAGCGAAAGTGAATCTATTTGGGTCAGATGGAATTGCAAAAGTGTGGAGAAAGATAGGTGAGGCTGAGATGGCAAAGAATATTAAACCCACTGTGAAGCATGGAGGAGGCTGCAAAATGATCTGGACTTGCATGTCATACAATGGACTTGGCAACATGGAAATCATCAATGGAATAATGACTGCTGCATCCTACAAAGACATCTTAGAAAGGAATTTGCAGCAGTCAACAAGGAAACTTAAACTTCGGAGAAATTGTGTTCCAACAGGATTGTGACCCGAAACACACAGCAACGCTGACAAAGATGTGGTTCCAGGAGAAGCGAATTAACGTGTTGGATTGGCCACCAGTCACCGGACATGAAGGCAATTGAACATTTATGGGCAATTATCAAGCCAAAAATTTCAGGACGGCGACCAAAAAGTCTACAAGAACTTGAGAATGCCATAGCAGAAGAATGGCAGGTTATTGACCCCACAGTTACTAAATCTTTAGTAGAATCCATGCCAAAGCGTGTCATGGCTCTTATCCATGCCAAAGGTGGCCATACAAAGTATTAAAATGTTTACAACAATAAGTATTTAATAAACTTAACTTCTTTTCCAGATGGGTGTGATAACTTTTTTTACCATTCATATTGAAAAAATTTGCATATTAAAAGAAGGCCAGAGATTTTCTGTCAGGTACTTTGTTTTTTGAAAGAGGGGTGTTCAGTGATGGTATGTGATAAAATTTAATAGTGCTAGTAGAATGTACACATGTTTTATAATATGTTTTATGAAAAACTTCCAGGGGTGTGAAGACTTTTTGTATATACTGTATGCTGTGTGAACTTTTTTCCTGTTCTGGTGTAAGGAACCTGTCCCCAAAGTTTGTAAAAGTATTTTTGAAAACCTTGTGTACAGGATAGATACAAAAATGAGTCGTCCCCCCCTTTTATTTTCGTAACCGAAGAAGACATGTCAATTTTGATGAATCCAATGAATAGGAAGTTGTGGGTGACCTATCCCTGGTGCACTTTTCATCCCAAATATGCAAATTTGGACACCTTCTTCCTAATTGTTTCCATCTTGGATTTTAATAATCAGCAATTTTTCGTTTGTTGGAAACAATGAAGATTACATTGTTATTCGGAATAAGATGATCACGCGACTTTTCCGCGCCAGGGCAACACCACCTAAAGATAAGGCCTGGGCGCTGAAACGTCATTACATTGTTACATCACCTCAGTAGGGAATTGTTAACCGTATTTCCACCAATAAGCTCTGGATTTTCCCTGGCTTAATGAAATTTCAGCGCCCAGGCCTTGTCTTTAGGTGGTGTTAACCAGGGCCTGTCTTTCTCGTGGGCTACGATGGCTTTGTATAGATCGCGTCGGCTTCGCCCTGACCAACACCGCCTAGACAGAAGGCCTGCGCACAGAAACGTCATGGATTGTTACATCACACTAAAGCGGCTATTGTTAATCGTTTTTCTACCAATAATATGCTTTAAATTTGGCCGTTTGATGATGTAACAATGTATACAGTTTCTGTGCGCAGGCCTTCTGTTCAGGTGGTGTTGCCCTCACCAACGCCTCCTATAAAGAAAGCCTCTGTACTGAAACGTCATACATGTTACATCATCATAAGTCGACCAAATTTAGAGCTTATTATTGGTAGAAATGCGGTTAACAAAGGAAGTATGATGATGACATTTCAGTGCGGATGCTTTCTTTATAGGAGGCGTTGTCCTGACGCGGAAAAGTTAAGAGACACAAGGCTCAAACACATCTACACGGAAACTGCGCGCACAGATTTCATCCGACAAAAAATGCGCACGACGCGTGCGACAAGATTAGACACACTTGCGCGGAATTCATCCAACTGAACGTGCTTATAACATAGGAAGCGACCTACTTTTCTGTGGAAAAAATGGGTTCCAATGCTTTGAAGAGGCGAGAATTGCTTTTAAAGCAGCAGAGAATATTATTAATATTTCTGCACTTCTATAATTAACTCTTCGTTGAAAATTCTTATTTCATGTTCAGCTCTCGCTTCGACTGAACTGGCCTCCATTTTTTAATTTGTTGTTATCGAAACTCGAAAGCAAATGATGACGTTGCAGAAGCGAGCAATGTGATTGGTGGTTCGTTTTTTTCGTTCGCATGAGTCGTCCGACTAGTTCGTAAAAGATAAGTTGTCGCTTGAGTCGTGCACGACAACTTGTCGCGTGAAATCCGTGTAGATTTGTTTGAGCCAAGGTCTATAGATATTCATGATCATCGAGCTTCGGCCATTTTCCATTGTTTCGAGAAGCTAAGGAAAACAGATCGCGCCAGGTGCCGCATAGATCGCACTATTCCCGACCGCAACCTGTGATAGAGATTTTCATTGAAACAGAATACGAAAGTAAAGTTTCTGTCTGCCGATAGGGTGGCGCTGCAGGCGCAGTTGGGCAGATTGTACATGCAGCGCCACTTTTCAATAGAGTTCCCGCCCTACCGGGAGCAAGAAACTTTAGCTTCATTTTAACAATGGAGCTCTGTGACCATGAATATCTGTACACTCGACTTTTACACGACTTTTCATATCTCACTCGACTTTTACACGACTGCTCGCAATGAAATTATAGTCAAGTGCATCGGCCTAGGTGGCTCAGTGGTTGCGTGATCGCCTCTGATGCCCGAGGACGACGAGGATTTTTTCAGGGGGGAAATCCTGAGATCACGCACTTCTTCGGAAGGGAAGTAAAGCCGTTGGTCCCGTGTAGTCGTTTGCCGGCTGCACGTTAAAGAACCCTTGCGAGGCAAAATTTGTGGCCCCTATAACGCCATCCTGAAATGACCATGGCAGTTGAAAAGGACGTTAATACCAAACAAAGCAAACCAAACCTATAGTCAAGTGCCTAAAACAAAATCATTTCTTTTCCGTACACAATATCGAGTTCGCTTGTATTGATGCAAAGAACGACTTCTGTGGGGCCAAGATGTTTGGAGCCGTTTTTTGTTCAGCGAAGAATCTATATGTGCTTGCCTAGCGGAAGCCAAGGACCGCGTGTGTGGCTTTTGCTATATATGAGATATGAAACGATCACTTAAATTTGCACATCAGCGACGGTATGAAGGTGCATGACTGGAGATGGTATTTAAAACTTTGCATACTAAACCGTGGAGTCGATGCCAATATGTATTAAGAAATTCTTGAACATTTCTTACTGAAGATTTGTGAAGAAAACTTTTTCTTCCAACATTATAGTGCATCCAGCCAAACCGCAAAGAAAACTAAGGAATGGCTTCCAATAAAACAATGTTGGTGTGATTCCTTGGCCTTAAAATTCAAACGATTTAAATCCGATCGAGAATTTGTGGGACATAATGAAAAAAGACTTCAACTTGAAGTTCCAGTCAATAAACGTGAAATTATTAAGTAGGTAGTAGTTTTATGGTTATAAGGAAGATTAGAACAGACGTGAATTAATTGTTATAATTGTAGAAGTCAGATGATTTATATTCATCACTTGATTTACGTATAAAAAAATTTTGTACAAGTTTTTCTTTTGTTGAAATGAGTATACATTTTTGGGCTAAGGTGTATACATGTCTTGGTCATGCTCCTCCAACCATTCCTGTACTATTCTGGCCATATGACACATTTTCACATTTTCCTGCTGGAATACCCCATCCGCCCTAGGGAAGACTCTCAACATGTATGAGTGTATCTGATCTACAACAATGGATAAAATTTGAATATGAAAAAATCCTTCAAAGCTATTAAGACCTGCTCTGAAAAGTTTGGCTTAAAATTGTTCATCTTTTAAGTGAGTTAATAAAGAAAGGCGATAACAACATCCAAGGTCCACAAAGAGGAAAAGGGCAAAGGTAATTTAAAAACTTCTGGCCCTGTATTACAAAAGTACATTGTGCTAAGCTTTCAGTAACATTCAAACCGATCACCACTAAATACTGATGTTAGAACTGTATTGTTTGTTTATTAATGTACATTTTGAATGCATTAAGATGACCATTCTAATATTTTGAAACTAATCCTATTTTGTTCTAATTATGTGACTTCACATAGCTTTTGTTTTCTTGAATTAAAGTTTAATTTTTGTAAAATATTAAAATTGGACCTGGAAACTAACAATAAAAAGAAAGATTTAGATATCCACGTATGAAATAATATCTTCAAATGTATGATTAAACCGAAATTTATTTATGATACTAATATTTTGAAGAGGAGCTATATATACGTAAATCTTAACAAGACTTCATAAAAGCACGTTTTCAGAAGCCTTATTAGATTTTGTCAGTGCCAGAAATTCTTTAACACTTTTGTAATACGCTAGGAAAAGGATCGAATTAAATCTCTTGATTTTGTTCCATGTCCATTTAGCTTCCGTCTCGAATTCCAATTTTTCACGTTCCTATCATTAATCGTAGCTTTAATGTCTTCTCTCTCCTTTACCAGCTTCCTGTTTTTCTTTCCCTCACTTTCATGGCTCCCTAAGGCCACAAGACATCGAAAGCAGTTTTTTCCTTCCTTTCCCGTCCAATTAATTCCGTTCCTAGTTTTCTCCTCAGCACGTCGCTATTTTTATTTTCAATCGTTTCTCTACTCTTCCATAAAATTATGTCGTAAACAGACATTTAAACATCTCACCGAAAATATCGGCCCCTTCCTCTTTAATAAAAAGATTCGTTTCGATTTACAAAGATTCAGAATTTTTATTACTTTCTAAACACGTAAACATATGAACCTTATATTTTTTCTTATTCAACTCTGCACACAACGAGAACGATTTATGTCATTTCCCCAGGGAGTAAAAATCGGATCCATCCATTTAATCCATTTAACGAAAAACAGGCACAAAGAAATTGTAGACATCCTAAGCAGAATATACTATACTTATTGAATAAAGGTTTAAGAAATGAACACTGTTATGGCATTATGTTTAAAGATGCATTCGTCAAACCAAGAACATTAATGAAATTAAAACAAGATTCTAATATATTATTTTTAATAATTGAAAGAATAATAATGTGCTTAGAATGCTTACGTTTTTATTTGTTCAAAGCTCTTATATAAAAAAGAATAAAACCCAAAAGAAAACGAAAAGACCTGTTAAATAGAGTGACTTATGAGATATAAAAGAAACAGCTTTACAATAGTTTTTGACCGCCATTTTTTGTCAAAAAGCTCTTGCTGCCAAAATCCGTTCAAACAGTTAAATTACCCGGCGTAACGCAATCTAATACGGAATCTGTTTATAACGAGAGCTGTTAGATAATTTCACTATGTTATGGAAGTAGTGTGGAATTGTTAATGTTCTCTGGAAATCAAAAAGTAATTTATTGTATTATATAATTTGAATGATATGGCATAACGAAATAAGCGCTTACAAAATGAAAATTTGTTTCAAGTGCCCCAAACCAACACCATCTAAAGAGAAACGAAAATTAAGCAAACACTGTGAAATGGAACAACCAAAAACGGAGGGAATCTCTAATCCACAAGATTTGAAATACCGGAAACGAATTTACGGCTTATTATTGGTAGACGTTTCCGTGCGCAGGCTTTCTCTTTAGGTGTTATTGCCCAAATCCTCCGGGTCCCAAATTATCCTTTTTGACTTTCTGAAAGCTTTCGTATTTATGATAATACGTTGTTCCACATATGTAAAAACATGTTGAGACGCTATCTTAATTTATATTAACACGGGATACCATTTTCATGCTTAAAGAGCCGTTAAATCTAAAATAGGAACATAGACTCTCTAGGATGTAATATTTTTACACTATATGGCCAATAGTATCCGAGCACTTTTCCGAAGAAGTAGAGCTGGCTGTTCACGCGATCTGATATGTGATCGAACGATATAAAAACACTGGTGGAAGATTGGGAGCTCGAATACCTACGTTAGGCCAATAAGTCGGCAGAGCTGAGCGAGTTCGAACATGGTATGATCATCGTAAGCCACCGTTGTGGAAAATCGGTTCGTGAAATATCCTTTGGTACAGGTGCCGAAATCAACTGTAAGTGAATGTAAGTGTAAAATGGAAACATCGAAGAAGTGAAAGTGCAGAGGACGAAGTAGTAAGTAGAAAAAAATTTACTGATCGCAGCCGTCGAATCTTGAAGAGGGTACTGAAGGAGCAAGAGCACATAAAGAGCATCATGTACTCTTGGAAGGAGCATCGCATGTCTTCGGTGGCAACAGTCACTCGTGAGTTTCAAAAAGTGTCGGTCGTCGCTAGCAGCAGCACTGTTGGCCAAGAGCTGATAAATATGGGTTTCCACGGACGTGCGGCCCCTCACAAGCCGAAAAACATTGACGTCATTACCAAGCGACGGTTGCAATGGTGCAAAGCTCATCGTCATTGGACTGTGGAAACACATGCTTTGAAGTGATGAATCTTGCTTCACGATCTGGCAGTCTGATGGATGCGTCTGGGTTTGGCGGATGCCTGGCGAACGCTACATTTCCAACTGCATGGTGCCATTCTAGGTCCTTTAGTGGCTGAAAAAATAAACTTTGCAATGTATCTTGACATTCTGTACAACGCTGAACTCCAGAATTATTCAACGCTAGCAACAATTCGAGAAAGGCCCGTTTCTGTTCAACTGGAAATTTTTACGCCCACACATGGAAGCTTATGCAGCCATGGTTTGACGACATGAGTGGTTCAAAAACTGAACTGGCCTTCTAAACCCTATTGAATATCTGTGGGACGAATTAGAACGCAGATTACGTGCCCGGCCAAATCGTCCATCTGTAGCCGCATCATGGATGCCTGGAAGTGTGCAGGCTGTGATTGATGCAAAAGGTGGATCGACTTCCTATTATAGATGCCTCAGGTGTCTCCGATTACACAACAGGGATGTTGGGTGCTTTTGGCATAGTGTATTAATCTATCCTTTATCTGTCCAAGCAAAAATGGATAACACGGACAAGTACAGGGGCAAGTTTTTATGCAAAACAGAAACTCTTCTATTCGTTTTCGGATTAGAATATCGGGTCTGTATCAAAAGTGTGATAGTTTGAAGAAGTGACATCATGAAGATGTGACAAATCAGATAAAAATTTCAGGAGTGAAGGAGTGACACAAACATTATTGTTTCGAAAGAGTGATATTTTGATAACGGTTGAGTACTGTATTCACCTGCAAACTAACAATTTCCAAGAACAAGTAATAACTTGGTCATAATAATTTTCTTTTTCAGTTTATTGGGTCATATCACTTTTCTTCATATTCATTTCGCTTCATTCAATTCTGTCATTTAGTCAACTCGACATATTCAGTATGTCATAGTTAAGTCGCTACATTCATTTCGTCTCAGAATCGTTTATCACTTACTCAACTCATTCACTGTGTCTCATTCTGGGACGAAGTGAATGTTACGATTTAAATGAGAAAATTTGAATAATTCGATATTTGTATAAGTTGATATTTATGTCGTTTCTTTGAATTTTTGACTGTTTTTATAGGTGTCACTCTTTTCATTGAATATTTATGTCGCCGCCTGTTATGTCACTCCTTTAAAAAGTCACTTGTTTGAGCTGCACTGTAGAAAATCAATTCAACTTAATCTGTAACAAAAAAAATTTTTTTAAATAGTTTAATAATTTAATATTGCTTTATTGTAATGTAAGAGTGTGCATTACTGAATTAAATGATTAATATTCCAGAAATGATTTATTGAAAGTAAAAGCTGTAATTTTTCTAACAACATTTGATCTATCCTCAATTAAAAAATCTTATGCTTAGTTTAGAATTTCTAAGGCCATTTAATATTTGCTCTGTTGCAAAATCTTGAAGATGTATAAAATCTTATCTCGGTTTAATATTAATGAGAAAAATAAACGTTAATATAAGATGAATTTCCCCTTCCTTTCATTTTATCTGAAACCAGAATCGCACCGAGAAAAGGGCAGTCGTTGTATGTAGGGACATCTAATGACAATATCGCTAAACTTCATTCTGTATCTCAAAGAAAAGAATGAAAAATTAAAATAGTTAAAATTAAATAATCTTCAATTATCTTCAACCAGGAAAGAATTTTAGACGACATTGAAATTTTATAATTGTGTTTGCTCTCGTTTTATTTTATGTTGTAAAGTCACAAATTAAATATTCATATTTTTTGAATTAAAAATTTATTATTTCAATCGTTTTCATAAATTGACGATTTATGTTTCCTGCTACTCATAGTCAGTTTGAAATTTTCCTTTTAAGGGTCTGTTTAAAGAAAAAATTAAATTATAATATAATAGTAGCTCAAGCCATAGAAATAACTGCAGATGCTAGTAGTTTATGAAAAATTTATATTCTGTAACGAGAGAAGTTTCAATCTCTTTAAATAAGGCCAGATGGAAATTACAAAGGCATGTAATTTTAACAACTTTATTAGTTTTCTTGAAACGTCATTACAAGAAAATTACACCCAAAAAATTTCTTCACGTAAAATGTGAACACGAGTGAATCAAGATGTTAAAAAAAAATTGGCTGATAATCTTATCTTGCTTGATGCCAAACTCATTTTGAATGTTGATTGATCTGGCCGTTAATTAAATTCCACGGTGTGTCATTCATCATGTACGCTCGAATCCATTTAATAATGCGATCTGACAAAATTCATTGGAGCTTCTTATCAGCAGCCAAATTCATTAGCGATCAATACATGAAAATCTTCTCTAGAACTTTCAAATCTGACTAATATAAGTTAAACATGCAAGCTTGAACATAGAGAATGCATAGAAAATTTATGAATTATTAAATTCATTACGAATATATATTTCAAACAAAATTATTAATCTTTTTAATTGAATATACTCATTTCATTTCAATATTATCAATTCCATAAATCCTAATTGGTAATCAATCATTGAAGTAAATTTGAAACCAAGTTCGATGTCATTTACTAATTTTTATTAACAATGATTAATTAATTTGAACGAAATTGAATTTCCTTCAATTTGAACAATTCTTTTTTAATCGTTTATTTTCGCTTCAAAATATGTCATTGAATTTGAATGATCTTAACTGAGAATAATCTTAATAATTTAGGTCAGTAGATAAAAACTCTTAATAAATACTGTTGTTTTTATAATTTGTTAGAAGATGGCGCCAGAAGGTGGACTTAAAGTTAAGCCATGGAAGAAGTAGAATGGTAAAGCCACAGATGTATTTCTTAATCTGTGGTAAAGCTCTAGAGAGATCTCTATCTAGATATTTAAAGCTCACTGTAGGTTGTTTTGCAGCATTTCAAAATCTCTTGTTGATCCACCGGTAGATTGTACAGTGCCTGGAATAACTGTTACTCCAGGCATTGTACCACTGAATCAGGATTTATGAACATTGATGTATTCTTAACTGGATATTACACAAGTGGAATTGTACCTTTGCGAGATCTTATTGATAGTTACGCCACTGCAGAAAGTTATATTTAAAAGCACATTTGATGAAAACGATCGTATTTTTTTATTTCTTCGGGAACATCTGTTCGGGTTAGTGAATGATGTTTGAATAAGATAAAGATGACTTAATGAAAACTGTAATCGTTATGGTAGCAAGTTTCTGCGATACATGCCGTATTTGTAGTACCGTTTTTTTCCTCTTGTGATGCACTTTTGGAAGATATAATGTTCAGTCAATAATAATTTTAATAAATCAAACAAATTAAAACGGAATATGCATTATGCAAATCGAATGTACTAATACTGGATTCATATGAATAACGGTATATGTGTATTTTAGTATACCAAAGCTCATACTAATTTAGGATTCGTTATTACTTGCGGAAAATAAAGATAAAACTTAACGAAATGTTAACACATTAGCAGCATATACTTTCAGTATAATTTCTTATGCAC